>OU696487.1:13766590-14369772 GCA_916048165.1 Spilarctia lutea
ACCTTGGACAAGTCTCCTTCTCTTCCCCAGCGGTTTCTTACCATCATTAAGTAAAATACTGCAAAATTGTTAAAAATATTTATTTTGTTAAATACAATGTAGTCAATTGAATTTCGCAACTTTTATTTTTTCCATCGAGGGTCAGTGGGGAAAGAATTGTACAAGGAGGCGTTAACACGCCGTATCCGATATCAAAACGTTCGTAACGAAGTTAGAAGGAAGCGTGCGGGTAGTGTCGGGGAATCAATTGAATTATGTAGCATTATGATGCGAGTGGGTCCGGTTACGCGGCACGTCCGCGGTGCCCCCGGGGCCGCTCTGACGCATTGCTTCTGACACCTATTCATTCGGCTAGTTTACTCCGATGCTAACACATGGAGCACTGTAAGAAGTAGGCGAAGGCCCCCTCTTTCGTCATTCTGATTACAGGCCGCGGGGAACGTGGGGTTCAAAGTTGTCTGGTTGTTTTATTGCAAAACAGCAGAACATGTCGACGCCTACTTTAATGATTGCAGGCAAATATAAATTGACGGAGCTACAGAGTAAAGGTAGTTATTTGTAGAAAGCGAGGGGGTTGTTGCGTGTGATGTGAATATTATATTTTGTAACCCGCATGTCATATTATAAATTGACGTAAGGGGTTTATGGAAAAATACTTTAGAAAGACTGTTCATTTCTTTATTTATTTGAATCATCGCAATTTTCGATCTTACTATCGTTAAGGTTCTCTAGAATCAAGATAGTTTATCGTTTCTTTTATATTAAGAAGTTAAATCTACAACAAATATTAATGTTCTATTAGTATTATTAGACACACAAGACAATAATAATAATAAATAATAAATATTCCGGACATCTAACACACAACTCCATCTAGTCCCAAGCTAAGCAGAGCTTGTGTTATTGGTACTAGATAACTGATATGAATACATACATACTTTTTTTTTGTAAATACATACATATTATACATAGAAAACACCCAAACTTCGAAACAAATATTTGTAGGCCACACAAATTACTTGGTCTGACCCAGGATTTGAACCCGAGACCTCAAACACAGCAGTCGCATTTACTACCATTGCGCCAGCAGTCACCATAGTCACCAAACTCAAGAGTCTCTAGCTAGCGCACTGTCTCGAAAGGGGGAGTGAGTTTTTGTTTATGGATTAGATTATTACTGCCATCTAGTCGATTTGGAATAGTCTCCCAAAAGATGTGGTTATGACTCCCTCACTAAACCGCTTCAAGAACGGACTTGACAAACAACAAACAAACAAAAATTTTAATATCAAACTTCAAACATTTTAGGTTTTGTATTTTAAAATATTCGACAACGCGGTGTACTGAATTCACTGTACGAATATTAAATGAACAGTAAATAAATATTAATCAGTGCGGACAAACATTTTGGTAAAGTTTTACTGTCCGCCCACAAAGGGTTGTATCGTGTTAATCCCGCTATTATCGGATGATGAACTATTATCTTCCCTTTCATTACACCCACTACCCCTTCCCGGACCGAACCTCACCCCCTAGACCCTCCAATGTTTATGCTAGGACGGATATTACACCGAATGTTCTAATTCCTTAGAGAGGTGTACCACTATAATTACGATAGTTGAAAGGGTTGTTTTACAAAAATATTATGATAATAGGGACTGTTTTATTACTCAGCTTAGCTTATAATATCGGATTAAGCGGATTGTCTACTTTGATCAGTATTTCATTTGACAAAACTATGAATATACGCATGCTATGAGAGATTATACAAGATCTTTTTTTGTTTTTTATATTTTTTTTTTCATTAATTTCATCACGACGACGACTTGAAGACACGATATGATAATTGAAGACTAAAAATACTTGGCATTGGCAGAAATAGCTGATCCAAGTGATCCGGCTGGTTGGCATTTCATAAAAGAAGAAGAAGAAGAGATTAGATACATTAAAGTAGTACCTATGATGTATTCTTTTTGACTCGTTAGAAAACGGATTTTGACTATTTATTAACATAATAATAACATACAAAGTACAGCACATTTATGTAAATTTGAAACCAAATCTAATACATGTAAACGAGCAATTATAATATATACCTAATCTAAATCGCGAAAACGGCTCCAACGGTTTTTATGTAATTTAGGATGCAAGTGGTTTCCGGGGCGATACTAGAACAATTATTTAGAAAATTCACCAAATAAAAAATACGGAGCTAAGCTTGCTCGTTCAGGTACTCACATAATATACAGGTGAATTAAAAGCTTCATGAGTCTCAAGATTCATTTAAGACGCAATAAGCTTTATTACGAATTCCGTCTAAGCTATTAGGTACAATCGGAGATATTATAGTTACTATTAATAATAACCACATACGTTTTACATACGGCCGTCGTTTGATCCTTAACTAGGTAATCATACCGATGATAAACAGACTTTTATATTTCTAAATAAATACTTATTAAAGATGAACGGACATTATCAATTCTAAGCAATTCCAGGATGAATGGAATCCAGACACGGAACAAATGATCGTACTCATACAATTATCTGTTCTGATTGGAAATTGATCCCTCAATCTTTGGGAATGGTTTCAGCATGCTTTGTTGCAAAACTAAATCATAAAAATACATAATTAATCAACTTTAAAGCTAATTGCTATTGACAATCGGTACGTTTCAAAATAATTTAGAAAACAAAGGAAGTAAGACAAAAAAATATATAGAAAAACCATTTGATTATCTTCTAATTAATCAAAGATTAAAGCTAGTTCCCTAGTAATAATCAATTGATGCCCAAAAAGCGTAAATCGCTCAAGTCATAATAGAGTAATCGTTAATTCGTCACAGTAACAAATCGTGGACACACGCCGGCACACGTGCCTCTCACAATGAACATTTTACCCATTGTGCAGTTGTGCAAAATTGCTTCCGGATGACCCAAGTGTCAAGTTGCATTCGTGAAAAAATGTTGATATTTTGTGTGGGCAGTACCGATATGATGATATGATGAAGCGTTTGAATGAATGAAAATGAATGATTGAATGATATTGTTATGGCTGCAGAGAAATTTTAGCCTTTATTGTCAAAATTGTTCTTTTTTTGGCAGCTGAATTAGATTTTACTCCGAGACTTAATCAAATCAATTTAAAGTTTAAGCTGTACGAAAATTTACAATCAGAAAAAAACAAAATTTTGGGTTTAACCGATTTGTGTGATTAACTTTTGTAGCGAAACCCCTGACGATAAGGGTAAGTAGAGTACATTTAATTGTTTACTACAGAACTTGTGACAAAATCTTTCCAACCGTCTAGTTAAAATCTACAAAATAGGCATAAACACTTTCTATTGAGAAAAATATCTAGTATATCATTATATTATCAAACTCTCGTAAATCTTGGAATAAATTTAAATGCTAAAGCAGAACATTTCAACAGATCTTTCGATTTCAAGAGATCTTTACTCAAAAATATTATTTCTATCAACATACATAATTATAGAAATCAAATAGAAAGGTAGGTACACAAAATATTGCAGTTCCAGACCAGCTTTACGCTTTCCTTGTTATCGCCCGGAGCTTCAGAGAGGCGGGGTGGTATGGGGGAGTGGAGGGGTAAAGAAGGAGGGAGGGTAAGACTACGTCGGAAACAATTAGGGTGTGCGCACGCGCGCCAGCTTCCTGCGTCTGGCCTAATTGGCGTATCTCTGTTCCGCTCAATGTATCCCTGTTATAATTGACATAGATGCAACAATGAGATCAGATTGTTATCTGTTTATGTAACTCGTGTATTTCATAGTATGTTATATGTTATGTGGTAATGATAGCTGATACCTTCCGTTTGTGTTTTGCTTAAGAATTTTTAAAATATCTTTCTATTTTTCTGTATCTGAGATGAACGGGGAGTATTTTAATGTAATCTTTATATTTTAAAATATTGTATCAAAGCTATTCAAAGTCCGTCTAGCTATTCTATTTATTCCATTTCTTCAACTTTTTAATTAAATGTGTTGTCATCAAGCAGTAGAAATAATCTTATTTTGATCCAGAAAAATAACATTCAACCATTCAACAGTAATTTTCTCCTTATAACAAATTTTCTCTAAGCTTTTGGTATGTTTAGTTACGCAATTAGTTTTAATCTTAGAACACTTCATGTAAAAACTTTTTATTTTACTTTTCACACGCTTGAATTAGTTGAACTGAAAGAAAGCAATAAGTAAAGGTGTTTTGGGCAAAAACAAATCGAATATATTAACTTAATATGTAATGTAATTCAACTTGAGTATAGCTTATCTGATTTCTGATATTGATCTACATGAAATACAGGTTTTATTTCCGCTAACTCTAAAGTAATTTTAACCCTTTCACATAAATGATGTGAAAGAGTTAAAAGATATCGCTGCAAAACGATTCCCAGACTGCAAAATCACTTATCTCTACATCGTACAAGACAAGCATAATAATATTTATCTCATCTTAAAATCTGAACATCGACATCAAAAATTAAATATTGTTCTACCCTTACAGCAATGACATTCGAATATTTTCGCAACCCTTCATTAGCAAAACTAATGATTCACTAAACACCCACGTCCCCTACGACTTATTCCCTCGGCACCTGCTTTGTTCGAGACTCAAGACCAAAATCTATTTATTCATATCGTATTGCTAATTTTGCGATTAGGCGGCGCGTTCCGCTGGTGATTTAATTATCCATTCCGTTTGCGGGGACTCTGCGGACTACTCCCGCGGGTATTTTACGCTGCTTACCGCTTATGGATCTGTGATGTTTAGATGGTTATTTGTGTCATAGACTGTTTGACAAATTCTTGATAAAAGATACCGATTTTTATTTTTTTTCTCTCAACTAATGCGTGAGTTATTATTTTATTCGGTCGTCTGTCTGTTTATTAATATGGCTGATTCTATTGCATCGCAGGCTATTGAGCAGACTGCTCACTTGATGGGAAGTGACTACCGCCACCCATGAACGTCTGCAGCTCAGGAGCTAAAAGCATCTTGCCAATTTTTGAGGTTGTTTCGTATAAAAACATAATGACAAGTACCACGTCTTCTCTTAGGATTCAAATTAGAGGCTTATCGATTTATTAGTTGGTTTTTGATCTATATAGATATTAGTACCTTAAGTTTTTATGTTGTTTTACGTGCTTATGGCTTCTTAAGATGACTAGAATTGAATTTACACCAGAATTTAAATCAATATAACAAACGATGGGATTAACTAATCAAAACGACACAAGATCTTCAAACATTATTTCATTTATTATACCTAACTTGCATTTATGATATATTAGCTTTCGCGCGCATTTAACATAAAAAGTATCCTATGTTACTTCTAATAGCGCCAAGAATATGTGTGCAACGTTTTATGATGATGAAGTAGTTTTTGCGTGAAAGCGTAACAAACAAACTTACATTCACATTTGTTTAAAAGTAATTTTTCCACACGTTGGAAACGTGTCCCGCTGTATATTGTAACTTAAAGAGGTACCTTTACATTTATTTAATCATTAAGTTAATGAATATCTGATGAAATAGTAAAATTATATATTTATCCTGTAATGACGATAAAAATATATAACTAATTCATGCGCTACGATAATTTAGTTAAACTTTAGTAGGGGACAACATGTACTTCGTGGTTAAAACGTCGTCGAAACAATGTCACTCGTGCTTTGAATACATGATTGTGTTTCGTTTGGTAAATGTTTAGCGAATGCTGCAACAATTAGCACTGCGGAGATTAGAATTATTTAGCTTTCATATTTATATATATCACTATCGATGAGCCTGTTATTATTTTTCTATAGAGACTCTAGAAGAAAAAGTTTAAGTAAGTAGGTAGGTAGGGCAACAATATAAGATCCTACTAACTATAGGGTTATTATTTAAACACATAATTAATTACAAGACACAACAAGATTTTTTGAGAACCCAATGTTTTGATTGAATGGTCCCCAATTTGGTCCGGAGTTATAATATAGGTACATCTAGTTTAAAAATAGTATTATAGTGAATACAGCAATAAAGGTATTAATATTTATATTTATTTATTCTAATTGTAATAATAATATAATTATAATAATCATAAAAAACCGGTCTAGTGTGTGTCGGATGTAATTAAAATTTATGCTTTTCGCAATTTTTCCTTTATCTGCGTTGTAAGACGTTGCTTCGTACCAAGTTTCAAGATTCTGAGTTCACGGGAAGTACCCTGTAGGTTTGGATTCCCTTGCGAGTGTCGAAAATTTGCAACGTCAACGGCTGCATCTTTTGATTGCGTTGGCTTATAAGTCACTTTTTCACAGCTCCAAGGGACAGTAGACCTAAGTATTTGATATGAATTACAGCAAGATACCAATACGCGTTCCTGAGAAAAAAATTATTGACAGACAGGGGGGACTCTTCCGTGGGAGAGCTACGCTTCGGCATGAATGGGCCGGCTCGACCGGAGTGATATCACGGCCTCACAGAAAACCGGTGTGAAATAGCGCTTGCGCTGTGTTTCACCGAGTGAGTGAGGATACCGGAGGCCCATACCCTAACCCCTGCCCCCATTCCCTATCCCCATCTCCCAAAGGTTGGCAACGCACTTGTGACGCGGCGGTAATCGCTTACCATCAGGTGAGGCGTCTGCTCGGTTGCCTCCCGTTAAATAAAAAAAAAAAAGACAAAGACAGACAGATGGACACCAAAGTGATCCTATAATTGTTCCGTTTCCTCAAAACAAATAAGGCTTTCATTAATTAATAGATAAATGTAAGTATTTATGTGAAGTAAGAGTCGCCATTTAGCGTGTGTGCTTTTCCAACATCATAATAGTGGACGAAAGTATGTAAGTATTAATAATTCATTTATACTCGTATATTAAAGAAATAATTCCAGTAAGTGACCTTTGTTATAAGAAATCACTTAAAATGCTTTCACGCGTAAATCATCTATAAAATGGTAATTAATTCGAAAGCATTTAGCTCATAATTGCTATAATGGCAACGACAATGGATCAGTGGAGCGTCGAGTAGCCACTCAATTATGTGGCATTCAGGATCGCTGCTGTTTGCACTAGTGAAGACGGGGCCTCTCATTGGCCACCCTCCGATGAGAGGGGACACGTCCCCGTTGGTCTTTGGCGTGCCGCGGTTACTTCTAACATCAATATTTGTATTGTTAAGATTTTATCGACAGTGTCTTTTGTTAAAGCGACGTAATTTTGAGCGATAAAAGGACGAAACATGTAAAATATTGCTTGGTATTAAAACTGTTTCGAAGTTAAGATAGGAAGTAAGGTTTAAGTTTTGTTTTTATCTACTAGTTAATAACTAGATAAGTTAATAATAATATTAATAATATATCACTTTATTGTACACCAGACGCATTATAAGGTAAGCTTAAAATTATGGAAGTACAATTGGCGGCCTTATCGCCCGGAGGCAATCTCTTACAGGCAACCATTGGATGGAGAGAAAACATGAGTAAGAGAAAGTGTTGGGTAGGTAAAATAAGTAGTCCGGTGTAAGAGTAGGTAAGATGAAAAATAAATAAATAAAGTAATAAAGATCATAGAATACCGTTATAGTAATATATAGTGTGGGTAATGAAGTGGTTAGATATTAGTTTAAACAAAAATTCCAGATAAATAATTTATTAGCTTGTAGCATCTCCAGGATTCTTTACAAATCAATGATATTATTATGAGTTTATATCAATTATAGCCTAAGTATATCAGTCCGCCCCTGACATACGTATCTTCCGCAATAAGTCTTCAATACATGGTCCTACGCTTTCCACGTCAAGAATATTCAAGCTACCTTCTGCATGTCTTCAATCGAACTAAATTCTTATAGGATATGTGTACAAGTGATAACACTTTAGTAAACTTCTCGCGCTGTTCGTTTGAGTGTTTTTTTTTATTGAATAGGTGTCAAACGAGCAGACGTATCGCCTGATGGTAAGCGACTACCGCCGCCAATGGACACCCGCAACACCAGAGGCGTCACAAGTGCGTTGCCGGCCTTAAAGGGATGGCGAGGGGGAAGGGGGGAGGGGATGGGGTATGGGCCTCCGGTATCCTCACTCACTCGGTGAAACACAGCGCAAGCGCTATTTCACACCTGTTTTCTGTGAGGCCGTGGTATTACTCCGGTCGAGCCGGCCCATTCATGCCAAAGCGTGGTTCTCCTACGGTAGAATGATGATTCCAAGGCCCCACAGAAAATCAGAGTTAAAAAATAGTTACAGTTGATTCGTCCGCTGATTTACCTCTAAATCATTGAAAAGTACTAAAAGAACTATTCGGTATTTCCCATATTTCTCTACAGAAAGTATTGTATTAAACAGTTCCAAGTCCCAAGATCGTGTGGTCTATAAATACTAACATCGAAGTCATCCAAGCTCGATGCACCCTTCCCCGCCCCAGGCATACCCATTAATGTTATTATTTAGCAACATTTACTAAATAATTTGCTCGTTAAATGTCTGCTGATAGTCCCCCATTCCCTAACTACAGTATTGTGAGCGGCGATTTGCGCCTCCCCAGGGACTAACGACTGAATTCAACCAATACGACTCGTAACATTAATTACTCGACGTCTTTTGTGTAGATATTTGTAGCAACATGCTCTTTTGTTGTCGATGTGAAATTAATAACGCCCTGTTATTGTGAGGGAGGATTACAAAACTACCCGCAGCTTTCAATGAAGACTTATACGTGCGGTATAGAAAGACTTGATTAGTTTTTCCTGAGCTTTTCTTCGGATTCGATAGGTGTTTGAATGTTATTTTTGTGAAGGAGTGTTGAATAAATATAGGTATTACCTAGATTGTTATTTATGAAGATGTTGTAATTGCAATGATTCTAATAGCGAAAGTAGAATTTTGAGTTTATCATCGACATCGACTGAATTCAAATCCATTTCAAATTCGAAAGGTTTCTATTTTTATTTAATGTGATAAAAGGAAATTGTATGCAAAGAAAAACTGAGAAAGTGGCTTCTCTCTATTAACTATGAAAGCACAGAGACGTTGCTGAAGACAGTAAAATAACAAAGTAAATAGAAACAGAACGCACACCCAAACATACACACACTCACACACACAATACACACACAAAAATCTCTAAAATATATATTGTTTCTTCCTAAAATAATGTTTTGATTTGTAATAGCTTGCTGCGATGTGTTAACGAAGCATTATATAGATGTGGGCAGCTTCAATCCTAAGTACGGATACCAGTCTCCCATAAAAGAATTAACAAACACATATTATTATAAGTACTAGTGTTAAGGAACCGTTGTGGAAGAAAAATAAACGCTTATTATTATTATTACTTCATGTCAGACATAAATTTACAAGATATTAACAGTATTCTATCTGTCAATCTAGTTTGACATATCACATTACAAACTTTGATAAGTTTGAAACTAGATGGAGTGGTTTGTCAGATGTCCGAAATATCATTGTTTACAATCAATTGGCATGGAATCAGGTGCACCCTCGGAAGGAAATCCCTATTGTTTGTAGATGGCCCCCTCCTGTGTAGGAACCTTGATGCTCCTTTTCTATTTTAAAAAGGGGCGCGAGCATTTTGTTGAGGTTGCGCCGCTACTGCTTGCTTCTGCTAGGGTGATCCTCACCTTTGGCCGGAACACCCCCGTGGGAGGCTCCACGCGCTGGTTTTGCAATCGTGGAGGCGCTCCAGCCGGTCACCCTTGAGTGGGCAGGGCGGCAGCACGGGACTCTTTCCTTCCGACTGACGCAGGTGCTTTCCGGGCACGGTTGCTTCGGGAAGTACCTGCACTCGGTCGCTAGGAGGGAACTGAGTCCCACCTGCCACCACTGCGACTGCAGTGAGGACTCAGCCCAGCAAACGCTGGCGATCTGCCCCGCTTGGGTGTCGCAGCGTCGGGCCCTCACTGCAGTCATAGGAGGAGATCTCTCGCTACCGGCCATCATACGATCCATGGCCGGTAGCGATTGCAGTTTTACCGCGGTCGCATCCTTCTGCGAAGACGTAATTTCGCAGAAGGAGGCGGCGGAGAAGGCCCGAGAGGACGATGTTCACTCGGACCCCATTCGCTGCCGGCGAACCGGGCGGCGGAGGCGCGCATACCAGCGCCTCATGCCGCCCTGAGTGTGGCCACGAATGGACGGGACGGGTTTTCCCCTCCATCCGCAATACAGGCCAACCGCGAGGAGACGACGTACGCGTGTGCCGTGCGTCGCCTAAATTGAGATTTGAACAGCAGACAGTGCCCGCTTCAGTGCGGGCAGGCGCTGGGAGGGGTCCGGTTGTGTTAATAACTGCAGTTCCTGTACCCCTCCCTCCTCAGGCGCAGAGTTGGCACACCGTGTGGTTTTAGTCGGTTCGACACACCACCCCGCCGCAAACCCCAGTGGGGTGACGGCCCGAGGGGGTTTCCACACGTTAAAACAAAAAGGGTGATCCTCACCTGTCACCCCCAAGGTTGCGCTTGTGGAGGACGGAGATCGTTTGGCGATCTCCGGCGCCCGAGTCGTCTGCGGTACCTGGCACGTTCCCGGGCCTGGCGGAAGGTAAGATCTCCTTCGCAAGCATAACTTGCTCGCTGAAAAAGACGGCAGAGTTCTACGCGCTCTCACTACGCAACATAGTCGCAATAATGTTACCAAGCGAGAGAACCCCCACTCCAATGGCCGCCTCGACTCGCCCTACTCCGCACATTCTGCCAGTGTGTGGAATGCCGTGTCTACGGTCTGGTCATCGCAGTGGTGACACTCAGACGTTGGCTCCTTGCGGATCAGACACAGGTGCTCTCCGAAGCATCCTTTCCCAGTGATCACCTGTGTCAGCCGTGATGCCTCTCGAGCCAATCCTCCATAGCGGGTCTTACCGCCGCAATAACGGCGTGCCCAGCACTCGGTTGCCCAAGTCGTTCCTTCCATTCCTCCACAAGGACCTGGTGGAATTGAAATTTCTGGTCTTCGATTTCTCGAGTCTTAGGTCTCCTACCTGAAGGTCAGCACTCGTTGCGGACGTCGCAATAACCCGATATTGCTGGCCTTCAGGACCTCAGCCCATATTGGGGACCGCACAACGCCGGCGTATAGTCTCCTGCAGGAGTTATCGGGCCCCCTCATATTTGGCAGCAACCGAGCCAAGCACGCGCTGCGCCAGCTTGGGAATCAGACTTCGGAAATGGTTTACCATCGGCCTTCGAGTGCGAGCCAATGTGGGCTTACATATAGACCGGTGGAAAAACCCTATCAAAGCAAAATAAGGTGATATATCTAGGCGGCACAAAAACCTGTACTGGATGCTAGGACGAAACTACAAATTATTACTGGACAACAAATTTCTGATATATCAGACGATAATATTTTGCTGCCGAGAATTATTTGTAGTGACTAAAATACATTCCAAATGAATGGGCATGTCAGCTGTCCATAAAAACTACATAAACCGACTCGGAAGATTTGATAACTTAGGACTATGATGAGTAGTTCTCCTCGCTAAAGAGCATGATCTCTGATCGTCACTACGCTCGAACATCGCATAGCCCTAGGACTGATTCTCATGCCGATTGCCGATCTTACAACAACACACAAAATAAATCTGTCTTTGTCCATAGTCGATCTTAGTCACGTTTTTACGCGTTTGAGTGTGCTTTATATATAATCGAGAGAAGAAAATAGTAGGAACGTCAACATCTAGGGGGGGGCAGCTGCCCTCCCCTGCCCTACCCTGGGTACGCCCATGCATACAGGGTTCGTTGGAAATCGCACAATGTCATATGAGGTTTCCCAATAAGGGTGGTATGATGTTGAAATGAAATAGAATAAAACAAGCAATGTCTGTGCATGGTATTACTGAAATTAATCATGAAAGACCCTTTTTTGTACATATGGGCTGACTACACGGAGGCGATATTCCGGTCTAAGCATGTGTTCATCAATTCTTACTTGCATTTTATTTCTAATGTTAGATTATGTTTAATCGACTACTAGTGTAGGCGACCTACTATTTTATATATTTTCATAAATTCTATACATCACATCAACAGCATTGAACGGTCCACAGCTGGACATACCTCTCTTTAGGAATGAGGCATTGTTTGGCTGACTATACGACCCTGGTCAGAAGGATTGGTATAGTGTTTATTTATAAAATAAAATGATTTAACTAGCCCATTTTGTTTGTTCCGTGCGGAAATCCTTTCGGATACGACCTCTTGGTGGCATGTCGGACTCGAACTGACCGCAATCGTAAAACCGCACGCTGTCTCGGGGCCTAGCAGCCGTGGAACCAGGTGCACCTTAGTAAGGAAAGCCCTGGAACCCCGACGTACCTCGGGCCCCCTACTCTCTGGAACCCCGAACCTCGGTTTACGTGGATATTTTCTAAATGCATCCACGTAAACGCCGTTGGTTTTTTGTTTATTTTTTTTTATTTAAAGTCCAATTTAAAGTTTTCCGTCTGTTAGCAGTGAGGTTATTCTGTGTAGTTTGATTTCCGAGTCGCCTGTTACGACTGTCACACATTCAGCTATAGAATATATAGCGCCACTTAATATTCTTCTTTCTTTTAATAGTATTCTTAACAGGAGAAAAGGCAATATGTTGTTTTTAAAATTTACTCATAAAAAATGTCGAATGAAATTGAAAGAGCTATTAAAGATGAATAGATTTCACCAAATCAACACATTCGTCGACATTGAGAGACCTAATAGTAATGATATAACTTTTTCAAAGAAAATAAAACGTTAAAGAAACAATTTTATAAGCGTTATCAATATAATTTAAAAAGATGGTTCGTGTTAGTGTTTTCTAACGTAGTTTCATTAAAGAATTCCCTTGGTAGGCACCACTTCATTCCACTCGGTTTGTTCCACCACAATCTTAAGTTCTTATAAGCCGGTGCATGTCTAACTTTCGCGCTGTTCAACGCATCGCAGAGACCACACAAGTCATTATATTTAGGTGTACTTCTTACTATGGTGTAGGAATTAGTCCAAGTAAAATATTTCTCATACTTTGAATGGTCTGTCATTGCTTCGTTTATTAAAAAAGCTAAGTGATACGGATGGTATTCACGTGCGTTGATATATGAACCGGGAGGTAAAAATCTGGAATTTATAAACATATTACTGTTATACCTATATGTCGGAATATAGTACTAATAATAATAAATATTTCGGCCATCCGATACATAACGCCATCTAGCCTCAAACTAAGCAGACCTTATACCATGAAAGCTAGGTTCACTGATAAAAAACTTATATGTTTTAAGTATGAAGCACACAGGCTGTACTCGTATACAATTGTATTTGTGAGACTTTTTTATTCGATATATAGTACCCCCGAATTGAAAACCATGTCTTTTCAAGACATAATTGTTTGATAAGGTTCTTATTAAGCAGTTCACATTAGTACGTTTTACTCCTTGATAAAAGATCTCCGTCGGATCTGAACCTAGTTGATCAAATTCAAAATACAACCGTGAAGAATGTAGCAAAACAAAAAAGTGGAATATTTTTATATTTTTTTTATGGAATAGGGTGCAAACGAGCAGACGTATCGCCTGATGGTAAGCTATTACAGTCGCCCATGGACACCCGCAACACCAGACGCGTTACAAGTGCGTTGCCGGCCTTTGGGGGATGAGTAAGACTAAGACTCCGGTATCCTCACTCACTCGGTGAAACACAGCGCTGTTTCACACCGGCTTTCTGTGAGACCGTGGTATCACTCCGGCCGAGCCGGCCCATGCATGCCGAAGCGTGGCTCTCACACGGTATTCGTTCGCTATATTTCTTTAAAACCAATATGTTCTAGTTTTGACTTACCTGGTATAATTAGAGGTGCCGAACACAATAGGAACCACATAATTATTATACCCGTGGAGTACTTTCTCTGTGACGTAATCATCTGAGAAGGAATTCTCAAATGCCAGATAAAAATAATATTCTCTCGACAACATACTGTCACAATCATCATTGGGGCATTCTACATCATTACAATGTCCGTAAACATCGATTTTGAGAGAAAAATGAAGTAAATTCTCCTGAAGCTTTGTTACATAAACGTGCCTGAAGTTATCAGAATCACAGTTGCTGACTAACCAAGCGGCCGCCTTAGTCCTATGATTCCAATTTGTTTTAATCTTAGAGCTGATAGATTCATCGCTTACTTGCCAGTTAACATTTTTACTCGGAGCAACTTCATGTCTCGTCAAATTTTGAACGACAAAGTACTTCCATACGATGTCCGAATCTAGTCTTGATGTAAATGTCCAGTTGAAGAAACCATCGAAGTATAGTTCGCACGCTGGTACATTGAAAGCTGATTCGATTGTAAAGTAAATGTAGATTTGAGACTTAGAGCGGTATTCAGGTACGTCCAGTTTTGGTAAATTATATGGGTAGGGATGTGGAGGAAAGCTGAAAATAATTGCGTCAAACTGTCGGTAATCTTCAGAGAAGTAATATTTCTTTTCTGTTATAATGCAGTTGTTGGGTTGACATTGAAGTTTGGAGATTGGGTATTGTTGATAAAGTTGTTTCAAAAAAAAATTTTCATTCCAAATAAGTATATGTTTTGTTTGGGTTTCAGGCGTGATATCTTTGTGCGACTGAAAAATACTCCATATCATATAGAAGATCATAAAGGACAGTAAATATATAATACATTCTTGATAACCTTTGACTTTTATCATATATTGTAACATTTTGTGCGGTAAATGTTGTTATTTGAATTTTTAACTTAACTTTTCCACATTTTATAACACTTTTGTTTTTAAAATATAAAATGGTATATAGTGTATAAATAAAAAATAATAATATAAAAATATTTAAAAAAGCAAAAACAAATGTATGCAATATTTTCCCAAGATTAATTTGTCATTATTGACAACTTGTTAATGTCAAGTTCAGTAATTATCTTTTCACTCAGAAAAATATTTGTAAGTAGGTACAAAATATTAAATTTAAAATCGTATTGATTTTTAGTTTACGAGATTTTTTTTTTATCTCAATACCCTTTACCCTATTTTAAAGAAATATAGCGACCGCAACTTCTAGTATTATATACCTAATGTTCAAAATACTTACCTAATTTTTGCTAAGCGAAATCGTTCAAAATCCGGAGAGCTCGCAATCGCATGTCAAATTAATTAACTTTTAACGATTATATCTTTAGTAAAAACACCCTTTGGTTGAAGTGGATTCTACAAATTATATTTCACCGACTAACTGTTCACCGAAAACAATATTTGTTTGTACCTTGTTCCGCGACTAATGATTCACCAATATACTACCTAGGGACTGATATTTATACCGTATACTACCGCATTTACATTTTAACTTAAGTCAAATCAAATAGAAAATATACTCTCTCAAATAAAAAGATCTACAAATCATTTACAAATGACTGAGTTCTGAAATAACAAACAAAAAAATCACAAACCTAATACTTTTTTTTTTAGTTTTGATAAAATCATTCTAAAGTTGCGACTTCATCACTGTGTGGAAACAAAAATATCATTTAGAATTGTGGCCCATATTTCAAGTAGACCGGATGGGTAATAGTCAAAGATTAAATGTTTTGTCATGCGTGGGAGTAACTTGACCACTCAATGGCTATTGTCCTTCACTGGTGGCACCATCACTTACCAGACAAGTTAACAAAGCCCTCCAACACCTCGCTAATCCGAGATTAAGATGGTATCTGGAACAGGACACGATAAACACTTCACACAAATACAATTCGTGTTTCGTTAACAGTTACTTTTGGATGTTGAAAAAAAATATCGAGCAATGACAATATGCAGTTGAATGGCCGAAGCATTAATAAATTTTGAGCTCTATAATGTATAAGTAATTATAATTAAGTTTTTTAACAATAAATTGCGATTATTTTAATAGAAAAACATGCTTTATTAAATAGATATTCAATTGTAGTAGCATACTTATGGTTTTATTTTATTATTATTAGTATATTTTTTCATGATTTTCCTCAGCCAATGCACGATAGACGTAGGACTCTCCCATTGTACGCCACTCTGATCCATTTGAGGCTCTTCACACCCAGCTCCTGCCAAAATTGTTACTCTACCTGGCCTCTATTAAATATATTAAAACAATTTTAATAAATAAATAATAGATAAATAAATATTCCGGACATCTAACACACAACGCCATCTAGTCCCAAGCTAAACAGAACTTGTGTTATGGGTACTAGACAACTGATATAAATATTTATATACTTTTTTTTTGTAAATACATACATATTATACATAGAAAACACCCAAACTCCGAAACGAATATTTGCAGATCATACAAACATTTGGTCCGACCCGGGAATCGAACCCGAGACCTCAAGCTTAGCAGTCGCATACGCTACCACTACGCCACCGAGGCAGTCAAATAATATATTTAATAGAGGCCATTTATTTTAAAAGGTCACTTTATTTCCATGTAAATAGCAACTAGTATTGATTATATTTAAAAGATTTCAAAAATTATATATTTTGGTATAAGTTGAACTTCTGTATTTGCACGCATTTTGACTGGTCATCGTGTCCGACTGTCGACGAGCCTGACTGTCGAATACAGTTATTGTTGGCAAAATAACTCCATTGTACGCGTATAAAATGTTCGAGAGCAAAAACTTTGATGACAATGGCCATATAATTGAATTACGCTCACTCATGAGTATTGTGTTCATATCCGTTCTTGGAATGTTCCCTAATGTATATGTCTCAACACAGTTTACATTTTAATAAAACTTATTGCTCTTAATTTTGCAGCTGGATTTAGACACTACATGCTTTGCTACGTACATATTTCGGGCTAAAAGCAATATGATTCTTTTACCGTACCTTTTGGTAGAAACTTGGCTATGATTTTTATAATCCACTTGAGTAAGAAGAAAGACGATTTAACCTTGGGGCATTTCTCTGTTAGGCGTTTAAGTACTTGACCAATAAGTAAGCATCATACCATTATTCTTATAGCGTCTTTTACTGGTCTCAGGGTAGCACTTTATTACTTACTAGCTGTTGCCCGCGGCTCCGCCCGCGTTTATGTCGGTTTTTTCGTGTTTTTTCGCGGTCGCATTTGCGCGGTCGCGTGATTGATGCAAAAATTAGGCAAAAACAATTCTTGATGCGGATTACATATCATTCTAAAATTTCAGCTCGATCGGTTCTGAACTTTTTGAGTTTTTGAAGCGTACACAAACCAACATAACATTTATATATGTATACTAGCTGAACCCCGCGGTGCTACCCGCGGTACGATGATAACTGCGGGCAACGCCGCGAGGCGAAGCTATATCTTTATAAATAGTAGCCTATGTGTTATTCTGATGTATAAGCTATATTGTGGTAAAGTTTCATTCAAATCCATTCAGTAGTTTTTACGTGAAAGAGTAACAAACATCCATACATACATACATCCATACTTACAAACTTTCGCCTTTATAATAGTAGTAGGACTACCTGACACACGCAACCTTGTTTGCGTCTTCTATTGCCCGTAGAGTGAAAATTTTCCCCCATTTTTAAAACATTCTTCATTGGTGCTCCGCTCCTATTAGTATTAGCGTGATGACATATAGCCTATAGCCTTTCTCGATAAATGGACTATCTACTCCAACGCACATACGCACACTGTTTTGATAGATATGACTGAATTTGAACTTTATACAACAGCAATTAAGCTCAAATTGATTTTACGTTTTAGTTAGAAAACGTTTGTATGGGAAAAAGAAAAGGGCTGTTTTTAGGGCTTTTCCGGCCATTATTCGAATTTTTCTCGCCGTAAATACCATCCTTGAACTTAAACGAACATTTTAAAAAAAGAATTGGCCAAATTGGTCCAGGCGTTGTTGAGTTATGCGCTTACCAACACATTGAGCGATTCATTTTTATATTATAGAGATAGATATAGATTTGTTAACTTTTGGTACTGTCCGACAAAATGGGTACGTATTAATTTTGTCATTTTTTTATTATTGAGGCAAACGAGCAGACGTATCGCCTGATGGTAAGCGATTACCGGCCTCCGGTATCCTCACTCACTCCGTAAAACAGCGCAAGCGCTATTTCACACCGGTTTTCTGTGAGACCGTAGTACTACTCCGGTTGAGCCGGCCCATTCATGCCGAAGCGTGGCTCTCCCACGGTAAAAAATATCTCTTTAAGATTACTGAAGTACTTACGTCAGTCATCTTAGATAAATCAAATAGGTATTCTGATATGTTTCAATTTCTGCAAAACTGATCAACGTTTCACGAGTCTCCGGGATTAGAGAGACTTAAAAATCAGAAGACAAGGGAGGATTTGATGATCCCATAACATTGTATATTATTAATAAACTACCAAAATTCAATAGAGTAATTACATTTAAAAATTGTGTTCGTCAGTTGCGATTCTTGTGATCGAGCATTGTTTAAAGAAAATAATTCGAAACCTTAGAATCTAATTAACTCATAACTATCTACAACCTCGTAACTTATTCTTTGAGATACTCGTATCCCATAGGATAAGTCGATTTTCCTCCCTCCGTATAACACACTAACCTTAATAAGTTTGGATAGTGATATCTTCGTTGCTCAGTGGGTGTGATTGACTGATATTGGTTTACTTTACTTACATATTTACTAAGATAAAAAATCCAATACACACATCATAATTATATATTAATTATTATTTATTTATTTATAAACTTTGTTGCACACCACTACAGTAAACATTTACATTTACAGAGATACATATACGGACATCAACATCAGGTATAACAATAGGCGGTCTTATCGCTCACGGCGATCTCTTCCAGACAACTTTATAGATAATACGAAAAGAGTTCTTTACTACTCACTTATTTAATACATTAAATCTATTTAAATTCGTCGTTATGATCATTCGAGAAATAATTATAATTAATCAATAGTTTTATACATCGAGCATCTGATATACTATCAACCTTAGATTATTTCAAGATTTTGATGCACCGTTCTAGAAGTAAACCCAAAGAGATTTTCCCATATGAAGCTCTAATAAAGGGGATTTGATTTCGATTAGGGATCTCTAAAGGAATAGCTTGATGAGTTCGGAATGAAAAATGGGACTCATAGACAGTTATATATCTAAAGGATTTATAATGCTCATCTATGTTTATAATATAACCAAACATATCATTAACATTTATGGATGGAAAATGTTACGACGGACTTATTCCTCTACCTA
The DNA here is from genome assembly GCA_916048165.1 of Spilarctia lutea. Taxonomy (NCBI): domain Eukaryota; kingdom Metazoa; phylum Arthropoda; class Insecta; order Lepidoptera; family Erebidae; genus Spilarctia; species Spilarctia lutea. The sequence goes on from OU696487.1 coordinate 13,785,831, forward strand.
CCTCCGTATCCTCACTTACGCGGTGAAACACAGCGCAAGCGCCATTTCACACCGGTTCTCTGTGAGGCCACGGTATCACTCCGGTCGAGCCGGCCCATTTATGCCGAAGCGTGGCTCTCCCACGGATAAAAAAATCTGTGGATCATTTTGATTTATTCTTTATATTATAAGTTTGAATGCAGCTTTACAAATTTAAATTTGTATTAGTGCAAACAAGCTTTTTATGAACATAACCTAGACTTAAGTTTAGCCTCAGCAACAGATGCAACTTTAAACATTATTGTTAAATACTCGTAAGCTTATGTGAAGATTAATTTCCTTTTGACCCAATATAAATATAACGAACCTAAATATTAGAAAGTTCCAAGACTCCATCACATTCGATTTTTGATTTCGTTATTATTATAAAAACATAATGTACCTTTTATGTAGTCAATAAGTGTTCTAGGCTCTGCTTTAACGATTACGAATAGTATGTTTATATATACTGTGATGGGTGTCCAGGTACTTTTATTATTTATATCATAAGAATTAACTATGTCTTAGCCTTAATCTAGGAATACTAAGTATTATAAGGAGTCTGTCAGAAAGGGTAATCACGTTCATGTTATATTTTAGCTTTGTGTCTTCATTTCTTATTTGTAATTCTCATTGTATGTATTTTTTCTCATAATGTAGTGTAGCTATAAATTTTGTGTTTGTAATAAAGTATTATGTTTAGCTTTTCATGTATTAGCAGTACTGATGCAGAATCCATCGAGACAACACATGCGGCTTCGACGACGCCAAAATATTTTCCGTGCAAAAAAGATTCCCATTCATTATAACCAGAATACACAGTTGAGGTTTAAGCTGTTTAAATATTTATAAAGTATTTACTTATTGACAAAACAGTGATGGGACACAATGGTCTTTCAAGCTTTTGTCTCGATTGTTCCCGTGGGTTGATGCTGAGTGGCGAACGGTCTATTGACCGCTGAGAGCTTCCGTTTGGTTGGGGCGTTGGGGCGCTTTGGGGAAATACTGTTGAGTGTTCAATAAGTGGAAAAAGGTTCTTAGTTTATTTAATATCCATTTGGGGTCAATAACAGTGATTTATAATGGAGAATATGTAGTCTTAATTGTTCTATAGAACAATTAGAAACTATGTGAAACAGAAGTTGTGATGAAAAATGTTAATAAAATACAGATTAGTCTTTAAGGTTCAAATTTAAACAAAATTAGTTCCAGAATGAAATATGACTATTAAATATAATGTAATTTCCAAAGTGGCTACCTAACTAAAAATTAGAGCAATGATGACAAAAAACCGCAAATCGTATCAAACCAGTCATGAATCTGTTAATGTGAGCCTAAGTGGCGACACAATGGTAGCGGAAGGGCCGCACCACATGTGTAATCCACTTAACGTCGGTTAATCTTAACGCTTAGTTACAGCGACACTATTGTCCGACGCCGTACTTACCTCGAATGTGTTAATTCAATCACAACTGTTGTGTTGGTGCGCTTTCAAATGTATGAAATCATATAGGTACCTTATTGTAATGTTTAATTTTTATTGTATTGTATTGATATATGTTTCTACATTAATGCTATATGTATTAATAAAATAAAATAAAATAAGCCTTTATTCAGACAAAATACTTAATTTTTTACACGCACAAGTATTATTTCATTTCATTAATTATTATTCAATATGTTTAAAACAATTGTATTAATAATAATTTATTTACAATATTTTTTTTTCTTTATTATATTATTATTATTATAATATTTTTATCATTTTTGTCTGTTTGTCTATAATAGACATAGGCCTCCTCCAACTGACTCCATAGACTTCTGTTTTTAGCTGTTCTAGTCCATGTGCTGCCAGCAACTGCTTTAATGTCGCCCACCCATCTCCTATATGGTCTACCTGGGTTTCTTTTTCTGTCTCTCGGATACCAGTACATTATAGTTTTACACCATTTCTCTCGTCCTCTCATAGTATGCCCCGTCCACTTCCATTTAAGTTTCCTTATTGTTATTGAAACATCCTTTGTTAGTGTTTGTTTATTGTGTCGCTATATGTATTAGGTCAAGTTAAATAAAATGATGTCGTGCGACGGAAGCGTTTTGATTTTATTTTGTTGCATTAAATACAGTTGTATTCTCAAAACTTTTTTTTTTTAAAGTTTAATTTAAATTGTTACTGAATAGATCTCTTCACCGTTACTCCGTCGGCACTGACTATTAGGGCTTTTAATATTAGAACAAGGTGCTATGTTCTCTTACGCCAATGTAGGTATTTAAACGATCAAGGAAAGCCCAAATATCAAAGTATCAAGTCGAACTTTAAATTATTGTACATACCAAAAGCTGTCGACCTTTTGCATGCATCTCATACTTACTCGTAGTTTAATACATTTTCATCTGATTGTGACATTGTTTTGGCATGATCTTTTTTTTTTTTTTTATTTATAAAAGACAACTCCCACATTAGGAATAAACATCCTGTGTCGTGGGGGACTTTACAAACATACAAGAAACGGACACAAAGAACATCCAGACTCGGGACAACAATTCGTGGATCACACAAAGTTTTGTACCGCGTGGGATTTGAACCCAAGACACTTGGCGCAGTAGCAAGCGGCATGGTGACCGCTGAAACCACTCAGCCAACCGTGCCGTTGTGTCTTCTTCAATCAATCAATCTTGTGTTGTGTGCCTGGAAAAAAACTTAAGTTATAGAGCACATACAGCCAAGCATGAGTCTATAATGCTTAAAATATTTAACTAACGACGCTACCGTACCTAATGCTAAATGTTAAAGTGCCTACAAGAATTCAAAAGCAATATGTTTATTTACGTAACCAAAATTTTTGTTGATTATGTAACGGTCATATGTATTAATATTACTTATTTATTTCACAGACGGAATGTCGCTTTATTAAGCACGGCTCTTTGAGCGCGTTCTAAAGGCAGTAGGTAATACTGACTTTAGTATCTAAGTCAACTTTAATACAATGTTAAAAAATACATTAAAGCACATTTTGTACATGGCGGATTTAATGCCATGGGGCAGTCAAGCTTTGAGTGATGTAAAAATATAGGTGTGATAAAAACATAAAGGTTTAAGTTACATAAATAATACATGCATAGTCATATTTGTAAATAAATTTAATATGAAATAAAATTTATTATCAGGGTCCTGTATTTTCTTTTATTTTGTTATCAAAAAAATGCGCTTTGTTTTTCATTTACCTACATTTTTATATACGTACATATATGTGGCCTTATAGTTACGTTTTTCATTAGTAAACAGTGTGATTCATGAAAAGATTTATATCCTACTTATAAATACATGCTATCAAGATGGATATACTAGAGTAAATCCGAGAATTTCAAAGTTTTTTGCATTTGTCCATGCCGAGGTGGGTCACCGGTATTATACCTATACTTAATTATGTTTATGAGAATGAACGCGCTCCATAGTTATCAAGTACATACCTACCTTCAAATTGTCTGACATTCCGACCAGCTTGAACTGACCATGGCTACAGACTAACTGGTTCAGCAGTGCGTGATCTTCGCCCTCGAATCTCGGCTTCTAATGAAAAACTTTTAATTTTGAAAAGTTTTTTCGTCTGAAGTAGATAGGTACATCAAATATTTATATTTGTGCCTAGGCATAATAACTATAGGGTTTATTTAGAGACGGGTGCATGTTTAGGAACTTGAAAGGAACAAGTGAGCTCATACCTTTTATGTAGGTCTGAGTTTTAAAAATGTTTAGTAATTATTTCTAATACTCTACTACTTGTAAAGAAGTTACGAAAAAGTTTTGACACAAAATATCTTTCTAATAATTTCTTCTAAGAAGTTCAATTTTATTTAATACATCCATAACATTCTCAAATAAGATTACTTTTATTATATTTCGACTCAAATTTCCTGTTCCTGCTCACAACACAAATAATTACCCCACAGTTTTTATCTTACGCATGTATCTTAAACACTGATGAATATCTGTAGATCTGCACTTAGTTGATAAAGGCAGAACCCAAAAAATATTTATTGTGTTTACACAAATAACGGGTGTTTTTTTAAGCTAGATAGAACTTTAAATTGTAAAAAGTAACACAAAAAATTAAATTTTGATGAAACTTTTTTTTTTATTTGTTTCAGTATACTCTGACAAATCATCATGAATAGACTCACGCTTGAACAACGCTACGAAATTATCCAAATTTACTTTGAAAATCAATCGTCGATTCGCGCAACTTATAGACGACTGTTTTATCGCAAAATTGTGTTCAGCGATGAGGCGCATTTTTGGCTTAACGGGTTTGTTAATAAGCAAAATTGCCGCATATGGAGTGAGACCAATCCACAACAGACCCTACAGACTCCATTACATCCAGAAAAATGCACCGTATGGTGCGGTTTTCACGCTGGTGGCATCATCGGACCTTATTTCTTCAAAAATGAGCTGATTTTCAAAGTAAATTTGGATAATTTCGTAGCGTTGTTCAAGCGTGAGTCTATTCATGATGATTTGTCAGAGTATACTGAAACAAATAAAAAAAAAAGTTTCATCAAAATTTAATTTTTTGTGTTACTTTTTACAATTTAAAGTTCTATCTAGCTTAAAAAAACACCCTATACGTAGGTGGTAATCCGAGTTAACATTACCTATTCAACAAGCCTCGCGAAGGGGAACAAACTGTGTCCCTTCCCGCGGAAAAAACCCTTGATAATATTATTGGGTTCTAATTTCGTTTGACTGTTAATCGTGGTTATATAAAAGTGTCAACCGATCTCAATGGAGGTGCCAATTTGTATTGAGTTACAGTACTTGAATAGGACTGCGTTTTCTATTACACAATGATGGTGTGTATGACAAAAAATATGAATAATATTGTGCTCTAATAAAATAAGTGATTATTCAAGTGTTGCGTCTCGATAGCTCTGCTTTTTTTTGTGTTATAAATGTCTGCGGGTTCTTAGAAAATATTAGTTTGAGTGGCTTTCCAGATCGTTTTACTAAGGGATATGTTTACTTACTGTCGGTTAGTGTTAATTGTTTGGATGAATAGGTACTAAAATGGATTATATATAGCATTTAAAAAAAGTTGTTTATTAAATTTTCTGTCTTAAGTAATTTATTTAATTAAAAGTAAAAAAAAATAGTAAAAACGCCTGAGGATTCTATGTACCTATCTATCGAAGACACAAATAGATATTCTATTCGAAAGAAAAGTAAAAATAAACCTAATGTCTTCGTAGAAATTCGGTTCTTATAATGTAGGCTATTAGGTATTAAGTTGATTGTCAAAACTGCTTATAAGTGTTATATTAGGTATACAATAATACCTATTCATTTAATTTTATTAGATTACACGGGGTATTTTCTCTTTATCCCACAACGGACACGGCAAGGGTTTATATTACGACTGCACGGTTGGCCTAGTGGTTTAAGCGGTCACTACTGCGCCAAGTGCCGTGGGTTCAAATACCACATGGGACATCACTTTGTGTGATCCACAAAATGATGTCCTGAGTCTGGGTGTTCTTTGTGACCGTTACATGTATGTTTGTAAAGTCCCCCGCGACACAGGTGTATATGCCTAATGCGGGAGTAGTCTTTTTTTTTATAATATTAAAAACGAGTGTATGTTATGCAGTATTTTTTTTTTCTTTAAAAAAGACAACTCCCACACTAGGAATAATTCCTGTGTCGCGAGGGACTTAACAAACATACATGAAACGGACACAAAGAACACCCTGACTTAGAACAACAATTTGTGGATCATACAAAGTGTTATTCTACGTAGGATTTGAACCCACAACACTTGGCGAGGTAGGGAACGGCGTGGCGACCGCTTAACCACTAGGCCAAACATGCAGTCAAAATGATCTTTATTACATTAAGTATGAAAGCAACTCACACCTATACGACTTCACTATTGCACACACAGAACTACTAAGTAGTTGAAATCAATACCTATGTAGCAGAGTAGCAGAAAATCTTTACTCAGAGGTATATTTCATAAACCAACAAATACAGCTGAAAGCTCCTTACAAATTTGCAGTAGTATAGATAGGCAGACGGGAGTCGTTCTCCGCCCCTCCCACTCCCCGCCACCTCCCCGGGGCTGGTCGTAATTAGCCCCCTCGACTCCACACTTCGCCTTCTCTCCTCCCAAAACAGAGGCAACCCGAAAACAACAAGCTATTTGTATGTAGTAGAGGTTTTTTACATTGTTTTGTACTTGTATTTTGTACGTGAGTTTATATATTTAGGTAACAATAGCTATACTTACATGTTTCTTTTATTTCCAAGCTTTATATAAAACGTAATAAATTCAAACAAATTGTAAGTACGTTTATCGAATACTTTTAAAGGAGCCGAGAGTTTCGGGGACGTTAAGTCAATCAATCTAAGATTCATTTTTAGAATATTTACCAAAAAAAACAAGCAAAGCTCGTTCATGCAGGTCCCTACTGATTATTTGAAATGAATACTTGAACAATGTAACATTTAACTGCTTTGATTGCCATCAAGAGTATTATAGTATAGAAGATAACTATTACAGATTTTTGTTGCGCTTCGGACTCAGAAATACTTCAGTTAAATATTATTTAGGAAAATGGAACTTTGGAAAAGGGTAAAATGGACAATTACATGTAACAGCATTCCAATTGTAACAGATGATTTTAAAACTACAATAATAAGAACAGGGTTACTTTTCTTCTATAACTGCCTCGATGGCGCAGTGGTAGTGAATGCGACTGCTGTGCTTGAGGTCTCGGGTTCAAATCCTGAGTCGGACCAAATGTTTGTGTGATCTACAAATATTTGTTACGGAGTTTGGGTGTTTTCTATGTATAATATGTATACATTTACAAAAAAAAAGTATATATGTATTTATATCAGTTGTCTAGTACCCATAACACAAGCTATGCTTAGCTTGGGACTGGATGGCGTTGCGTGTTAAATGTACGAAATATAAAATATAAAAAAAAAAACAATCACGATTACGTAAACAATCAAAGTAATGGTGATTGAGTTAAATAAAGAAACACGTTATTGATCTACGCAAAGCATAAATTAAAAAAAAACTTATAAAGATACGAATCAATGAGCGAAATATTTAACTCTATTCATAATATTAATAAAACACGTTGTAAACCGAGGAGTCGAACAAATCGTCCGAACCATCCTACAAGGGGACGGGGATTATCTTCAAATAAGCGTATTACATTGACTCGTGGCTCCGTGCTTTGTGATCAAAATACGTACGGCTTCACCACATACCAAAAAATATCTCCATATATTCCCTACCCTACCATGTCTCCATCGTACATTTGTAATATAGATTTTGTACTCTGTGGCTAACGTATTGGTATGTATGTATAGAACAGGACTCAGATGAAATCCCTTTGGGACTTGTCTGAGGTAGGATAGGGCTTTATTTGCAGATTTAGACATGACTAAGGCTTCGTGATACGCTTTATCTTGTGAAACACGATAATTTAAGATTTGGATAGCGTTCATTTACTGAAAGGGAATGAAAAGGAAAATAAAATGTAAGTTTGTGTTTTGTAGACGTCTGGAGATTTTATTTCATTCAAGACAAATGTGAAATTAGGTTTTGGCAAATAGCACTAAATTATCGAAAAAAAAATGTTAATGGCAGTGGCAAATCAGGGCTTTGGGCTTTCAGACTGTGGGGTACCTTGAGGGTAGTCGCCCTCAATCTGGAAGTCAAAGAACTGAATACAAGCTTAATAATATTGTACTTTATTTTGCTCTGAAAATTATCTTGTAACACATATCACGATTACATAATAATATACTAGCTGACCCACACAACCTCGTTTGCGTCTTCTATAGCCCGTAGCGTGAAAATTTTCCCTCGTTTTTGAAAGATTCTTCATTGGTGCTCCGCTCCTATTAGTACCTATTAGCCTTCCTCGATAAATGGACTATCCAACACTGAAAGAATTTTACAAATCGGCTCGTAGATTAGTGCGTTGAAACAAACAAACAAACTCATCAGCTTTATTATATTAGTATATATTATTAAGTTCAAGTATATTTTTGTTTTACCTATTTCATTTTTAAACTAGCTGATTGTTCGTAGCGTGTATCGTGTAGCGTTATAACAGTGTGAACTTTGTTTACTACAAAAAAGATTATAGTGTGTCAACCTGAAAAGGTTATTAAGACATATGACGTCACGGGCTTTGTTAGAACTTTTAAAGGGGAACAATTTTTCATACATTCTTCTTGTAAAACTTCAATCGTTCGTTTGGTTGTAGCGTGATGGTATAGAGCATATCGTCTTCCTCGAACCACCGGTTTCAGGTGCGGCTTCGCTCGCATTTAATAAAAAGTATCCTATGTTACTTCAAATACCTCGATGATCGGTTAAGTAGTTTTCCAGTAAAAGCATAATAAACAAACTTACTTTGATCTTTATAATATTAGTGTGATATATTGCACTACATTTGTTAAAACTGTCAGTTAAATAATTAAAATGTAGGTGACACAAAATAAAATCCCTTGTAGCAGGTTCGTCGGACAGTCACAGGAGATCAAACTATATTTTAAGGACTGTAATACATATGTATTTATTTAGAAACACATACCTAAATATGTTTATCAGTAGTCTGATTATCATATCACAGTTTCATCCTAGTTTGAGGTCAGACAGTCGTATGTAAAAAATTGTGTAAAGAACCCAAAAAAATAGACTTCAAAATTGTATGAAAATTATCTAAGGTTCGCTTTGATTCTTCAAAAGAGAAAGTTTTCTTTGGGCGTCCTCCATCGATCGTAGCGACGAAAACACGTAAAGTTTCAAAGCGTGGCTTGTTTCCCGGCAGATATAAACAAATTCAGGAGCCATCGTGAAAGTCAGCCGTTGGCGGCGGTGGTCGATTTACATAAAATTATGCGGCCCCTCCGCGCCTCAGGGTCTTTCAACACTAGGTAGGTTTAGCCTCATAAACGTTTGTAACGTATCTGTACGTATAGGTACTTATGATGGGTACTGTGGTGTATTTAACCTTTAAATTGTAAAATATAGGATAAAATAAGGAGGATACACTGAGAATAAAACTTTATACATAGATATTTCATACCTAAGCTTATCGCTTAGCTAAATCCTAAGTTAAGGGGCTTTAAAGAAAGCATCAAATTCAAATATAGAGCTTTTATGTTATCTCTGGTTACATTAATGACTAATGATAATAAATAAATAAATAACAAATAAATATTCCGGACATCTGACACACAACGCCATCTAGTCCCAAGCTAAGCAGAGCTTGTGTTATGGCTAGGTACTAGACAACTGATATAAATACTTATATAATTTTTTTTTGTAAATTCATACATATTATACATAGAAAACACCCAAACTCCGAAACAGATATTTGCAGATCATACAAACATTTGGTCCGACCCGGGCAATTACGCCACCGAGGCAGTCGTATGGAGAAAAATTGGCAAGAAACTCCATAACTTTGCCTCAGGCGTGGTATAGATTAGTATAAATGAGAACTCTATAAACAAATGCCGTTAACTCGTAAATATTTTCGTACGAAGAGAAGAAACTTATAATATCTTATTTTATATTGAATCATAGTAACATCGTGAATTACGAGTAGAACATGAAAGTCAAGTAATTAAACTCACTGTCAAAGACTTCTATTACTTATCAGTCTATCAAACATGGCCTCTAACCCTGGAAAATCATTCTTCAGTATGTCTTCAAATAACTAATAACTTAAACTGCCTCGGTGGCGCAGTGGTAGCGTATGCAACTGCTGTGCTTGAGGTCTCGGGTTCGATCACCGGGTCGGACCAATTGTTTGTATGATCTGCAAATATTTCTTTCGGAGTTTGGGTGTTTTCTATATATAATATGTATGTATTTACAATAAGAAGAACATATGTATTTATATCAGTTGTCTCGTTGGTCTAGTGGTTAGCGTGAGCGACTGCAAATCAAGAGGTCTCGGGTTCAATTCCCGGGTCGGACTGCTGTTGCTGTTGGGTTTTTCCTACAAGAAATTCCTAATAGCAGCCCGGAGTATGGAAGATGGCGGTGTTTCCTGCCCGTGCTTCGGAGAGCACGTTAAGCCGTCGGTCCCGGTTGTCATGAACATCTATGGCAATCGTTATTGGGAAGTCAGTGCCCCCAAATATACTAACAATTAGTTCAACCTTCGAATTCAGTTCGCCCTCAGGGTTGCGGAGGTCAGATGCCAGTCGCTCTGTGTAAAAACTGATATTCAGGTAAAACCGGTTGAACTGGTAGCCGACCCCAAATAATATTGGGAATAATAAAGGCTAGGAAGATGATGATATCAGTTGTCTAGTACTCATAGTACAAGCTCTGCTTAGTTTGGGACTAGATTTCGTTGTGTGTTAGACGTTCGAAAATATTTATTTATTTAAAGAATAACCTACTATACTGGTTGTAATAAGACGTAATACCAGTGAACTGAGGTCTTTATTTAAAATTATGCGGCCCCTTCATGACGCTAAGTTAATACCTCCTTTGTGACGTCAAAATATTTTTCGAACAGTTTTCCACACAAAGTCCCTAATTCAATATACGAAGCGGAATAAGCGGAGTTATTTTACGTACATAAAGTTACTTTTGATTCTTGCTTTACATACGAATGAATATTTATTTATTAATATCTTACTTTGTGTGAAATATTAATGTGGTTTCTGTGGTTACCCTGTATTAATCTATATATATAAAAATGTTATGTTGGTTTGTGTACGCTTCAAAAACTCGAAAAGTTCTGCACCGATCGAGCTGAAATTTTAGAATGATATAATCCGCATCAAGGATTGTTTTTATCCAATTTTTACATCAGTCACATATCTGCGACCGCGAAAAAACCAACATAAACGCGGGCGGAGCCACGGTCAACAGCTAGTAGATAATAAATACCAATACAAAAACCTATTTTTCTATCTATTAAAAAGTTTTTGGTAGAACAAGGATAGGTACCTATTTTGTCAGCTACTCGCAATATTTTCCAAGAATCTTCTTCAGCTTAAAACTAAAATATCATCGATTTTCCTGCAATAACCAATTCCTACTAATATTATAAACGCGAAAGTTTGTAAGTATGGATGGATGGATAGATATTTGTTACTCTTTCACGCAAAAACTACTGAATGGATTTTGATGAAACTTTACAATAATATAGCTTATACGTCAAAATAACACATAGGCTACAATTTCTAAAGATGTAGCTTCGCCTCACGGCGTTGCCCGCGGTTATTGTCGTACCGTGGAAGCACCGCGGGGTTCAGCTAGTACAAAACGGAACACATTCAGGAACATCTTAATTAATTGTATCTCCTATTGATACTCTTCAAGAGTATTTACCGCAATTATTCTATTTTTTTCGTGGGAGAGTTACGCTTCGGCATGAATGGGCCGGCTCGACCGAAGTGATACCACGGCCTCACAGGAAACCGGTGTGAAATAGCACTTGCGCTGTGTTTCACCGAGTGAGTGAGGATACCGGAGGCCCATACCCCAACCCCTGCCCCCATTCCCTCTCCCCATCCCCCAAAGGTCAGCAACGCACTTGTGACGCTTTTGGTGTTGCGGGTGTCCATGGGCGGCGGTAACCGCTTACCATCGGATGATGATTCAGTAAAAAAAAATGGAATAAAATATGTCTTAAATATATTTTTGTCTATTATCAGAGAAATAATAATTAAATGTATTTAGATAAAACAACATTCTTAATGGTGTAGTGTTTTTTTTTTTAATTTTGAATATATTGGCATTGACAGCAAGATGTTTTCGATGTGCAGCTGTAGGTAAATTGTATTTTTAACCCTTATAGTTCGATGAAAAAAAAACGAAAATAACCCGAGCTGCGAGTTAAACCAGTCCCCAAACTACAAACCACGCCTCGCTCCAGTACAGTTAAACAAACAATACAAACACAACATAAACTGCAGCAGTTCCAAGTACAATGAGTGTGAAAAATGTATTGACGTTATGAAGTACAGTCATAAATAGATTCGGAGCGGTGGGCGGAGCGGACCGCCTCCATCTTGTACGGCAATTAGAATAACAATGAATAAATATATCTACATATACATATATTTTCATAAATTACTGTTGTGAACATATTTTTTGATTTTAATAAGATTAAATGAAGCTTATTTTACTTTTTTGCGTCTAATTATGCATGTAGGTATTTTTAATTTTTTTGTAGACAATTTCCTTATTAGATATACGTATATGCTGTATCGCGGGGAATTTACAAACATACATGAAACGGATACAAAAATATCCAGACTCAGAATAAAAGTTTCCAAACCACACAAAGTGTTATTTCGTGTGGGATTTGATCACTTGGCGCAGTTGAAAGTGGCGTAACAACGGTTTAAACCACAAGCCCAACCATGCAGTCTCGGTTTAACTTTTGATGTCCAACACGTAGACATCTAACGTAGATGTAGACGTATTTAATCTAAGATGATGTTCAACTTACATAGGTTAATTGTAATATAGAGCGTCAACCCCATTTATCATCCCGTGAGTGTCGTAAGAGACCAAAACGAAGGAAAACTTGAAATAAACCCTGTAGCCAAGTGATATAATAGGTCAAACCTACTTTCGGAGGAAAGATTTATGTCCAGCAATCGACTATTAAAAGCTGTTGATGAGATACAGTGTTGTTTTAAAAATAAATAAACTTTAAAAAAACAGTGGGTACAGTCAGCACCATATTGATTTGTGCTCTTAGGGTGCTCAAAATTGTGAAAAACATTAATTCAATTTTATATTTGCTGACATTATTTTATCATATTTTTGTACGCATTCAAAGTGGTCAAAATATCTTAGCTATCAGTTATCAATATTATGTTGACTGATAGTGTTTAATAAGTTGTTCAATAGTATCTATGCATGCAAACTATTTAAAAATATCTTTATAATTAAGAAAAATCGACGTTATTGCATTTAGCTAGAGTGTATTTTGCAGTAGAATTATCAATTTCAAATATTTGCGTTCCTTTTTTCCTTGAACACCTACCCATTTCTTGGATGAGGATGATGTCTTTTGTTTCGAATGTTTTTAGGAAAAAAAAACATATTATAATAATATTCTAATATATTGTATTGTATCTACAATATTATACTGAGAAAAGGAGTATTGATATTTCAAGGAGGTAGAGCCATTTGAGATTTCTTTGAAAATAAACCTCTTTTGAGTTAGGCGACATTAATGTCAGTAAATGATATTGTTTGTTATTTCTTAACTGTGATATATATATATAGAGAGAGATAGAGAACAAAGCATCGGTTGATACATTGGTTGCGAGAAAATGTTTCCATTACCAGTAGTAGGTACTAGTATCATGTGGAATCATATTGAAAGTTCGAGTAAATGCACTGGGTTTTATTAAAGCTCTAAAATAATTATTATTTTAGTCCCTATTTTGTAAAAGCAGTAACTCAATGTTAGAATCGGTCTAAGGCGGTCCTTCAATCGTGACTGATAGACAAAGATGTCTGGTATAGTGGTTAAAATTTACAACTGCTCTGAGTAACTACATTTAGTAAAAGATTTGCAAAAACTAATTTAGTTACTAAATATTTACCTTTCTCATTCAGTATATAAAAAGCTAGCATGCGGAACGATCTCTCAACCGATTACCATATGTTCAGTTTTAGTGGAGACAACAATGCAATTTGTAATTTTTATATAGGTATTTCTAGCGTTAGTAAAAGATTAGGAGTTATTTTGTTTCTTACTCACCACTTATAATGTGTATAAAAATATGATAAAATAATGTCTGCCAATATAAAATTATTATTATTTTTTTCACATAACTTTGAGAACTTTTAAATCACACAATATGATGCTGACTGTATACCTACCTACCTAATAAGTTTTTTCGGACCTAGGTGACTCAAATCAAAGTTGAGGTGTCACCACGACTAGTACTTACTCCTCTGAATACGAGTAGATATAAAAGAAACTGAAGTTTAACTTTTTTTGTTTTACGCAACCACAATAGAATAAAACTTCGTGCAGCTAAGAATTGTGATAATTAGTAGAAATAAAAATGTTTCTTGTTTACTGGCTCATAAAAATTTTGCAGCCGCTACTGTCATCATTGCGGGTGGCATTGTTATTGGCAAGACAAAGATGTAAATCAAGTCAACAGATGTCTATTTTTTTAAACAGTCTTGGCAATCAGTAGGTTCGTAAAACCTATTTGAAAGAAAAAATATATCGGCCAGTTGCGAGTCGAACTCGTCTACCTGTTGCCGTTGTAAAAATGACAATAATATCAAATAATCACAACGCTGGGCGCCTGCCCATGATGATGATGATTTGTTGGTTCCGCCTGGAACCAACAAATCATCAACAGCCTCATCATAGCGGTATAGGCTGATGATGATTTGTTATTGTAGCGGCACAGAAATAAATCATTTGTGAAAATTAATTGTCTAACTATCACGGATTTGACAGACGGACAAACAGAAAGACAGTGAAGTCTTAGTAAGAGGAGCCCGTTTTTATCTTTTAAAAGTTTTACCTTAAAAAATCAATTTTAGGAATGTCAATGTTAATTTTTGTACCCATTGCATTAACACGTTAAGACTTCTCTATTTTCTTATACCTACGCTTCAGAGATAAGCAGTGCAATAGACATAACACATAACTAATTTCGTACCTAGGTAGTAGATATAATTTTGCGTAGATATAATCTCTATCGACAAAAACATCTCGCATTGAACCAACAAATCCACATGTAACGTGATTCTATGGAATACTTTCTTCGAATTCCTTGTTACATTCTTGTTACGAATGATATATTTTGTTGGCAACGTATATCTTTACCCACCTGTACTTTTACAATTGAACAACTTTATGTCTTTATGATAGGTAGAGAGAGACAATAGGTTTATCTCCGACGAGTAGCAGTGACATTTGAATATCCAGGAACGCGTAAATGTCAAACAAATTCATCTTTACGTAGCATTCATATTTTCCACATAACCATGGCGCGCTCATAGCCCAGTTGCACTCGGTGATTAGAAACAATTGCCGAGGGTAAGCAACGTCGGCGCGGTCAGTACCTGGATGGGTGACCGCTAGTGGCATGTTACCATGAGCGTCTCCGTGATACGGAGGTCACGTTAAGCAGTCGCTCCCGGTTGTTATCATAGTATAACAGTCGTGAAGCTTATTTGGAGGTCTTTGGGCGGCTTAAAAACATCCAACGGTAAGATTACGTAGCCACAACGTTGTCTTGCCAGTCCCCAACCCGCATTCGGCCAGCGCGGGGACGTATAGTCTTAACGCTTTCCTGAGAGGAGACCTGAGCCCAGCAGTGGGACGTTATGGGTTGTAACAAGAACAACAAGAACATAAGCATAGGTAGGAATAGGTATATTTAAAAAATAAGGAACACCCTAAATATAATACGGAAACCGTAAAGGCAAAAAAAAAATTGTGTGACGTTTTATTGTGTGACGAACCGCTAATAATTAAAATGTGTGTTTGTTGTGCGGAAAACATTGACCGAACGCTTGTTTAAAGCCGCCCGCGCGTGACGCGGATTTTAAATTGAATCCATCGACGCACATTGTATTGTAATAGTTACTACTAGTCCAGCTCGGATAAATGTACTTAAACATTTTTCATGTTATGGTAGTATACGGCTTTTTAGTACCTTCCTCTAGAATAAATTGAATTAAACGTAGTTTTATTTTGAATTCACATTTTGAGTTAATTTTTTTACTTTATTTGTGTTCGATCACAGATACCTACTTACTAATAAATTGGCTACAGTTTATAGGTATTTAGGTATATTTCACGTGAGATACTCTGGATTTTTCACTATCTCGTGCAAGAATCTGTTTTTATACTCAAACAGCTTACTAAGTATTTCGTAATTCATCGTGTTAATGGTGTAATATGTATTCAACAATTTAAAATCTGACTAAAGCCCATTAATTCGCTTCCAAAGAAGCAGATAATCGATATCACACATTTATAAATAAATAAAAAAATGCAATTGAATAAATTCAACGTATAATAATGATGATTAGCAAAAAGAGCGACTGTCGCATCGGAACTCCGTATCCTCTTTTGTCTACGTCGCGAACGAGTAAATATTTCCTGTAATTTACTTATTCCACAAAACACTGCTTTCTGTATAAAATACAAAAGCTGAAGCCACCTAGCCGTGGAGACAGTAAACAAAATGGCGTATTTAAATGGGCGGCAACTGCATTGTTGGAACGTTGCGTTACACTGATATCGTTCGCTGCCCTACTCGCACTTACTGACACGCTTGCTCTCTGAACCTCTTTATTTTCAACGCTGATCCACCAGTTTCAAAATGAATTAACTCCTATAAGCACAAGGTAATTTCAACTCTAAAATTTCGAAGATAAAGTATGTTTTAACCCCATTGAAGTACACACTTATGTTTTAGTAGCAAACCAAACGTGAAATGTGAAACTGTAGCACGTTATTCCGTCCCTGTCTAACGCAGGGTGATGTATTTTTATATCTGCGTCTCTTTTCCGCTTACCTCCTGAGAAGTAATGTGTTGTTGCGTGTTGTGATATCTCTAAAATAACAGGGAAGCACTCGCTGCGAAGTTGTCATTTGTAACGGTTTTTGCGAAGTACAGTCAGCAAAAAACAATTTTCAAATCTGCACGACCTAACAAGTACTTTATTATTTTGTAAATGACTTCCTAATAATATTATTCGCTATTGTATATACAGAATCACAAGTAAGAAAAAATATGAACAATATACAATGAATATTTTTAATAATGACTTAACAACACTCTGTCTCTAACATTCTTGATTTCTTTTTCTAAACGCAGTACTTAAAGGCTGCTGAGACATTTACAACCGGCCTATTATGACAGGTACGCCACAAGTACACACAAAACTATATTTTTTTATGTTAATCTAATATAATATTATTGTCAATATAACAAAAGACGTTCTCGGAGAGTGTTGCCAGGTGTTCATTTTCTGATAGCCTAGAAATTTGTAGGTAAATTCATAGTCATATAATGAAGTTAAGTGTGGGACATTAGTATTTTTTTTAATTACTTACTTTTATAGTGTTAATTAAATTAATAATTGAAAAATATTTCAACATTAGGCTGTATCATTTATGTAAAATAAATACACCAACGATGTCATTGAGTTCTAAGCGCCAAAAAATTTATAAACTCATACAAAATAAAGAATTCTAGGAGAATAATTAAGTTAATTCTGTTTTTTTTTATATTGTCTATTAGCTGAACCCCGCGTACCGCGGGGGTACGATAATAACCACGGGCAACGCCACGAGGCGAAGCTAGAATCTTTATAAATTGTGGCCTGTGTTATTCTGATGTATAAGCTATATTATTGTAAAGTTTCATTAAAATCCATTAGCATACAGATAGTATACGGTACAACTACTTTTATACATTCGGAGTTTACCTGCAAGTAATTATTACACTATTCCTATTTTCGATTTTTATACTTTATTTTTTTTTCAGTTATTTTATCATAGACTTATTTTATTTTATCAATATTTTTATTTGAATCATTTGATATATTTGTAATAAACACACCATGCCCTTTTATTTGATACTCTACTTGAGTACATTTCTAAACATTCGACTGTTTATCCCCACTTGCAACTCTCATATCTTGTAAATGGCTAAACCAATTTTAATAAAATTTAACATTTTGAAACGTACACATTATGCCCTTTCATTTTCCCTTATCTATGTGGACACAGTTTTTTTTAACATTTTTCAATTACGACTTTACATCGTCTAAAGTGCACCATATTGGATTCACGGCAACCCATTTGTTAAATTATGATAAGTAGTTCAGAAGTTATGAGAACTTCTAAACGACTTTACATACATGTCATACATAAGAGTCAAAATCACAACAAAACAATTTTAGAATAACTACCCGTATTTTTTCTGCTCACACATACATGCCTGCTTCATTTACATAAATATGTATAATCTAATTGTAATTTGTACGAAACAGATTTATTTTTGCGTATTACCTATTTTGCAATTTCCAGGGACATTTTTTTTAAAGTGACAACACCATCAATCACTCGAATAATTTATAAGAAATGATTCATTTTCTTGTTCTACGTTCGTTATCTATCTTTTTTTATTTTTTTCTGAAATGAAAGCCAATAGGTTAGAAGAATAGATAATAACTATTCACTGCTTTAACAATAACAACTTTTGTTATTGAAACCGGCCAAAGTAAACCTATTACTAACAAAAAAAATTTTTTTCTTTATCTGTGCTATAAGACCTTGCTTGGTACCAAGTTTCAAGATTCTAACGTCACACGAAGAACCCTGTAGGTTTTGATTCCCTTACGAGTGTCAAAAATTTGCAGCATAAACGTCTGTATCTTTTGATTGCATTGGTTTAGAAGCTTGATTTTTTTTAAAGTTCTAACGGCCACTTTAACTGAGTACTTTGATATGAATTGCAGCTTGATATCTCCACGCATTCCTGAGAAAAGGGGTCTTGATAGACACACAGATGGACAACAAAGTGATCCTATAAGGGTTCCGTTTATTTCCTTTTGAGGGACGGAACCCAAAAAATTAATTGGCAAATGTATTGCTAAGCGCCAAACTCGAGAACCGCTTGACCAATTCGTCGATTCTATTTTCGTTAAGGCATAAGAAAGGTTCTTAATGAGAGAAAAAGGTTTTATCTATAATTGTTTATTTGGACTGCGAATAAAATCCACGTTGGTAAATGAATAGGTATTAAAAATTTCATTCAATAGGAAAATAATGTTCCTAATGTCTATGTAACCTATGTTATAAATAAGTTTTACTAAATCATTGATGTCAATAAAACATAACTATTTAAATCTCGCAACGTGGTTTTTTTATGGCAAACTTCATAAATAGAACAACAATGCAATCAAACATATCAATGCCGTTTATTAATATTATAGAAAATTACAATAAATAAAAAAAGATAGATTTATTTGAGTCAGAAACAAAAGAAATGGGAAGAATAACATATTTAAAACCTTTCGGCAAAACGATAGCTGAATAAAGTCATTAAGCAATTTTTTTTCGTCTAGGTAATTGTTTTATTACCCGATATTTTCATGAACACGAATATTAAGGAATGTTGTTGCCATCGCTACCCTCGCACCTAGCCTCAAGCTAGGGCGCAAGTTACGAAGCCACTGGAGGGGGGCGTTGTTAAACAAAAACACGTATACACAACTAGCAGGTCCGCGGTGATTGGTCGTCGTGAGCGGCGCTCCCCGCCCATGAGCGCGGAGCGCCTCGAGCCCACCGGCCCGACTTACAACACTTCTCGACGCGCTCTCTACTCGACAACATGTGTAGCGGTGCCGAAGAAGGTACTTGGTCGCTCGTCAGAGATGCACCTACGGTTTCAGCAGCAGCAATGGAACATTACCGGTTACAATTGTTTAATTATGCTGTGGCGGAACGTTTTCGTTTATATCCACCGAATGTGCAACCATGTTACACGCCATATGGACCTCGCCTCGCGCTATCCATGTCGTTACTCCAACAACGAACTCTCCAACCAGAAGAGCCAAAACCTCAACACAGTTATATCGGACTCATCGCAATGGCGATTCTCAGTTCACCGGATCTTAAGTTAGTTCTCTCCGACATCTACCAGCACATCTTGGACCACTATCCATACTTCCGCAACCGAGGACCCGGGTGGCGCAACTCCATACGGCATAATTTGTCGCTAAACGACTGTTTTATGAAAGCCGGCAGATCTGCAAACGGGAAAGGTCATTACTGGGCGATACATCCAGCTAACATTGAAGATTTTCGTAAAGGAGATTTTCGAAGACGCAAAGCGCAACGAAAAGTGAGGAAACATATGGGACTAGCTGTGGATGACGATGGTGAAGACTCTCCGTCACCCCCATCCCAATCGCCGCCTCCAACGGCCTTGCCATCACCATTTTGGGGTGGAGGCCGGGTACCAGGAGCCGGGCAGCCACGGAAGAGGCAATTCGACGTCGCCTCCCTACTAGCACCGGATGATGCAGTGGTTAAACGACAAAGACGCGACAGCAGTGGCGAGGAAGAGCCTGAAGAAGATATAGATGTGGTAGCGAGTGATCAAGAAGAGCGAGGTGGTGACGAGGAAATGCGAGCTCTTCTATCCCCGGCGGCTCAGTATGCTCAGCTGGGCGGCTGGTGGCCGGCGATAGATCCTGCGTTAGTGCAACACTTGCGTCGGCTCGCTCCTGCCACACCGCCCAGCCCCACGGATCCGCAGCGGCTCCCGGACACATAAACAGTGATTAGCTTCTATGCAATGTGAATATTCAGTATTAAGCTCGGGCGATAGATTCCCTGGTGAAATTTTAATTTTTAAGTCAAGTTTTCACAGTTAAATTTTTTAATATCCACTTGGAGCGAGCATGTCTCCTTGTTTTCTTTCGTGTACCTATGTTACTTTTCTGTTTCGTGTTTCAATAAACTTGTGTCTATAACCACTTCGATATAAATCTTTAAAGTAAAATCAGTTTATAATGTGTATTTAGAAGAGTGATAGTTGTTATATTATACATTTATTATTATAATAAAGTCTGAAAACGACCAAGCTATGTAGATAGTTTCTAGTTCTTACTGTAAATATGTAAAGTGATGCGTCGTGTCTACTCTTCGTTGTTGATGACATGTAAACTACTGTTGTTTATTTAATTAGATGATATTATAAATAATAAAAAAAAGTTATTAAAAATACAAAAATAAATAGAGACATAAAAAATTATCAACGTCTTTCATTGTGTACACCATTAATTGACATCGTTTACCTCTAAAGAAATACAATAATGTCAAAATAATCATCATAATATAAACCTATAATTTTTGTTTATTATCTGTAGGTATCTATACTAATAATAAAGCTGAAGAGTTTGTTTGTTTGAACGCGCTAACCTCAGGAACCGTTGGTCCGATTTGAAAAAAATATTTCAGTGTTGGATAGTCCATTTATCGAGGAAGGCATATAGACTATATATCATCACGCTACTACTAATAGGAGCGGAGTACCAATGAAGAATGTTTCAAAAAGGGGGAAATTTTTACGCTACGGGCAATATAAGACGCAAACGAGGTTGCATGGGTCAGCTAGTGTTATACAAAAAAGAAAAAAATAATAATATATGAACGTCCTCGCTCGATAGTCACATCATAAGACGATGTAGGTATTCTTTAAAATGAACATCGAGCGTGTGTTATGAACAACGTCATTGAATCCTACCTTCGTTCTCAAATTAATCATATTTCAAATAATCGTGCCCTTGTAAACAATCTTTAAACGTATATAAGTTAAAATGAATTAAAGTATTCCTGTGCTGTGTGTTACTTTTTTTTTTATTTATCTTAAGTCCTGCAATCTGTCTTTTCGACATTGAATTGAGAGTTTCATGATTTTAATAAATAGTCGTGTATGGCACAATATCCAGTGATATGTCCATATCGGCGCTAGCTCCTCATTCGGTCAGGTCTTGAGGAGCACGTCTTTTCAGCCTCTTGAAGGTACAATTTGGTTCCATTCTCATCAGCTCTCTTGCCAGAAAGTTTAGATGCTGATTTATTCTTTCAGAATATTTAGATAGAGAGTTTTTTATTTCTTCCTTGACAGATTCAATGTCTTTTAATGTGTGTTATTTAAAAAAAACTCGTAGCAATAAACTTTTAAAAGATTTTAATAACATATCACGTGTTTGTTTCGTAGTAATCTGAACTGGTGGCGTGTTAGTTATCATTTCAATTATCCTATAGGTATCTACCTACTTAGTACCTTAAAGTTTTTGATAATTTTTATTTTATTTATTTTTACAAACTTCCTGCAAACATATTGCACAAGGCGGACTTAATGCCACAGGCATTTTCTTCCAATCAAACCTTTGGGTGTTGCAAAACTATGTTTGGCAGGCGTAACTTAATAATACGATAGATTAAATTAAGATATATTACAATACTAAGCATTCTCTATCTATATGATCTATATAAATAATCAAATTGAAGTAATTTATAATTTCAAATCAAATGAACTGTCGCCTGCGGTATTCCCTAACCAATACGTAAACATTTTTTGGAATGTTTGTTTTGTCATCTTTATTCCGGCTACTCTCTAAAACGGTTAGACCGATTTTGATGGATCTTTTACAGGAACATAACTGATGATATAACTTTTACTTCGGGTAACAGCACGGGTCTCAACTAGTGTAATATTGTTAATGGTTTTAACAGCCGCTCTGTATTCTTTGAAATACAAAAGCGGAAAAAAATATTCAATATTTTTTTATCACATATACTCGTAATAATAAGTCTTATCATTGGTTTTTGACATTTACTAGTAGTTAGGAAGTCTATTATCTTTGAGAATGGGATTCCTATACTCTATACTAGTCTACTCTAACAATAAGAAAGAGCCCTTTTTTATTGAATAGGGGGCAAACGAGCAGACGCATCACCTGATGGTAAGCAATTACCGCCGCCCATGGACACCCGCAACACCAAACGCGTCACAAGTGCATTGCCGACCTTTGGGAGATGGGGAGAGGGAATGGGGGGAGAGGTTGGGGGAACTCCGGTATCCTCACTCACTCGGTGAAACACAGCGCAAGCGCTATTTCACACCGGTTTTCTGTGAGGCCGTGGTATCACTATGGTCGAGCCGACCCATTCATGCCGAAGCATGGCTCTCCCACGGAAAAAATGCATAAAACAAAACTATTGTAGACAAGAAATGCTTAAAGGAAGGAGTAGGTGGTTATAGTGTTGCCATATCCATATAGAAATATAATGTGGACTTAAAAAAAGTAATTAATAATTACTTCGGGATCTCAGGTTTCAATTATTTTATGCCTACCAGCTTTTGCACTACTAAATATCATCAAAAAGGAGCATATGTGGTTCTCCACGGCCCGATATATCTGTATATCGAAATTCATTCAAATCGATTCAGTTATTTAGCCGTAAAAGAACAGACTGACGGATACTTCCGAAATTTATAATATTACTAGCTAGCTAAAGTCTCGCGGTTGTCGTTGTATTT
The DNA here is from genome assembly GCA_916048165.1 of Spilarctia lutea. Classification (NCBI taxonomy): domain Eukaryota; kingdom Metazoa; phylum Arthropoda; class Insecta; order Lepidoptera; family Erebidae; genus Spilarctia; species Spilarctia lutea. Next base: position 13,808,971 of record OU696487.1, read on the forward strand.
TTAAACCGTGGGTAACACCGCGTGACTCAGCTAGTCTATAAAAGTAGCCTAAAATAAGTTATATTTCACATATTACCTACACGTTTTGGATATTGTAAACATTGCCTAGGTATTGTATGAACTACTTGAATTTACTGATTGCCGGTAACATACCTAAAGATTGATTGAACCTTGGAAAAAGACATACCTACCTAGGTTATTAGGTTAGGTATATAACTTTCTGCCGCGCACAGCAAAACTGTGGAATGAGCTGTCGCCTGCGGTGTTCCCGGACCATAATGACCTTCAAACCTTCAAGAAAAGAGTATACTCCTTTCTAAAAGGCCGGCAACGCACTTGTAACGCCCCTGGTGTTGCGAGTGTCCATGGGCGGCGGTACTCGCTTACCATCAGGCAATACGTCTGCTCGTTTGCCCACTATATAAAAAAAAAACCTAGTACGGAAACCAGTCTCTCACACAGATCTTTTGTTTCTGGATTTTTTGTGTATATTCTAATAGCTCATTTTTGTAATATTTGTGTGAGAGATTTATTACTTACAGGTTTTTATGTACTTGATTAGTATAGAAGTTCTACAACATTTATGGACCAATTTCTTCATTTTGTACTGTTTTAAAAAGTAGGTAGTAGTAGGTAGGTACCTATAGGTTAATTGAAATGCAAACTAACACACCACCAGTTCAGATTACTACGAAATAAACACGTGATATGTTTATGAAATCTTTTAAAAGTTTGTGTATATTTCACATGAGGATTTCACATGGTAATCAACGACTGAAAGTCCCGTCAAAATCGATCCAGCCGTTCTAGAGATTAGGTGGAACAAACAGAAAGACAGACAAAAAAATAATTAGGTATGTATATCGTGTAAATATATTATTTTAATTTTATTTTAATATTACAAACAGACACTCCAATTTTATTTATTTGTATAGATTCGTTCATGATCGTTAAATATGCTCCTAAATGTAAACTGTAGTAACTGCTGTATTTATTTATTTATTTATTTAGGTATACCAACAGCACACATACGATACACTTTTAAAAAAAATATACAATATTATTTTCTAGTATGCATGCCTATTACAGGTACACACAACATTCACCATATGAGATAAAATAAAGTACGCCTAACAAACAGTGTTAGGAGTAAGGTAACTTTTACAAAAAACATAAAATAAAGGAGCTTAATACTACTTAATTCTAGAATAAAATTACGATACTACTATTAATATGAAATATGAAAATATTAAAATTAAAATAAAAGATGAGAAAATGAAAGTAACAAAGGTAAGACAGGACAGGACAGCTGTAGGTATATAGTCCATTCGCTTAGATGTGTTCGTATCTAAGCGATGGATCGTGCAAGCGGTTCTGCTCTGGAGTGCGCACCCACTTGAAGTCAGAATATCCACAAACCGGTATATATTTAAAAAGAATATGCATGATTACCTTCTTGAGATGACAGAGTCACCTCACCAATTAGTTATACCTACCTCTTTAAATAGTTCCATTGCAATTATATTATCGCCCACCTACAGATAAGACATCGGTGTTCTACATTATTTATAAAGTAACCATTACTTTGAGCACACAGTGTAAATTATTCTATGAAAACCATTCGAATAATTTACGATCGGTAACGAAAAATAGATAAAAAAATTGTTTAGATCGTTGCGCATCCGACAAAACTGCTCCTTGTTCGATCGTTCCCATACCGTTCGTGTCTTGTAAGCGCCTATTTAATAAGTAAAAATAAACCATAATTGATTATAATAATTTATGTAGAACTAGTGATTCCGCCCGACTTCCAACAACAAACGTTTCTTTACTACAATATGCATTCTATTATATATATGTATATATATATAATAATTAACAGCAGTTGCATTCACTACCACTGCGCCACAGAGGCAGTCAAATCAGTCATCTTCCGCATTACGAATGTACAATAAATTGTACATCCTGTGTCGCGGGGGACTTTACAAACATACATGAATCGGACACAAAGAATACCCAGACTCAGAACAAGTATTTGTGGATTACACAGTGATGTCCGATGTGGGGTTTGAACTCACTGAGTCACTCACAACCACTAAACAAACCGTGCAGTCAAGATACCGTAAGTAACTTTTAATACCTATTCTTAAGAAGCCTCCACGCTACTCGCGAAGTTGAACGAGGTTAGACGAATACGATAGTGTGGAGAGGCACTACGACTTACGACGATCAGACTGCCTCGATGCAACTGCTGTGCTTAAGTCAAGTGTGATTTACAAATATTTGTTTCGGAGTTTAGGTGTTTTCTAATATGAATGTATTTACAAAAAAAAAAAACTATATGTATTCATATCAGTTGTCTAGTACCCGAGGACACCGGGGATAACACAAGCTTAGGACTAGATAGCGTTGTGTGTTAGATATATGTCCGATATATTTATTTATTTACTTCGTACAACCTCGGCTTGTCCCGGACAACTTCCATTTGTTGTCGGTTTTTGCGCCCGAGTCAACAAAGGATTCGAAGTAGGTGCAGCGAATGTGTTCTTCGTGAAGTTGAACGAATGTTTAGCGACGTACTTCGGACTTCGGTCAACTTAACCGAGTACTTCGTCGAGTAACTTCGCGAGTAGTCTGGTGGGGCCATTAACTAATGTATATATACCTTCGTTTCTTATACTCCAACCACGACCGAAATCTTCTATCAACAAACAATATGCTTCACTACAATGCCCCTCTCACAACTCGTACTTTATCCATTCTTCCTTTTATGTGCAGTCTGTTCTTCTGTGGAATGCTCTTCCCGCCGAAATCAGGATGTCTACAAATCGTCTTACATTCAAGATTAAGGTACGCGAAAGTAGGCTTATTTCTTATCAACAGAACTGAAGATCTTTGCACCTACCAGATAATTTTTCTACATTACCTGAAGGTTGACTGGGAGAGAATGCCTCATGGCATTAAGTCCGCCTTTGTACAACAAGTGCACTAAGTACCAAATAAATAAATAAATATAATTTTATGTCAGTCGCTTTGTGAAAAAACTGATATGCAGGTAAACCAAAGGTATTTGTTGTTGATCCCAAATAATCTTATGAATAATAAACGAAGATGACGTAACTATTTTCTGACTCACTTATCTAAACTAATATTATAAAGCTGTAAAATTGTTTGGTTGAAAGCGTTAATCTCAAAAACTACTAGGTGGCAATTTATAAATTATTAGTTTTTGATAACTTATTTATCGAGGAAGGCTATGAAGTATATCACGCTATGCCCAAAATGAGCCGAGCATCAATGAAAAATGTTGCGGAAACTAGGGCATACATTGCTTTTGATAAATGCAGATAGGTATGAAATTTCCGTATACAATAAATGAATATAATTAATATTTAAATAAATAATAATAAATTCTTTATTGCAGCAAATTACATTCAACAATGTAAATGTAAGCCCTGATTCCCAAACTAGCGTGAGTTGTATGTTGGGAGCCAGTATCTTCCCAAGTATAAATTATACAGATACATATATGTTTGTTGCAAAGTGGTCTAAATATATTATAAGCAGTAGATTCGTACATTAGATCTAGCATAATAACATAATACTTCTGAGTGATATGTATACCTTCTATGCGTGTGTGAATGTGTGAACATATTTGGTCACTTTTAGTAAAAAGCGGATTTAGGCATACTCCTATTGTCTCGACACATACAACGATTGATGTCTCTCTTCAATACTGAAAATTTTGACATCGAGACCTGGACTGCGACCGAACGGGAAGCACCATCTTTCAGAAAGATTCTTTAAAATCTGTTCACTCAGTCGAAAGTTCTGACGTAAGAAATATAAAAAAATACAGTCGAATTGAGAAGTCGTTTAAAAACACGAAATAAACAGAAGTTTGGCAACACCGAAAGTAAATTTCAAAGCGACCGTATTAGTCATAGAAATTGTTATTTTGTAAGTAGACGTATTAATCATCAATTGTTAGTTTTATCAAAAGGTAACGTTTATGCATCATCGGTATATATTTCAAAGATTAAGACCATGCTGGTAGGGACCCAGTAGTCGATTCGATTATAATTTATTTATTTATATTTTAGGTTTAAATAAATAAATATTTCGGACATCTAACACACAACGCCATCTAGTCCCAAGCTAAGCAGAGCTTGTGTTATGGGTTACTAGGCAACTGATGTAAATAGTTCCATATTTTTTTTTTGTAAATATAGGGTGTTTTTTTAAGCTAGATAGAACTTTAAATTGTAAAAAGTAACACAAAAAATTAAATTTTGATGAAACTTTTTTTTTTATTTGTTTCAGTATACTCTGACAAATCATCATGAATAGACTCACGCTTGAACAACGCTACGAAATTATCCAAATTTACTTTGAAAATCAGCTCATTTTTGAAGAAATAAGGTCCGATGATGCCACCAGCGTGAAAACCGCACCATACGGTGCATTTTTCTGGATGTAATGGAGTCTGTAGGGTCTGTTGTGGATTGGTCTCACTCCATATGCGGCAATTTTGCTTATTAACAAACCCGTTAAGCCAAAAATGCGCCTCATCGCTGAACACAATTTTGCGATAAAACAGTCGTCTATAAGTTGCGCGAATCGACGACTGATTTTCAAAGTAAATTTGGATAATTTCGTAGCGTTGTTCAAGCGTGAGTCTATTCATGATGATTTGTCAGAGTATACTGAAACAAATAAAAAAAAAAGTTTCATCAAAATTTAATTTTTTGTGTTACTTTTTACAATTTAAAGTTCTATCTAGCTTAAAAAAACACCCGTTACATACATATTATAAAAAAAAAAACCCAAACTGCGAAACAAATATTTGCAGATCATACAAACATTTGGTCCGTGCCGGGAATCGAACCCGATACCTCAAGCTTAGCAGTCGCATACGCTACCACTACGCCACCGAGGCTATTCTATATTATTATTTATTTAATATTATTTTTAAGGTTCAATTACAAATTAATAATAACAATTAAATTAAATTGCAATTCTGCATTCTTTCTTCATATAAATAATAATAATAAACTTGAATTGTGCCAAATTTCATTTTATTCTATTCGCGTAATTTTCGTAAAAAGGGTTTCAAAGTTTGACCTGCACGTTTTAAAACATACATTTATTTATTACTTGAACTAGTATATACCACCAGTTAACAATATTTTCAACCGACTTCAAAAAAGGAGGAGGTTATCAATTCGACTATTTTTTTTTATGTTTGTTACCTCATAACTATCGACTTGATAACCAAATTTTGATGATTATTTTTTTATTTGAAAAATTAGAGCTTCCCGTGAGGAGGTAGACGTTTTAATTCGGTCCAGTTTTTGAAGTCGAAGATTGTTTGTTTGTTAAATTTTTTGTCCATCTAAAGGTTGCGTGGGAAAAAATTGGTGAAACCGATAAGGCTGGCTTTCTTTTGTTATTTCCGCTGTGTTTATTGTTGTTTACAATGACTGTAACCAGTACAATAACCAGTTGTCTATCTTATCTATATTTATACAATAGCGTTGCAAAACTTACATATTTTCTAATAAATAACGTGTCTTTAATGCGATGACAAATAAAAGGTATGTCAACAGTAGCCTCATGGGTATTTAGTTAATAATAATAAAACAATTAAATTCAATTGCAATTCTGCATTCCTTCTTCATATAAAAACGGTTTTAAAGTTTTTGCTTCACGTATTAAATTTTTCCGTGGGAGAGCCACACTTCGGCATGAATGGGCCGGCTCGACCGGAGTGATACCACGGCCTCACAGAAAACCGGTGTGAAATAGCGCTTGCGCTGTGTTTCACCGCGTGAGTGAGGATTCCGGAGGCCCATACCCCAACCCCTCCCCCCATTCCCTCTCCCCATCCCCCAAAGGCCGGCAACGCACTTGTGACGCTTTTGGTGTTGCGGGTGTCCATGGGCGGCGGTAATCGCTTACCATCAGGTGATGCGTCTGCTCGTTTGCCCCCTATTCAATAAAAAAAAAGAAGATAGATTTATTTATTATTATTACTTGAACTCGTGTATACCACCAGTTAACAATAATTTTTGTCCATCTAAAGGTTGCGTGGGAAAAATTGGTGAATGCGATAAAACCGGCCTGGTTTATGATTTCTGCTGTCTTTTTTCTTGTTTACAATGACTGTAGAACCAGTTATCTATCTTATCTATATCGACATTTATGTAATAGAGTTGTAAAACTTGCATATTTCCTAAAAATAACACGAGTCTTTTATGCGATGACTAATAAAAGGTATGTAAAAATTAGCCTAATGGGTATTTAGTTAATAATACTAAAATAGACTTTCGCTATAATTATATAATTATGTTTCAATGATCGATGCATTTATAATTTAAAAAATCAGTAGTTAATCATTATGGTATTTAAAAAATCTAAGCACAAATCCTCAAAATAACCATAATTAATAAATGTTATAGGTAATAACATGCTATAATTACGTATAATATGATTAATTGCGAGAGATTAACTCAGTAAAATTAGCAAGTCAGTTTTTCTGTTGACTTGTTATGACTACTTTGAATGTGAAATAATTAAATATGAATGATAATTTTCGAAATAAGCGCGTATAAACAACAATAAAAATGAGTGTGTGTACTTATGTACACGTTAGAAGTTATACTTCTTTGGCGTATGGAAAAAAAATAACTAAAATGCGGTAGTGATTAACGATAAATATTAAAATTAATCAAAAAGATTTTATTTAAATAAATAATATTTATTTATTCACACTGTTTAATTGTACTGTTACGAAACACGTGTTCTAAATATAAAAATAGTAGAATATACAACTTGAAATTTTCATGCCACCTAGAACTAACTTCACGATGTAGAATTCAGGTGTCGGTGTGCGCGCGCATCGTAAAAATTCACTCTCATCATTTTTCTCCATCGCGCCAAAAGAAGTATAACTTCAAAAACTCTACAGCCACTGAATCACTAAAACACTAATATCTAATCTATCTAACATACTTAGATATACTTATGTCAATATTTAAGACTCGTGAAACCGAAGTACTTTATTTTTTCTTTTTTTTTATATAGCGGGCAAACGAGCAGACGTATCGCCTGATGGTAAGCGATTACCGCCGCCCATGGAGACCCACAATACTAGACGCGTCACAAGTGCGTTGCCGGCCTTTGGAGGATGGGGGGAAGGTTCGGGGTATAGGCCTCCGGTATTTTTACTCACTCGATAAGACACAGCGCCAGCGCTGTTTCACACCGGTTTTCTGTGAGGCCGTGGTATCACTCCGGTCGAACCGGCCCATTCATGCCGAAGCGTGGCTCTCCCACGGTATATAAGAAAAGCATTCAGATTGCCGAATCGGGATTGCTAACCAGAAAACCGTAGGTGTGCACTGGACCTAAAGATTACCCAATTCGTCGATGGGAGGGCGGCGCGGCCCACACGTCTAGGCTTAAGACTTCAGCCGCACGGTGTTATGGGTTCGATTCCCAGCGCAGGATAAATGTTTCACTTGAATTTCATTGATAATGATGATGATGATGAATGATTTCATTATACGAACGCAAAAAAATAACACAAATGCCCAGATAGATACCTATTCACCTATAAAACCAGATTAGTGAGTAATTTGGTTTAAAGTTTTCCAGCATTTTCAAGTCAGTAAGTGAGTAGGTACCTACCTACTTTATTAGCTAAGAATTCAATAACGTAGGAAAATAAAGTTTTGTACCTACCATACCTACCATAAATAGATACACGTGTTAATATTACTAACATAGATTATGAGGAAATTACTTATAACAAATAAACTGCGCTGTGTTTCACCGAGTGAGTGAGGATACCGGAAGCCCACACTCTAACCCCTACCTTATCTCCCTCCCCTTCCCCTAAAGGCCGGCAACGCACTTGTGCAACAAATATGTGTGATCATCAGGATTCGATATTTGTTTTATGACTGAGAGTAATTTATCCATAATATGTACGTGTTTAGAATTTCAAAGTATGTTTATCAGTCGTTTGGTTAACATAGCACAGGCTCTACCTACTTTGGATCGAGCCAGCCATGAGTGAGAAGTACGTAGTAACTATTATTACTAAACAGTGTATTTAGCAATAGATATGCTCATTTCGCCAAAGGAAATATGAATGAACATTTTTTTTTTCACAGTATAATCGGTGCCACCAACACAAAAACATTGGGGAAAAACACATTACTAAAATGGTATTTGATACTTATAGATAAATCCTGACTCACAGTACTCTGTAGTTACTCTAAAAAAATAAGCTCTTATCACGTGCTATCCACAAAACAATCTTGTCTTTGTCCGAAACAAGACAAAAAAAATCGGCTATTGAAAGAAAGTGAAGAATGAACGACTTCCTGTTTTCTAAATCATTTTGTATAGAACACTAATCTTTAACCCAGATTATCCATAGACAAAATCTATACTAGGTAAATATTTTTTTTGTTTTGTGATCTGTGGTTATAATTTTTTTAAAGCCAAAATCTACATAGTTACACGTGTTTGTTCAAAGTTCTATGCTTATAATTAAATAACTTTTGTACTAGTTTCTATAAATTGTTTAATAATTGTGTTTTTTGTAGTAGAAATTATATAATATTTAATTTATTATTAATATTATCTTTAACTTGTGACTTCAACAAAATTCTAATAAAGTCAACGTTTGTCTCACGTGTTTTATTTAAGACTGGATTTATTTTAACCGCATTAGTAACGTGGTCCAAAATTATTAAGACAAACTAAATGGTAAACAAAACTTTAGATTAATATCATAAAACGTATTTATTTCGTTCAGGTACGCAAAAAATAATATCTATGCTAATAATAAAGCTGAAGACGTTGGTTGTTTGTTTGTTTGAACGCGCTAATCTCAGGAACCACTGGGCTGATTTGAAAAATTATTTCAGTGTTGGATAGTCCATTTATCGAAAAAGGTTATAGGCTACATATCATCACGCTAAGACCAACGGGAGCGGAGCCCCAATGAAGAATGTTTAAAAAACGGGGGAAAATTATTACGCTACGGGCAATTGTAGACGTAAACGAGGTTGCGAGGGTCAGCTAGTTAGGAATATGCTTCCTATATCGCGGACTTTACCCAATCAAATAATCTATATTTACCTGTGATATTATATTCTATCTTTTTTTTGTTATTGGGAAAACTTTTATAACGTAAAAAAGCACAAGACGGCATTTCGAACATAAAATCTAGAATCAGTTGTGACGTAAAAACAATACAGCGGTTTGTAAAATGCTACCGCGAGATTGTATTCATAATTTGAATTGTATTTGCTTGTTAAATTCACTTTAATACTTTTAAATTAACTGTGACCTCATCAATGACACTATTCATTTACTACACTAAGCCGATCAACGTAATAATGACTTCGCTTTGAATCGACATGTAATCCAATGATTGAAAGGGGCGCGCGGGCGGAGGGCGTCTAAACGCATGTAAATGGCACATAATAGCAGCTACCCTGTCTAATGAACGTACCAACACGTTTGGGATGCTTATTGTTTTATGTTTATATATTAGGATTCAGTGATTTCTGTCTATTAATACTATTATTAGCATAACAATTGTATAACCTGATTGTTTGAAGTAGGTACTTCTTTACTACTTTGGGATAAAGCATGTTACCTGTCTTAGGAAAGTCTAACATCAAATACCACGTGCGAAGCGCTCATATATTGTTAAAAGATTCGCATTTCTACGTAAAACTTAATACTAAAGCTAACCAAATACAGAAGCTTGGCTTAGCCCCAAATTAAGTGATCAAATCTAAACAAAGTGAAAAGTATAATATGACAGTAGGTAAGCCATTGTCATATCTATATACATTGGGTACGTTTATTTAAAAGAGAAAAAAACCTTTTCAAACACTACTGAAAGCTTCCATTAGGCGCCCATTGAGGTGAGAGGACTAGAATGACCGGGATGTTCGACCGTCGATAAAACGGGTCCACTCTCCGCGAATTGGCCGCCGTCGAATCTAAACGTTCCCAATTCCGTCAAGTGACGACAAAAGCCGACTTTTAGCGTCAACAATGACTGAATGAAGTAAATTACCGCTTTTCGACACTTGAAAGCACTCGTTGAACCGTACCGGCGGACGCATTGTCCGCGAACGGTTTGCGTCGCGAAACAACCGATAACAATAAACACTAAAAAGGAAAGTGTAGTATTTTGTGTGGAAATGCGTCTTGACAAAGGGTGCATCCCTAATAAGTGTTAATACGTGTGATTCGGTGAGCAACGTGAATGAAAACGGCGGGTGGCGCCCGCCGGCAACATGCAACGTGCTCTCAGAGTATTTTTATACAAGTCAACGGGTCGTTTGATTGACAACATTGTGTTTTGTACTGGGTGTTTAATGTACTTATGTTTTCATACAATATACAACTTGAATACCAAGTGGTTGTCTGGAAGAGATCGCCGTGAACGATAAGACCGCCAATTGTTGTATATATGTATTTTGTGACTCATTTTATCTATTATCTAGTCAATAAAGATAAATAAAAACATATTTTACTTCTTTTAGGGCACAAACCTTTTTGTAATTATACATTTTTTTCTGGATTGTAAACTTAAAGAAACATTTTAAAGGAGTAAAGTAAAGTGAAATGATAGTAAAGAGAATGTTTTGGCAGACGAGTCAACTGATAATAAGTGACTGTTGACGTAGGATAATTACAACTCGAGAAATACAACTTTATTACTGTTCTTTCAGAGCCTCTCCTAAATTTTACTGAGCCGTGGTAATATATTTTAAAGTGTGTGATCAGATTAGTTTTATATATAAGAATATAAAGGCATGACTGGCAGCATAATCAGTGGTGGGTAATTTGGTAGCGATGAAGCGTTCCTGGAGCTCCTCCCGACTGCCTCGGTAGGCCGCCGCGGGGTTTGATAGGTAGACCGATTCGTCCGGAGTCCTACACACACCCTTTGTACATCCCCCCTCCTCCTCCCCACGGATATGGTGCGAAAAGCATAAGCGGCGAAAAAATAAAAGAAGACATTTTGGTAGTATTGAAGTATATATCCTTAACCCTTAGAAAGGTAGTTGAAATAATGACATAATGACCTAATTCAAAATAATTCCGTAGTTCTATATTAGCAATGCCGACAATTTGTCAGCTCTCCCCCAATAAAACTTGATACTGTAATTCATACGCATCAAGATGTGAAGGAAGTACTACTATCATTGGATGACGAAACCAAACACTCGGTCACAATATCGTTATAGCCTGGTCAACATTCTTGTCTAAACATACTGTAGAGGGCGCCACTCGTCATAGTTTAAACACCAGCAAAACAAACAGTTGAAGTGCGACCGCCCGCGGATTCGCGCCGAAGGGTTCAGAGAATTAGGGCATACGACACCCAGAGCTGCAGTTTGCTCAGCAAATATAATAATGTGACGTTAAATTGATACAATAAAGCTGCCAAACGATTTCTTATTGAAAAGAAAGCGCGTTTGTTTATTTAGATGGGTATAAAAGCATTTTTTGCGTAAGCACCCTTCGGTTTAATTCGTGTTTTCCTACATTCTGAATGTGAATGTAAAATTGTATTTTATGAGAAAAAGAATTTGAGAAAATATAAACTGCCACTAATCCATTGTATATTGAAAAACTTATACTAACTGCACCCCGCTGAAAACCCGCAGCTTTTTAAATAACGTGTATTACTCATCTCATCTCTCAAAAATACTATATTTTATCGAAATTAAATATAGCCTATATGTCAACCCAAGGTGTTAGCTACCTCCACACCAAATTTGATCAACTTTAATCCAGCCGTTCAAGTGTAAATAAATTACAAACATACTAACTTCCGCCACGATAATGTCAGTGTGATATTTCGAGCTACGTTGAAAAGCTATTGAGAAAGCTTTTAAAAATATTGCCAGAATTCAACTAGTAATTACAGTCAAGAGCTACATAGGTAGCGCCGGTGTTCTTAGCAAACACCGGTTTTTTCTCTGTCCTTGTTTACCACACAATATATTAATTAAATACTCGTACTTTGTATTTATTCTAATTTACTATCATTTGGGTGTGGCTTATAGTTAAAATAGAATTACTTCGTTGCAAAAATAATTTATTATGTATTAAAACACTAATTTAATAATATTATTATCATCGGCTTCACATCGTGAAGATCATCATCAATCATTACCGTGGGAGAGCTATGCTTCGGCATGAATGGGTCGGCTCGACCGGAGTGATACCACGGCCTCACAGAAAACCAGTGTGAAATAGCGTTTGCGCTATGTTTCACCGAGTGAGTGAGGATACCGGAGGCCCATACCCCAACACCTCCCCATCCCCATCCCCATCCCCATCCCCATCCCCATCCCCTTTCTCATCCCCCAAAGGTCGGCAACGCACTTGTGACGCCTTTGGTGTTGCGGGTGTCCATGGGCGGCGGTAATCGCTTACCATCAGGTGATACGTCTGCTCGTTTGCCCACTATTCAATAAATAAAAAAAAAATAAAAAAAGAATCGTATTTTAATACCTCTTAATATGCAACATGGGGGGAAATTTGCCATAGTCACCACGCTTGGCAGGCGGGTTGGTGACCGCAGTGGCGGGAATCATTCATCTAGTGACGCTGCTGCCCGTCGCCAGTAACGAGATTTAGTGATTTCCGCAGTGGTGTGGTTATACCGCCATGAGTCGGTCGCCAGAGCTTCGTCTGTTATTTAGCAGGGTGCACCGCGCGCAGGTGAGGTTGACTGTACAGGGCCTGGGATGTTAGGTGGCCCCGCTTACACCTTATGATTTCATACATGAAAACATAAGGTGTAAGCGGGGTAACACAATATGCAACAGTTATTGATCTTGAACTCGCGGGCTGGGTTTCCGCAACTCGATGACTTTAATGCGCCTATTTTGCGTGGTGGGTCGGCATTATTCATGCCATCCCTGTTCCTCCTCTCTATACGTTGCCAACGACTTCTAAACGAGACCTCGAGTTGCCTCGCCCGGTATTCTGCTACCCCAGGACATGCCATGAAAACATGGGTGGCTGTTTCTTCCTCCTACATGCATGCTCTACACAGAAGGCTGTCTGTTACACCTAGAGTGAAAAGATGTTTCTTTAGTAGTGCATGACTAGTTATTGCTCCAGTTAAGAGTCGAAGCAGCGGCCTCTTCGGGAGTCGGGAGGGCTTCCTTGGTCTGCCTTCAGGTACAAAGGTTGGACCAATATATCTGATTATGCAACAGTTGCTTAAATAACTATTATAACTTATTTTAATCTAAGTATTACTATTTACTTCATTCAAAATATATTCTGAAAATACCACGTATCCACTATATACGGCTTCAGAATTACATTTCACAATACGACAGCAGAAATATGTTACGGGTTTTCCGGCTCAACAGTTCCGGAACAAAATAACGAATCAAATACAAATCGCGAGTACGGGGCGAATTCGCATAAAATAAAAATGTTAGTGAATAAAATAGCAATTCTGCGACGTGCAGTGATGCGAACTTGCATTGTTACCCAGTGGGGCGAGAATATTTAATTGTGGCGCGACTGCGGCGCGACCGGCGATCGACGCTACAGGATGTAAGCAACAGATGCTGATTATGATGGGACTTCGCAAATTGAGGGGCTGTTGTTTGATTCGTCAATCGTATTGTCTTTGTTTTAAGATTTGCTAGTATTATATTTACGTAAATATATATAAATAATAATAAATAAATGTTTTTGGACATTTAACACACAACGCCATCTAGTCCCAAACTAAGCAGAGCTTGTACTATGGGTACTAGACAACTGATATTGATACATATATACTTTTTTTTCGTACATATCATACATGGAAAACACCCAAATTCCGAAACAAATATTTGTAAATCATACAAGCATTTGGTTCGACCCGGGAATCGAACCCGAATATTTCGGACATCTAACACACAACGCTATCTAGTCCCAAGCTAAGCAGAGCCTGTGTTATGTGTAGGTACTAGACAACTGATATAAATACATATACACTTTTTTGTAAATACATACATATCATACATAGAAAACACCCAAACTCCGAGACAAATATTTGCAGATCATACAAACATTTGTCGCATTCACTACCACTACGCCACCGAGGCAGTTTATTATATAGCTATTAATACGAGTATAGGTATGTATACCTAGATTTTAATGAAATAAGTTCTGTATTAAAATGAGTCAACGAATTTTTGTACCTGAACTGCTGAACTGAATTTTAAGATTAAACTGGTTGTGTATATTTGAGGGGACTAACTTCCCAGTAACGACTGTCATAGGCGTTTATGACAATCTGGACTGACGGCTTAACATGCTCTCCACCACCATCTTTCATACTGAACGGGCTGATAGAGAAATTTTGTAAATAAAACCCAACAGCAGTCAAACCTGGGAACCGAAACCGGAACCTCTTCATCGACAGTTGCCTTAACTTGCCAATAGACCAACGAAACAGTCGTTTATATACATACCTTAAAGGATATATATCTACTTACTAAGCGAGTGCTTCATTTTGAGGTATACCTAAATATACTATTTACAATCAAAACAATGTACCTACCAACATTTGAATTCAAATTCTGGCAGTTGGCACCCATAGTACAAATTGTATGTAGTTCGTACAAACACAGTTATATCTGGTAAGAACTAGAACTAAGTTAAACCATGTATCTTAAATTCATTCTTGGTATATAAACAAACATATGTACATATTATTATTTAAATTTATGCATACACAATCAAGAACACTTAAATCGAAGCAAGTTCTATAAAAAAACACAAATCAAAATGTTTACATACAAGCAAAGACCACCGAGGCGACACAACACAGCTATATTAAAATATCACGGCCATTTCTATAGCGATGGTGTTATTTTGTTAAACAAGGTGTTTTTATGGGCGATACGGTGATCAACCATCGAATGGGCGCTGTGATCACGCGATGATTGTTTACTATAGCAATGCCGAGTGATATGGGGAGAGTGGGCACACGCAAACCATAAATAAATAATGTTAGATACCTTTTCTTTTTTTTTTTCGTTTACGGGGTGGAAAAATCCCTTCGAATCTCCGGTTCCTCGGGGACTAGGGAGCCAGGTATGTGATGAGTCCACTAAAAACCACCTCGACGGCCGGTCTCAGGCGCCCTGCTCTGGGGAGGACCCGGACCAAGTTATTTCAGGTCCCCCCCAGGAACGACACAGCGTCTACAAGACTCTTTCTTGGGGGAAGTCTGGGCTTCCCCCTGCCTGCTGGCCCAACCATTAAATTTTGCAGCCTGACCGCGGTTTTGCGACCAGGACGCTCCTCTGTCGCTGACCGCATCAATCAGCCACCAGAGGTCCCCAATGTTAGATACTATAATAATCAAAGTATATGTATTTAGCTAGTTTTACTGTCCAGACTATTAAATAATTAAAAGAGTATTAAGGAATAAGCATTATGCAAAAAATATTTGAAAAAAGAAATCGTGAAAATTGGATTGAATTTAAAGGAGGCAGGAGATTTTGTTATTTTAGTATTGTAATGTAAGGAAGGTTTTTAGTTTGGAAGTTGACGGATATAAGACGACCAAAGAAAAAATGGATGGACTGCGTAAAAGAGGAAGAGGAGTTAGATAGCTTTTTTATCGAGGCAGGCGGGTGTACATAATCACGCTAAGACCTACAAGAGCGGAGCACTAAAGAAGAATGTTTCAAAAACGGGAAAATTATCACGCTACTATACTATACCTGATGTTTCTACCGAATAGTGTTCTTTAAAAAATAAAGTACTTATAATGCATTTTTTTTTCTAAAATTATTCCAATAAATAAATATTTTAAAGCTTCCCATCATTAAGCCTATGTAAACATAAATATTTATTTAATGCAAATAACAAATTCTACGAAGAAATATTGTATTCCATACCTGCCTGATGTAATATTACTATTGTTCAATTTATGTCACGTATCGGTCACCAGAGCCGTGAAGTTTTGAAACGGAACCTGCACAAAGCACTTCGAGGAATATATCTGGAGTGTTGACTCGGGATCCATCACAATGGAGACAAACTCTCCTCAACAGATTATTTTTAAAAGCGACCCGTCTAAAGTTTGTCCAGATGACTCTTATAAATCGATCACTTAAGGTGTGACCTGTTCTATGATTCTTGGATTTAATGCGTTCGTATATACAAAATAAGTGTCAAAAATGAGGTATTCAATATTATCATGCTTATATTCGGTGAATAAAGTCATTGTTTACGGTTCCCACAAGTAGTATTAAATATAATATGCACGTAGTTTATAAATACAAGTTTCTATCAGTCTTATTTCTTTGACATTATTACAGACATTACGGATATGATCTTAGGCGCGTTGTCTCTCGCAAATATTTAGTTATACAAGTATTCGTGTCAAGCGTTCAAATGAATTTTCAAACCACTTTTAAGAATAACTGTGCCAATATTTGTATAAATATGTTTATAAAGCAGTAATTATGTACATGCAAACATTTAGCGGTGAATATTCCGCGCTTCTCTTATTTTGAAACGAGTATTCAGAGTATGTTTACTTTCCCATCGAAGTTATTGTGATGGAATTCTTATAAGTCCCAGGTAAGTCTACCGTAGCCAGAACGGAATAACAAACAACATTTCTAAATACGAAAGACGCAAACACAGCAAACACATTATTTTGTTGGAATAAGGTTTTTTTTTTTATTGCTTTGTGAAACACGTATTCCAACTGCATTACGTAAACGCCGTTCGAAAAACTCTTTCGTATATTATCGGAAGCTCATTAATGGACGAAAGTTTTGACTAAATATTTGAACGTTTCGGCACAATCGTAATTAGTGAGTTGTGGTGAGTTGCACAAAGACTGGTAGTTGGTATAACAGGGCATTTATTTATCGATGAGTTGCGGGCTTATTAGATACACATCGGGGTACATGTGTAAATAAATAGGCGGAGAAGACGGCGACGCGACCAAACATCTTGAGCGGTCGATGCTACGCTCTATACACTCGGGACATGATTAAATATATACAATGCTCATATGAACACATAGGACTTTAATTATTTTTACACCTTCTCCATTGATCTTTAAGGGTTTTGTCTGCAATCAGTTTTTTTTTTTTTTTTAGTTATTGTTACTTGAATATAAATAAATAAATATTTTTCGGAGATTTCGGACATCTATTTAACACACAACGCCATCTAGTCCCAAGCTAAGCAGTGCTTGTGTTATGGGTACTAGACAACTGATATAAATACTTATATATACTTTTTTTTTTGTAAATACATACTCTATTTCTAAACATAGTTCTAAAATAGATTTCATTGTTGTACCATAAAAATAAATTGTTTAGTGGATACTTCAATATCAGCTATTGAGTAACGACAATTGACCAAATAAAAATAATATATGACACGTGAAGCAAAAATATTGTACCCCTATTTGCGAAAATAATGCGAATGGAGTATGAAATTTGGCACAGTTATAGTTTATATGGAGTAGAAGTGCAAAAAGCTAAAAATTTATGTGCGAATTTCTACCACTGGCAGAGCACTAGTTAAAATTTATTGTGTACATAAAAAATTCCAAATTAAAAAAAAAAAGATGTCTCTAAAGTAATGATTTAATGAGAGACGCATAAAATTTTAAAATTTTTATTTTTAATTGAGAATCTTCTATAAACTAAAAATCAACATAAAATAAAATCGAACAGTGAACCTTCAACTCCAAAATCAACAATTGAACTTCAACATTGGTTGTAGGTTCTTTGTCTTTTATAAGTAATTATCGTATGTTTTCTATAGTGTGTCGGCGTACTGAAGTGGCGGACGAGAGAGCACTGACAACAGCGAGGGAGCCGTCTCAGATTACATCTCATGCCACCGCAAACATACCGCAGGTACACCTCCACTATGATAGCTCGTACTCAACCGCAGCTTTCACAGCCCACACTCACTGCCTATAAATCAATATATATAATACTTGTGTAGATAATTTGCTCAATTATGCAAGTAAGCTCTCGTATGTGTTTTGATTCGTTTCAAAATGTTGACTTGTGTTTTAATAAAGGTATGTGGTCACTATTGCTTATATATAACGCGGAACACTGACCTACAAATTAATTATATTATTATAACACAAATTCACAATCAGTTCATATATACCGTGACTGCAC
Source organism: Spilarctia lutea (assembly GCA_916048165.1). NCBI lineage: Eukaryota > Metazoa > Arthropoda > Insecta > Lepidoptera > Erebidae > Spilarctia > Spilarctia lutea. The sequence continues at coordinate 13,827,207 of OU696487.1, forward strand.
GGTTGGCCGAGTGGTGTCAGCGGTCGCCATGCCGCTTGCTACTGCGCCAAGTGTCATGGGTTCAAATCCCACGCGGTACCTACAACACTTTGTGTGATCCACGAATTGTTGTCCCGAGTCTGGATGTCTTCTTTGTGTCCGTTTCATGTATGTTTGTAAAGTCCCCCACGACACAGGATGTTTATTCCTAATGTGGGAGTTGTCTTTCAAAAAAAAAAAAAATATATACTCTCGATCTCAAACATTTTAACAAAAGATACGTATCCTCGGAATAAAGCCCTCAGGCCCATTTAGTGGCCTGAAAAGGCTGCTAAGTTTCTGAGATGATCTAGGATGGTGTGAGTGATGATGACGATGTTCTTCCAGCCGATTACGGTCACGGCGGCCAGTCACAACAGAGACCAGCCAACTACACAAGAGATATTATAGTGCACAAGTGTGTGCGCAAACACAGGTGCACTCTCGGTTCCCTCTCTCTCATAATCCGATGGGACGGTTAACCGACACGACCGGGGAGAGATCAGGCGTAGGACGGACAGCTTTACGTGCTCTCCGAGGCACGGAAGTTCAGACTCACGTAAGACCAGACTAAGTATTTCTATCACGTTGGATGTTTTGTTTTCGAACTCATCTTTTATGATAATAATTGCGCTTCAGGTATCAATTCCAAACTTCCAGAAGTCATCTTGTTATGGAAACCTCCTAATAGTATCCTGATTACGTTTTGTAGGGCCTTTATTTAACTATTCTTTGGCATTAGATTATATTTAACTTAAGAACCCTTTCTTGTTTTGCATCTAATTTTAATTGTACAAATACTACATACAACCGTGAAAAACGTAATGTAACCCGATCAGACTTCCTTGCCAAGTTGATATTCTCTAAATGTTAATGTTACTAGAAAACTTGGTAGTTTTCTAGTATAATGTTAAAGAAACTGATCTTGTACTTGGCACAGAGTCTAAGACTTGGTTAGAACGCAAAACTAAACTAAAATAATGTGTTATATTATTTATTATACCATTATTTAGATGGCGTCATAGTTATTTGGCGTCTATTGTAACTGTTGGACAGTGATTGTCAAACGCATAGCAAACTACTTAGCTACTCAAGTGTAGGTTCGGGTTCAAGCGACTTGTGAGTCGCGATGTACTCCGTCTACAGACTTATACGAGTGCATAAATATTGTTGGATTCGACTTGTATTGATCGTCTTTTGTTATACTTTAATGCTAAACTTCTGTTGTAATTAAAATGTAGATGTATTTATGTATTATTTATGTATTTATTTATTGTTTTTTTTTTTAATAACGCACTAGGAATAATTCCTGTGTCGCGGGGGACTTTAAGACATACATGAAACGGACACAAAGAACACCCGATTTTAGAACAACAATTTGTGGATCACACAAAGTGTTATTCCATGTGGGATTTGAACCCACAATACTTGGCGAAGTAGGGAACGGCGCGGCGACCGCTTATTCTATAGGCATTGATTCGATTACTCGAAGATTTTTTTACATAGTATAAAATAATATCGCTTCCGCTGTTGTTCGCTAGAACTTTAATACTACTTAACGGATTTCAATGCAGTAGTTAGCAATAGATAGAGTGATTCAGGAGGAAGGTTATATGTGTTAAACATGCATATATAGTAAAAGAAGTTCGAGAATTTCAAAAACTTCCGTGGGAAGCCGAGTTGTGTCTTTAGTTTTAGAATAAAACCGACTTCTTGCAATCTATACTAATATTATAAAGCTGAAGAGTTTGTTTGATTGTTTGTTTGAACGTGCTAATCTTAAGAACTGCTGGTCCGATTTTATTTTATTTATTTAAAAGACAACTCCAACATTAGGAATAAACATCCTGTGTCGTGGGGGACTTTACATACATACATGAAACGGACACAAAGAACATCCAGACTCGGGACAACAATTCGTGGATCACACAAAGTGTTGTACCGCGTGGGATTTGAACCCAAGACACTTGGCGCAGTAGCAAGCGGCATGGCGCCGCTGAAACCACTCGGCCAACCGTGCAGATTTGAAAAATTCTTTCAGTGTTGGATAGTTCATTTATCGAGGAAGGCTATAGGTTATATATCATCACGCTAATACTAATAGGAGCGGAGTACCAGTGAAGAATGTTTCAAAAACGGTGGCAAATTTTGCGAAACGAGAATGCGTGGGTCAGCTAGTACCTAAATATGACGGAACGTTGTGTGGTTTTTAACCGGCTCAAGTCCGACGTACCTACTAGTTTTACCACGAGCGCCAATAAGGTTATGGCCCTTTGGATTACCAGACAATAAAACAACAACAACGCCTATTTGATACCTGAGTGCGAATATATTTCTGAATAAAGAACCCCGTCAATTATTGCCACACTGCCTCGGTGGCGCAGTGGTAGTAAAGGTCTCGGGTTCAAATCCTGGATTGAAATTAGTGTTTGTGTGATCTACAAATATATGTATTAACAAAAAAAAGTAAACAAATGTATTTATATCAGTCGTCTAGTACCCATAACAAGCTCTGCTTAGCTTGGGACTAGATGTCTGAAATATTTATTTATTTATTGCAACCGCAACAGCCATCTTACATTTTAAGATTAACGTGCAATGAAAGATCACAATCTTTCTTTTTCAAAAAAGACATTTGTAACTTCAGCTAGATATTAAGTACTAAATCTAAATATATATAAAAATGTTATGTTGGTTTGTGTACGCTTCAAAAACTCAAAAAGTTGTGCACCGATCGAGCTGAAATTTTAGAATGATATATAATCTGCATCAAGGATTGTTTTTATCTAACTTTCGCATCAGTCAACATAAACGCGGGTAACACCGCGGAGTTCAGCTAGTTCTATATATATTTACTGGGGTCAGTTCTTATCTATTCGTTATTCAACCTATACGTAGTTGTGTCTTTGTTTGTCTGCTCTTGACACTTGGTGTTTGCTTTTTAATTTTTAAGTGTCTCTTAGTTAGACATGACCCCGACACGTTGAGAATGGGTTTTAAGGAGTACTATCCTTTACTTTTTGGAGGACTTCTCCTTAGTTTTGAATAGCTTGATAATAAAAAATTTCGAAATTTCATTTATGTTTTTAGAGACTATAAATAAATAAATAAATATTTCGGACATCTAAGACACAACGCCATCTAGTCCCAAGCTAAGCAGAGCTTGTGTTATGGGTACTAGACAACTGATATAAATACATATATACTGTTTTTTTTTGTAAATACATACATATTATACATAGAAAACACCCAAACTTCGTAACAAATATTTGTAGATCATACAAACATTTGGTTCGACCCAGGATTTGAACCCGAGACCTCAAGCACAGCAGTCGCATACGCTACCACTGGGCCACAGAGGCAGTCCTATTGACTACTATGAATATTGATAGTATATCATCTTGATAGTATAAAAAGTAATTGAGAAAGAAAATAATAATTTAAAAATAAATTTTACTGTGACAATACCGAGAACTGTTGTTGTGTTGTTGTTTTGTTCGTGTGTTGTTGTATGTTGGAAGACAGCGTTCAGAAGGAGGACTATAATTAATACACCATTGTATATATTTGATACAAAGATTGAGTTATTTTTTCAGTTTATAGAGCCCCAAGTAATTAGCTAAATAGATTCGGAAATTCTGACATGTCTCTGTCACTACATATAAATCAAAGAACGTAGATATTTAAAAAAAGAATACTTAATAAATTAGTTCCTACCGTATGTATTTATGAATTATATATTTTTCAAAGACATGATCAAATTACATATTATTAATCCAATCCAACCTATCGTGGTTCTGGGATCTTTCTACTAGTTTAATTTATAGTTACAGATTCGAATTAAAGGTATTCGCCACTTACTCGAACTAAAACCTTACTTTTCGCAATTCACACATACAACTAATTATATTCTTATTCTCATTTTTACTATTATTTCATACTACCTACAAACAAAACGATGTTAGAATCACCCATTGTCTACATACATAATTCAGTGCATGATCAGCAGACACCACATAAAGCTGAAGCTATACAAGTTTATGGCATCGGTCTGTAAAGGACGTAGGCTATTCGCAATTTCCCAGCACGGCAACACGTATACCAGTTCACGTCTGCCATACGTCGTATTAGGTTAGCCGGCGCTCTCAAAGTGGAGGGTGTATGCTAATGCATCACCACTCGACGCCTCGGGGTGCCTCGACAGTCGGGGCGCATGCCAAGTGAGCTGCAGTAAACCATACCGTACCATTTAAAGACTAACTAACCCTGGTTGGCCAAAGTAGTAAGGTTGCCTTAAAACTTCTTTATAATGATCTCATTAGAAATAATTTTTAAGACAACTTCAAGTAGAAAGAAGCTTATGTCCAGCTGTAGAAGCTTAGTGGCTGTTGATAATGATAAATCTGTACTCTAAATACTATAAGATGAATCTACTAATGCCTGCGTTTTATTTGTGTGTTATAATAATAATAATAATAATAAATATTTCGGACATCTAACACACAACGCCATCTAATCCCAAGCTAAGCAGAGCTTGTGTTATGGGTACTAGACAACTGATATAAATACTTATATACTTTTTTTTGTAAATACATACATATTATACATAGAAAACGTCCAAATTCCGAAACAAATATTTGCAGATCATACAAACATTTGGTCCGACACAGGAATCGAACCCAAGACCTCAAGCTACTACGGCACCGAGGCAGTCAGTAATACGTATTTATTCATAGAAGACAAAAACCCCTTTTCTAAAGAGAGACTTTAATCCATCAGTGAACTGGTCATTGGACGTAAGTCTATAAAAATAATAGCTAAAGGTCTTCAAGCAAAGTCAAAAGCATACCTAAACGAAACAACAATCAGAATGATCAACATTGAGTTGCGAAATCATCTTTAGTTAAGGTATCTATATTTTAAGCCTGTGTGGATATAAAAAATGTGATATGTTAACACTGAACCTTTCCACATCACAGCTTAATATATATTTATCTTCAACTACTTAGTAACTCGAATAATATGTAAAACTACGAACTGTATGTTTCAAGGTCTTGTTCAAAATTGACCTTCTGCTTAAAAACATAGCATTGATATAACGCGAGCGGCGGAGGCGCTCTGTTTGTGTGGTAATGTTTGTTATGTACCTTCGAAGCTTTACATACATACCCCGCACCCGCGTGAATGTGTTCGTTTCCTTTATTGGGGTGAATACATTTCACGGTTTGTTTCTAAACATACCTACATAAAAGAGTCTTACGTTACGTAATAAAAGTACATCCTATATGATATAACTGTGTTTCGTATGTACTCGTACCTAAACGTATTAAGAGTGTTATTGGCGGTAATAAAAAGCTTTGGGAAAAGCTCCTTCTTGTATATCCAATATTAACTCATATCTGTTTTAAATCTTGTTATATTATATTCAATAACTTACTATGTTATCACATTGATTTTTACCAATCTGTAGTGATTTACTACTCATTTACTTACTTACTTATTTAATATTGATATGTATTATACCTTCTACTGTTTTATCTCGTGACATTTAAAATTTGAGCTAAATTTTTAACCAGTTTTACATAATTTGACTTATTTACATAACTTTAAAATACACATATTGATTTACCTATTGGTACCCCTGCTATTCATTTATTATCTATACTAATATTATAAAGAGGAAAATTTTGTTTGTATGTTTGTTTGTTTGTAATGAATAGGCTCTAAAACTACTGGACCGATTTTAAAAATTCTTTCACCATTCGAAGGCTACATTATCCACGAGTAACATTGGCTATATTTTATTTTGGAAAAAAATAGGGTTCCGTAAGATATTGGGGTTTTTCGGACACAAGGTGTAAAAAATCAACCCTGTACGGGGGAATTTTTTTCGCTACGGGCAATAAAAGACGCAAACGAGGTTGCGTCGGTCAGCTAGTGTTTCATAAAATAGAACAGCCTTATGCATTAAAACTTAAATTTAAAGTTAAAAATAACACAAAACCGTTCTTAAAGTTATATAACATAAGGCTGTTAATCTATAAAGACCACATTTGAGATAGTTCAAACAAATATCTTTAAATGAATGGCATAAGGATTTTATGACGCCAAAGTCATAACAGACATCGATTTTGCACCATTACATCTCATTGTGTTAAAGTGTAACACTACACACACTGTGTGCAACACAAATTGTAACATGGACAAACAAATTATCCATTATTATAAAACTTTACCAATCTCCAATTAAAAGTTGGCGCTCTTAATAAAACGGTTGTTAAGGATCTTTGTTAATTTGATTTGATTGAGTTCTTACAGAAAGCGATACCGCGGTTATTGTTTGGTCGATTTTACATAACGAGGCGGCAAACGTGGGCCCTCTTTGTGGCCGGCCCATTGTGTGGGTGTACCCAAACGTTGAGATGTGAATTGAAAGGCGCCGCGAGATGACGAGGCGCGAGCCAGTATGCGGTGCAAATTATTCGAGATAGCGATATCTACAATCATAAAAGTAAAAAATTTAAGGACAGAATTTGCTTTATTTTATTTGCTATAGTTAGTTAGTATTGAAGTTTACAGACATAAGTCATAATTTTATACATCATCTTCCTAGCCTTTATTATTTCCAAGATTAATTGGGGTCGGTTAAATTTTTTTGCATATTTCCTGATTTTACTTAAAATTTGGTACAATATTGAAGGTATATCATTAGGATCAGATTTCAGAGACAGAGTGATACCACCGCTTCATAAATAACCGCTACTAAGCAATTCTTTGTTATTTATTTAACTTCATGCACAAATATTGCAAAGTCGGACTCAAATCCGTAGCCATTTTATGCCAGTGGACTTTGCAGGTACATATTTCTAGCTCTTGTGTTGTGGTGCACAAGGGTAACGATAGACACTTGCCAACAAGAGAATATTCTGCTCGTTTACTATATATATAAAACCGACCAAGTGCGAGTCTGACTCGCGTACTGAGGGTTCCTTACCATTATCTACATATTTCAAGCATCTAGCTGATGCCGTTATTTATATCGAGCAAAACAAGGCAAAACATCACGTTTGATGTATGGGAGCCCTATTGTTTATTTATTTTCTGTTGTTATAGCGGCAATAGAAATACATCATCTGTGAAAATTTTAACTGTCAAAACTATCACGGTTCTTGAGATACAAACAGACGGACAGCAAAGTCTTACGATAAGAGAGGAACCCTATTAGGTTCCGTTTTTATCCTTGGGTATGGAAACCTAGTAAAAACATCAATTGTTCGTTTCCCAAATTTTTGATATACAGGGTGTAAAAAGACGACTACCGAAAACGAAAGGGGCTGATTCAGCACCCCAAAACTTATAAAAAAACCCAAACAGTTGTCCTTAAAAAAAATTGTAGCCGTAAAAAACAATGTGTCAATATTTTTAATAATTCCACAAGCCAGTAATGTATTATCGCGTGCACCGCGTAGCTACTTGAATACCTATGCGCCCGGCCAAGGTCATTGCACTCACCCGACCAGCTGTTTTGTTTATCAAAATACATCGCTGTTTTATTGATTTTATTTGTTTTTTGGTTTTCTAAATGAGATAATTAGGTAGTTTGGGCCCTATTATGTTGTACTATGTGTATGTAAGCAGATAAAAACATAAAAGGACTTAGATAAATTATTTTTTTTTTGCGTTTTCTTTTTGCTAAACCTATTCAGTATCATGGTCTGATTGCAACCCCCAAGTTTTCGGTAGTAGTCTTTTTACACCCTGTATATTGCAATGTGTATCTTAATAGGCTAATCTATAATTTTTTTTTTTTTTGGTATATTTTCGAGGATAATATTATCACTATAATTTGATGATGGTATTGCTACTGGAATTTCGTTATTGGTTACTGTTTCCTTGTAGTAAAGGATGACCTGATTTGGAACTACCTATATATTAAGAATAAAACATTACTTACTACAAGACAAAATTGGTACAATAAGACACCCTGTGAGAAAGGCCTAGGTTCTCATATCTTGTACCATACACTAACATTGCGTTACACGGCCTCACTCTTTGAACTGTCCAAATGATTGTTTTATATTTGTAAGCGTTGAACAGTGCCCCTATTCTACTCCGTTGACGTAATGTAGCATTTCAATTAGTCTCTCTCTTTCTCTCTCTGACGTTTTGTTTTTTAACAAAGCATTTGTCGACTAACGCCACGCAAAGAATTCGAATCATTGTTAGGAAAGGTCTAACTATTGATTTATAAACGTTACCCTTTTCATAATAAACATAATTACTATAAAAAATATTTGAATTTGACTTTGACGAGTATGATACAATGGGTCGCTGAGGTGAGCATCAAAACCTTTGGAATAACTTGTCATGAATAGACACGTGTTCTGACGTTTTACCTATGTTTCGTGTTTCGAAGTTTGGGTGCTTCCTATATATAATACTAGCTGACCCACGCAACCTCGTTTGCGTCTTATATAGCCCGTAGCATGAAAATTTTCGCAAAATAAGTAACTTTTCTGGTTGATTTTTACACCTTGTGTCCGAAAAACCCAAATATCTTACGGAACCCTATTTTTTCCAAAATAAAATATAACCTATGTTACTCGTGAATAATGTAGCTTTCGAATGGTGAAAGAGTTTTTAAAATCGGTCCAGTAGTTTTTGAGCCTATTCATTACAAACAAACATACAAACAAAGTTTTCCTCTTTATAATATTATATTATTAGTGTAGATGTATGTATTTAAAATTATAGTATTTGGATGTCCAAGCTCTGCTCAATATTTTTGTCTAAGTAACTTTTCTAAAAAGGCACCGTAGCTATATCGATTTATCGGCCCCGAAACCCCCTAGACTCTACCCTTTGCTCCTGTTGGAGCCAATTCCGAGGATCAGATTGTTTATATTTACAAGAATCGCTCGTAAAGTTATTAGATATAAGTATTTTATCAGTCAATCTAGTTAGTATAGTACAAGGTCTGTTTATTTTAAAGCTAAATTTGTGTTAGATGTGCGATATATTTATTTTTTTATAAATATGTTCGGTCATTGATAATCAGCGTTCCTTGACAGTTAGGTGATTTATAAAAGAAAATACCTACGAAAATAGCACGAAAGTAAACTAGTTGAATAGCTCAGTACATAAATGGCTTATCTATACTAATATTATAAAGAGGAAAACTTTGTTTATATGTTTGTTTGTAATGAATAGGCTAAAAAACTACTGGACTGATTTTAAAAATTCTGTCACCATTCGAAGGCTACATTATCCATGAGTAACATAGGCTATATTTTATTTTGGAAAAAATAGGGTTCCGGGTGTAAGATGTTGTTGTTTATATAAATAAAAAAAAAAAAAAAAAAAAAAATGTTCTAATTAATCGTAGATCTTATAAATATGTACAAAAAGTCTGCGACACACTATACGGGGGAAAATTTTTCGCTACGGGCAATAAAAGACGCAAACGAGGTTGCGTCGGTCAGCTAGTAATGAATAAAGTAATTAAAATGAGTCGTTTTATCGAAAAATAAACACAAATAATAATTAATATAACTGTGTTTAGAGTATTGAAATAATTTCTCATTAAAAAAATAGCCTCAATAATCATATGTTTGGAAGAAAGAGAAGAGAAGAGAAAATCTCTGGTGATAAAAGGAAATATGCTTATGATACCGTAGTTATGAAACGTAATCTTCGTAGCACCTACGTAGGCACCTCGTAGCATATCTCAGTTGACAATTCCAGGTAGCTTACAAATGCTAAGGGGTAGGAAAACAGTCCTGAAAAACCAATACGTGTCAATGATAACTTCTCCTTCCTTCTCTCCTTCCTTCCAATCATTACAGCATAATTGTGCGGTGTTATCTCCAGGTTAAGTGAAGGGTATTATACCAAGAATACGAAATTAATATTTAGATTCAGAAAAGTACAGAAACCTAAATATTTAAGCAACGTTCATACTAATATTATAAATTTGAAAGTAGCTCTGTCTGTTACGCTTTCACGACTAAATCGCTGAACCGATTTGGATTAAATTTACAATTTAGATCTTTTGATTCTTTAGAAATAATGTAGGTTACTATTTGCCGCGATACGCACACACATATTTAAGTATGTTTTATGTATGTTCCACTTGTAAACATTTATTGTATAAATAAATATTGTATCACAATTTACTACCCCCTTATAACAAGAACAAACAGACAATATAGAGAGTAGCCAGGAATCCCACCCGGAGAGTGTGAAAGGATGTATAAAAGAAAGAAACGGTATGATGAATAAAAGTACGAGCAGTAGCAAAAGCGAGAACTGATATGAAAGGAACAGCTAGGAGTAGGCTCCAAATTAACTGGAGGTGCTAGAATTAAAAAAAAAAACATTTATTGATTAATTATTTTTTTGGGAAGGTACTGATTCCCGACATACAGCTCACGCTAGTTTAGGCATCAGGGTTTGCACTTGAATTGTATCCATACTTTGTTATAATAAATCATTATTATTGTTACAATAATCGACAAACACGGGCGGAGCCGCGGGCAAAAGCTTGTCTATTATAAACTTAAAACTTTAAATAAAATAAAACAACAAATTAGACGTTTTAAAGTTTACACAATAGCAGTATAAGTTCTACTAGTCTATGGACCAAAATAAATCATTAAAAGTAGTCACAATTCGCTCAATTTCAATCCAATTATAAATTAATCTAAACACGTACATTGGAGTGGCTAAACTACCGTCGGCCTAAACTACATGAGCGCAATGAAAAGCCAGATCATGAGGCAGAAAGCCGTCCGCGGTGCATTAGTTGACCTGTAATCAGCACGCAGCGCAGCAGTCGTCTCTAATCATGTTCGGCCCTGTTTTCGGACGAACGATGCATCAGGCACTACTCTAGCGATGTAGCCGGAAGCGGTTATGTGTATATCATATATGTATACGATAAAAAACGCATAACAGAACTGAAAGGATTTTAATGAGCCTACATCATGAGGAATTGTAATTAACTATTTTATTCACAAATTTTTATCCTAATATATTTTTTCTCATAACTTGAACGGCACCAAACGGGAAGTTATGTAGAATCTTCTATCAAAATAAAAATCAATTAAAAAAGTCCTAAGGTGCTAATACAAGAAAATATAGTTGAAGTGAGAACCTCGAAACTTTTTTAAAGCCTAAAACATGACGTCGCGAGTAAATTAAGTAAATATTCTTAAATTACTGTCCTAACCCAACAGCTGGTCTATTAAAATAAAAGCAATAAAAATATTTTAATATCAACATGAGGCCATCAAAGGTACGAACCGACGCTGAAGTGTTAACTCTGATCAAGTAATCGACACTACACATAGACAACAAAAAGTCTAACAAAAACTCCTGTCGGACCTTTTTGTTTTACAGTAAAACATTTTTTGTTTATAATTGATATGTTTCTGTGCTAATAAAAAAAGATACCAGCGTTAGTTGTTAGTGGCAACAAGCTTGATTTGTGTGAATCATCTTCCTTCTACGGCACATCGAAATTAGATTCATTATTTTTTTTAGATTATCTCTAAGTGATGATATTAAGATTGTCCAACTTATGTGTGGGTAAAACACAGAAGAGAAGGTAGTTCTTCCAAGTAGTTACTTATGTTATGTTTTTGTAGTATCAAAGTTAGAATAGATTGCAATATTCTTAGTTATTTAGAACAATAACAAAGGTCAAGTACTCACTGTGTCTCTCAATAGGCGCCGTCAACATTTTAATCGTTAATGGGATATCGCTTTTTAGTACACTTTATCATATTTACATTGTAATTTGCTAGCTTTCGATCGTGACTGCCCGCGTGTGTCTGTCGGTTTTCGCGGTATATAGCCTATGTGTATAAGCTATATTATTTTTTTATTTATTTATAAAAACTTCCTGCAAACATATTGCACAAGGCGGACTTAATGCCACAGGCATTTTCTTCCAGGCAAACCTTTGGGTGTAGCAAAACTGTGTTTGGCGGGCGTAACTTAATAATACAATAGATTAAATTAAAATATATTACAATACTAAGCATTCTACAGATATATAAATATAAACAATTTATACATATTTAAAAACATCTGAATATTACTGTAAAAATTAATCCAAATCCGTTCAGTAGTTTTCACGTGAAGATTATCAAACATCAATACTCTCAAACTTTCGCAACTATAATACATTTTAAGTAGGATTAAATAAATTCGTAAAGTAACTAAATTGACAGCGAAACAAAAAACACAACATAAATAAATGATAACGTATCTTGGCCAATTTATGTCAAAACTACACACTCTGCAGCTACTTTCCTTTCTCAAAAAAATTACGAAATTATGTTAAAACTACTCCATAATCGGTCTATAAGCTATTACTTATAGAAAGTGTGAAATTAACTACAAGTTTCGTGTAGAGGTGTCAATTAGACCCGAGCGGTGAACTCGGCGAAAGACGACGCGGCGACGGCGCGGTGCCGTTGGGTAGCACATCATCCAAATTTACTAAAACGTATTTGTAGACAAAAATGTCAAATCATGCTTCCATTTACCTTTAACTACATGAGGTTGTAAACATTTTGTCCATTTTTATGGCAAAATATAATATTTATTACTTGCATTTCAATGACATGACAATGTCAAATTAATCACTGCCTACTTATTCTCACTGTAAGCGATGCCAGCCCCGAACAATGTTTAAACAGATTTAATGTAGAATATAATGAACTACAGTATAAAAATTAAATGCAAGTAAACACTAGTTTATATTTTAGGCTTAGTGTTATCCCTTATTACATCGAAACAAATGACTATTAAATCATTTTTAAGATTTACTCTGAAAAACTATTAAAATTTACTAAAATATGTAATATAACGTTTACTGAATCCAAAAGTAGTGACGGCAGGGACGGTCACGGGAATCATTAATCATTAATTAGAGCTTTACAGTACAGTAATGACAATTGGATCTAGTTCATACAGTTTCAAGTAAGTACCTACTCAAATTCCTACATAAATAAAATAAAATATAACACATATACATACATAATAAAATTTTGATTGCAGAAAATCTGATGATCACATTTTTTTTATATTTTTTTTTATTTTATAGTAGGCAAATGAGCAGACGTATCGCCTGATGGTAAGCTATTACCGCCACTCATGGACACCCGCAACATCAGAGGCGTCACAAGTGCGTTGCCGGACTTTGGGGAACGGGGAGGGGGAAAGGGGGAGGGGTTGGGTTATGGGCCTCCGGTATCCTCACTCACTCGGTGAAACAAAGCGCATGGGCTATTTCACACTGGTTTTCCGTGAGGCCGTGGTATCACTCCGGTCGAGCCGGCCCATTCATGTCGAAGCGTGGCTCTCCCATGATTTTCAGATTTGAATGTATCGTCCCTGAGTTTGACGATGAATGATTGATGATGGATCCTTTACTAAAAGTATCAAGAATTAGATTAACATATATGTTTAAAAATGTTGTTAACCACTGACCGGCGCCATATAGCTCCCTAACGTTTGGCTGTTTGCGCCACTTTGTGCCGAGACACGCACTGTGTGATACCGATCTCACACAATCATTAACACCGATGTTTTTTGTATTTTTCGATAAGAAACCATGTAGAAATACAATAATACTGTAAAGATTATGAAAATAAAATGTATGTTTTTGTTTCGTTTATAAAAAAAAAACAATTTTAATGTTTTCAGAACTACTGATGGTAATTCTTTACGATTTCATAAAATTGTCCCGTTAGAGCAAACAATCCATCTTCTACTATGTTCTTGAATTGTAGTAATGTTCGTTATATATATTTTTTTGTGTTTATGGAATAGGGGGCAAACGAGCAGATGTATCGCCTGATGGTAAGCGACTACCGCCGCCCATGGACACCCGTAACACCAGAGGCGTTACAAGTGCGTTGCCGGTCTTTGGGGGATAAGGAAGAGGATGGGGAAAGGGGTTGGGGTAGGGCCTCCGGTTTCCTCACTCACTAGGTGAGACGCAGCGCAGGTGCTGTTTCACACCGGTTTTCTGTGAGGCCGTGGTATCACTCCGGTCGAGCCGGCCCATTCATGCCGAAGCGTAGCTCTCCCACGGTAAGTGTTTTGAAGTGTTAGTTACTTAACTAAATAGGTTTAACCACTAAAATATATCAGGATAGAATGGCGAAAGAGGCGTGGCACGCGAGCTGACATCTTGCACTACAGTGCATCATGTTAATGTCGCCCACTCATTACGCAGCGAGATTCACGGAACGACTTTCTGAGCGTAAGAAAACAATAAAAAGTATATAACGATACTGTATTGTGCAATCCCTACCTGCAAAAATAATAGTGGTGAAGTATCTCTGAAGTAAGGAAGCATTTGACTGCCTCGGTGGCGTAGTGGTAGCGTATGTGACTGCTAAGCTTGAGGTCTCGGGTTCGATTCCCGGGTCGCACCAAATGTTTGTATGATCTACAAATATTTGTTTCGGAGTTTGGGTGTTTTCTATGTATAATACGTATGTATTTACAAAAAAAAGTACATAAGTATTTATATCAGTTGCCTAGTAAGTACCCATGACACAAGCTCTGCTTAGCTTGGGACTAGAAGGCGTTATGTGTTAGATGTCCGGAATATTTATTATTATTATTATTTAGTTTCATGAGCGAGTACTTATTTTTAATAAAAGTTGAAATCAACAGGAATCAAAATGTTCTTTTAACTAGTATTATATTATGTTGTCGACTAGAAGCATATCTTATTTTCTTTTTCATCAAAATTCTTTTGACACGCGGGAATTAAAGGCGAAAACATGTTGGTCACCTGATAAACTTCTGTGAGTTTAACCATAAAGTTATCAGATCAGTATGTTTATCATTCTACGTAGCAAAGTTAATACATTCACCAAACTATACTCAATTGCTTTTAAAGTCAGCAATTAGCTAAAATAATTTTATAAAAATGCCAGTCACGGTAGCTCCCTGCATGTATGATATGTTGAATTTAAGTGACGGCAATGCAAGCGAACTATGGCCGTTGGAACATTTGCGGCTATTTAATGCACATATAATTTGCAATTAACGTCGGCCGATACTGCTTTATTAAGTTTTTTACCTTTCTTGAATATTTATAGGGCAATTTCACTAAAAGCAATAGATCAACTGCTAAGATTAATAAAGAATGAGTACTTAATTTTACATAAAATTAAATTCAAGGAGAATTTATTCATTAACCGCTTTAGGGACAGAACATGGGCATGTTTTCGTAAGATCTTTCTTTTAATACCGACTCTGTATGTTATGTATTGTGATTGTCGCCAATTTATAGGATACCTACTTATGATCCTACTACTATTATAAAGGCGAAAGTTTGTAAGTATGGATGTATGTATGTATGGATGTTTGTTACTCTTTCACGTAAAAACTACTGAATGGATTTGAATGAAACTTTACCACAATATAGCTTATACATCAGAATAACACATAGGCTACTATTTATAAAGATATAGCTTCGCCTCGCGGCGTTGCCCGCAGTTATCATCGTACCGCGGGTAGCACCGCGGGGTTCAGCTAGTATGTTATAAATCTGTATGCTTAGTTTATTCTTGGGTCAAACATAGTAACCTCTGCGAGTATCGATAAATTTGAATAAATATGAGTTTTTCCTTTTTTTATTATTTGGCTGCCAATAACTACTCTGCCCCAAGGAAGGCATAGAGTCTAAGAATAGCAATCATAATCTTAATTACGAATGTGAATAATCCAGCACATTCGCAATGAACACCTTCCATGATAAAGGCGATAGAGGACTGCCACGTTAGAAAGATTAAAAAATGGTTTTCTAATATCAAATCCACATACTTGATTCTCTATTCATTTATCAAAAACTTAAAGAATTAGAAAAAGTTTATAAATCATTCACTCTAATTTTTTTTTTAATATATAAGAAATCTTGAACAGTATGTACCGGATCTATATACCTACGTATTGTCTGAATCAAGTAGTAGGTACATTAACGTTCAATAAATAAAACATCAATAGAAATCACAAGTCATGTTGTTACATTTCCACTTTTACTGTAGGTACATAATAAGATAATGTCGTATAAGAAGGCGGTGTAGTTTTAAGTGGCATGTAAGGAAGGGCCATCGGCGTCGGCGCAGACAGCCCCTCTAATTATCACCCAGATCCGACCCAGATAGTGCAAGCTTTTATCTCGAACACTCTTCCATTAAGCAAATATACAGCTTTGTAGCCCGTTAATCATATACTACAGTATTTTCCAACTCTAAAACCAATTAAAAACATTTTGATAGACAAAAATAAATTGTAATTACACGGTACAGAGGCCGCCATTTTGTTTTGGTTTAAGCTTCTCAGGGTCCGCTAATGGATAGTTTGTCAAAATATTTTTGCTTCCGCAACAAATGTGTTTTATACATTTATAAGTAAGTTAATTTATTCATAATGCTTATTTTAGGTTTTTAATAAACAGATGAGGAAACTAGTTATTATGTATAAGAAAATTAGTTTTGTATTATATCGTAGTTATCTATTTCTAGTTATAAGTAGAAATACCTATGTACGAAATTTTTGTTTGCATATTAAGACTTTTATTAATAATGGATATAGTGATGAAAGACCAAACTAATGATATTGATTGCCGTTTCTTAAATGTTTTAATTTACTCATATTTAAGAAAATTAGCTATTTATGATTAGGCTCGTACAAAAAAAAAAAAAAAAAAAAAAAAAAAAAAGATATATGTACCTATATTTATTTGATTTCTGAAAGTCAATATACACTCAGATTCGACACCTGACTAATTACTAATTTTTATAGTAGCTTTTCTGAAACATGACGAAAGTCAAAAGGGATTCCTTAATCGTTTTAAGTAGATAGGTAAATGTATTTTTGAGAGAAGAGAAAATATTAATCCAAATCAATTAGATGTTAAGTGTAATATAGCGATAAAACACGTCAGAGCCGTAATGGAGTGAATAAAAGCCCGCTTTGTCGGCGGCTAATTTGCGAATTAGCGTTGTGCAATGAGTGCCCGGCCACTCAAGCGCAGCGTAATCTAATTAATTAACCTTTGTCGCGCGTGCGAGGCGTGTAACTCGCGAGTTTTCGACGCCGCCGCTGCGTCCTTCCGACACTCTTGCTCACCAAAGAGCGTCAAGGCTGTATAATGTACAACTGTTCACGTTGTTTTATGTTATGTTTGTTTTCCTTTTTTGTTCAAATAAATATAATGTGCTACACATTACGTTTCAACTGCCTCGGTGGCGCAGTGGTAGTAAATGTGACTGCTGTGCTTGAGGTCTCGGGTTCAAATCCTGGGTCGGCCCAAGTGTTTGTGTCATCTACAAATATTTGTTTCGGAGTTTGGGTGTTTTCTATGGATAATATGTATGTATTTACAAAAAAAAAGTATTTATGTATTCATATCAGTTGTCTAGTACCCATAACACAAGCTCTAACACACAACGCCATCTAGTCCCAAGCTAACTTGGCAATAGATGGCGTTGTGTGTTAGATGTCTTAAATATTTATTATTTATTTATTTATTATTATAATTAACAGAGATTTGAATTTTCCTCGATTAATGATTTTTAACTAATTAATAAGGTAATAGAAAGTTTCTTGTATTATTTCCTATTATCTTTCTAGATATATAGGCTACCTAACCACGATCAGAGATTTTACAACAGCTAATTCATTAACACGAGTCATATCATTTTGAAAAATAATAATACTTTTAAAAATGTAATTACGAAATTATGGGCGTGAGGCAACACAGTTTATAGTGTTGCATGTAGGTACGAAACATAGATAACTAAATACTTCTTCTCTATGCTCTTTATTTCTATTTTATTTACTATTACACCTAAAAAACTCAGACAGAATAGTTACCTACTATATCTACTCGTATTACAATTAACAAGTTAAAATGATATCAACATTTTCTTTAAGTTCGAATTATTATTTCAAATACACAACACTAAACTATATAACAAACTCTCACACCTTCATTTCCTAACACCACACTAAGGTGCTAACATTATTTGGCGCGCTAATGGAGTAAGTGCTTTGGCAAATGGCCCGTGCCACGGAGCTTTTAATGCAATTTAGTCTCCCTTTGTAGCCGGGAATTGGCGCAATCAATCCATTTACACTTTGTTTCGCCAACAGTGCCACTACTGAGCAGTACGAAACTTGTTACCGCACACAAGACTCGCTTTAAAGTGCATCTAAAACGGTTTATTAGATTCGAAGCCATTTTGCTAAGAAAGGTATGGTTTACGTGTGAAAAACATCATTACGTTTGAACGGTAATGTTAATATTATTTAAGTAACAATTGAAAAATAAAACGAAGTAATAACAATAATGAATAAATGATTTTTCCGTGTGTTGATGGATTAAAAATACGGAGTACCTATCACCATCCTTATTCATTACATGGGAGTCGTTTGAGGAAGGAGCTTCTAGGAGAACAAAAACTTGAAACAATCCCAATACCCACAAGTCTTGTCAGTGCCGTTGACCAAATCCTCCTTACTAAGGACAGGCTTATGTCCAACATGTTAAAGGCTGTTGATGATAATGATGAAAAACATGAACATGAAAAAACAATGTACTCACTATTTATGTATATAAAAATAACTGTACCTACATACGAGCAAACGGGTCAAAACGGCAAACGAGCAATTCTCCCGATGGCACCGACTGGTGGCAATGTCGGTATCGAACCAACTAAAACCGTGCGCCGCGCCGTCTCGGGTACTAGAAGCCGGGGAACCAGGTGTACCTACCATCGATAGGAAATCCCTGGGACCCCGCCGTACCTCGGGCCACCTATGACTCTTAGATGGCCCCCTCCTGTGCAGAAACTTGATTTCCCCCTAAAAGGCCAGCCTTGCATTTAAAAAATGCACTAGCAATGTTTCTGTTGTAATCAAGCTGGAAAAATTAAGACATAAATAAAATTAACGGTATAGGTAGGTACCTACTTACAAAAATTTATACATAAATGAAAAGGTAATTCAGAAAATTATTTACCACTACTTTCACGTCGTAATCGTTCGATATTTTAGTTTGTTTGACAATTTTGGCAGCTATCCACAGCCTCATTTTCTTCATTAATATCGCTTCAACTTACTTATATATTATACATGACCGGCCTCAAAGAGCTTTTGACCTTTTGACATATTTTAGCCACGCTGACGATCATTAATGATAGACCGGAACCCATATTTTAACTTTTATCTTATTTAATAATAAATATCATAACTCAAGGGGTAATTTTGTTTACATATTCGAAATTGAAAGCATAATGACAGGTTCGTCAATTTAGTGCTGCCATCTATATTTCCTGCACGTTCCCTATACATGTACATTGTAAGCTAGTGACACTCTACGTTTTAGTTCCGGGTGTGGGAACTAGATGGCAAAATGTTTTTTTTTTTTCTTTATTTATTTAGTGAGGGCTTAGTCACGAAGTTTATTTGTCCAATTGGATTGTAAATACCTTTTATCAGTGGAGTAGATACCTACGGTTGAAGTAAGTTATTCGATTACTTTCATAAAAGGTTTTACCGGCGGTAATCGTTTACCATCTGGCGATATTCACCCACTCTTTTTTCATAATACTGAATTTGTGATCTGATTTTGTTAACTTTTCTGTGTGAGAGAGAAATAATAAACGATTTATTTATTTATTTATACGTCTGCTCGTTTGCCCTCTGTGCCATAAAATACATAAATAAATACCTACCGTATACACTAAAAGTCCTTAGTGACTTTGCTGTTATACTGTTAATCTACATATATCATATATTTTTAATATATAATGTAAATGGTTAAAACTTTTTATTAGTAAATCTAATACCAATAAACGAGCAATTGTTGTAGGTATAAATATGTAATCTGAATATCAGAATCGGCTCTTGAGTTTTTTATGAAATGTCATAATAATAATAATTTTCTCCTAGCCGGTAACAGCCACGGCGGCAAGTCTTAACGGAGCCAACTACGCAGGAGATATTAACACAGGTGCACTCTCTGTTTCCTCTCTCTCATAATCCGATGGGACAGTTAACCGACACGATCGGGAAGAGGTCAGGCGCAGGACCGACAGCTTTACGTGTTCTCCGAGGCACGGGGGTTCAAACCCCAACTTCTAAACTCCGAGCTGTTATTAAGTATTTCTTTAATCAGAAAAACTATTTTTTATTTTTAGAAAATTTACCAAAAAAAATACCGAGCAAAGCGATTATCCACGTAGGTTCTATTATGAGGCATGTCCAAGTCAGGTTACTACCTACTTTTACCCAACCTACTCAAACTCAAACTCAAACTCAAATCATTTATTTCCTTAGGCCCCAAAAGGCACTTGAACACGTCAAAAATACAAACATAAAAACATAAAACAAAACTCCTAATACTAAATGCACTGAGATGATTTGAATTACCGGAGCTTAGATTGATTTCGATTCAACTCAAAGGTTTAAATTGAAATCAATCCAAGTACCAGCTCCGATGGGTATTGCATTCATGAGAAGAGCTGGTGAGAAACTCATGTGCACCATCTTTGCAGATAATTCATACAAAGCTTGTTTGTTTTTGACAACAGTATTTCTATGTGCAAGTTAAGGCAACCAAAACACAAAGACTAGAAAGCGGTCTAATAAGATATTAAAGCTAGGAAAAAAAATTTTTTGTCTAATAAAATAATAAAATTAGTCCATAGCATATAAGGTTGCAATCACTTACACATCAAGGAGTAAAAGCAATGTGTGCATACATACTGGTCCCAGAGAAAAAGAAAAAAAACGTTTAAAATGTAATAAAATAATAAATACAAATTATTTAAGCTCCAACAATGTAAACACAGATCGCCTCAACTTAACAAAGTTCAAATGTCAGGTAATAAATGCAGAATAAGATGTCAAGAATTAATTACAATCCAATAAATTATTTCACTTTCACTCACATCCAAGGCACTGCATCAGTCAAGAAATCGTTCATCGCATAATAGCCCCTCTCCACAAGACGACTCTTAACGGCACTCTTGAACTTTTGTAGGGGTAAGTTCAAGATTTCGACAGGAATTTTGTTATAAAAACGCACACCAAGTCCTTCAAATGAATTGTGGACTTTGTTAAGGCGATAATGTTGGCCTACTAATTTGTGCTTATTCCTTGTGTTTAGTGAATGATGATCACTTTTGCTACTATATTTATCTATGTTTTTCCGTACAAACATAATATTAGCAAATATATATTGAGATGCAACTGTTAAAATACCTATTTCCTTAAATCGTTCTTTCAGAGAATCTCGAACTTTAAGTTTGTAAATCGCACGAATTGCCCGTTTTTGAATTACAAAAATGGTTTGAATATCAGCTGCCTTGCCCCATAGTAGAATACCATATGACATGACACTGTGAAAATAACTAAAATAAACTATTCGCGCAGTTTCAATATTAGTTAACTGGCGAACTTTCCAAACAGCGAATGCCGCGGAGCTCAGTTTCCCTGCTAGATACGATATATGGGCGCCCCACTGAAGCTTATGATCCAAGGTTATTCCTAGAAACATAGTTGACTCTACGAGATCAATCATTTCATTATTTATTATAATGTTCGTGTTGAGTTTCTTAACATTAGGCAAAGTGAACTTTATACATTTAGTTTTATTCGAGTTCAATAGTAAGTTGTTGCTTGTAAACCAATCTTGGACTAGTGTAAGTGATCTGTTAATATCATCAAAACTATTCTGATTACGATCAACTTTAAAAACAAGCGAAGTGTCATCTGCAAAAAGTACTACATCACAGAAATTTTGCACAAAGAAAGGTAAATCATTAATATACACTAGAAAGAGAAAAGGACCGAGAATTGAGCCCTGTGGCACGCCCATTGAGACAGGTAATCCGGAGGACCTAATTCCATTTATATCCACTTGTTGAACTCTGTCTCCAAGGTACGAGGCAACCAGATCAAGTGCAGTATCCCTAATGCCATAGTGCCTGAGTTTTCGCAAAAGCGTTTGATGTTCAACGCAGTCAAATGCTTTGGATAAGTCACAGAAAACGCCAATAGCATCTTGCGCGTTTTCCCAGGCACTAAATATATGTTTTATAAGTGTTGAACCAGCATCAATGGTTGAGCGATCCTTTCTGAAACCATACTGCTCTTTATGAAATAAATTATTAATATTAAAATGAGTTTCTAACTGCTGAAGAATAAGTTTTTCAAAGACTTTACTGACTGCTGGCAAGATTGAGATGGGTCTAAAATTACCTGGATCGCTCTTAGACCCACTCTTGAATAATGGTATCAACTTACTATGTTTCATTAAATCCGGAAATACACCATTTTCTACACACTTATTAAATATTACAGCTAAATGTAGTGCTATATCAATAATTATATTTTGCAATAATTTGACAGAAATACCCCACAAGTCGGTTGATTTCTTTGAATTGAGCGACTTGAAAGTTTTCACCACATCATTAGGGCTTATAAACTGAAACTTGAACATGACATCACACTCTTTCACGCTGCCCCTGGCCAAGGATTCAGCTGTGACTGAGCAGGAATCCAAAGAACTGGTAGTATCAACTGGTATCTTTGCAAAATAATTGTTAAAAGTTTCAGCCAAACCCCGATTATCTTTAATAATATTGTTGTTAACAACTAATTCTAACCTATCATCCTGCGGTTTAGACCGCCCTGATTCAGTATTTATTACAGTCCAAGTAGTTTTTATTTTATTATCAGACTGTTTAATTTTGTTACTTAGAAAACATTGTTGTACGTCAATGTATTTAATGTCAAATATATATTTTGTATTGGGCATACAAAATATAACGATATAAATATATAAAATTAAGGTTGAAATAAATAAACGCTTTAACATGAGTAGGAAAAAGAATAGAGATATTGACGATAATAGTATATTTCATTGTAAGTATCATCTTGTTGTGTACATTTTGTAAATATTTGTTTCGGAGTTTGGGTGTTTTACAAGTATTTATAAAAAAAAAATTATATCAGTTGTCTAGTACTAATAACAAGCTATGTTAGCTTAGCTTGGGCCCAGATGGCGTTGTGTGTTAAATATCCTAAATATTTTATTCTTATTTTATTTATTTATTTATTTAAATAGACCTACACAATGTTAGCTCTATAATTAAGTTACGTACAATATGATAAAAGAATCCTTTGAAATTTTGACGCTAGCATCTCTAAATTACGCAGAAAAAAGCCTTTTAATTACCTAATCTATAGAGTTATTATTCTGAATCTAGCTACAGTTGACATTGAAATGAGGGATGTATAGTATCGCACAAGACTAGACACACACTAAAAAATCAGTTTACGAAATCTAAACAGAAATATTATTGGGTAAATATATATAAATATATTAAGTGCACTCTTTTTTTTGTGCGGCAATCTCTGGAATGCCACCTACCTACTAGTGGCCTTCCTCGGCCGGAATCAGCTGTGGGCGGCAGCGCCTTTCCTTTCGTCGTCTTCGTTGCGCAGGGTGCACCATGTGGTTACAGACGCCGTACCGCAAATCATGTGTACCTACGTTAATAGAGAGGGATACCATTGTTTGCCTTAGTAAGTGAAATTGCAAACGTGTCCGAAAACGTTAAATAAGTTGTGAAGCATAGAAGTTAACTACATATTCAAAATCTTTTGCTATTTTATGGTTAAAGTAGATACCAGTATAATTATTATACTTACTTTAACACCAGAAAACTTGCGTAGATACTTTAACGTTCGAAAGGAACTCCTTTTTGTACAAACTGTATGTTTTTCTGTTGTATTCGGTTCCTGCTAAGAACAACCATTTAGTAACTTGCCCATATTTATAATTAACATTCGGCCAGCTTTCGTAACAAATTAGCTTTTTTACAAAACATTAGCATCGTTTTATTTAAGTTACAGATATTCTTGGTCGTCCAGCATGGTTACGTGATGATCCACCGCCTGCTGTGGAAATCATAGAATTAAATTCCTCAAATGAAGAGATCTCACCAAGAGAACCAAATCGCGATGGCAGGAGGCATGCTTGGAGCTATGTAAATAATGAAGAGATGCAACAAATAGAAAACAGTTACAAGATCAACGAGAGAGCAAGAGAAAGACGGCGGTTACAAAACGCCAGCCATCATAATGCCGCATATACATCTCTAGAACCAAATATTCGAGACAACGGCATAAACTTTAATAATAACTACCATCTGCATAATTCAAAAACGTATATTGACGACAATTTTAAGTACAATCGTAATGTGAACTGTTTCGGTATGACCAGCAATGATTTAGTTAATACTGATAGCTCAACTGATGGAGAATACGGCGATGTTGAAGTAATAACAACAGCTGACGTAATCATGAGTGGAGGAAATGACTGGGACCAGTGTGATAATAACTTTTATAACGAAGAAATCATCACTTATGACGCTGATTTAGATCAAGAAACACGAACCATTTGGATTTATTCTTTCAAAAATAAACATTTACTAAGAGATGATGATTTTGAAGCAGTTCCTTCCAATAAAAGTTATAGTTCTTCGAATTCTACAGATAGTAGCGGGGAACAACCGAATAACACATCTCGCCGGATAGGGTCACCAACTCCTGGCACATACATTCCAAGGTTGGACCTGACATTGGTCCCAACATTGTCTACAGTCATGGAAATATCTGAACGTAACATAGAACCTACCCCGGACAAATCAATCAAATCGGTTAAATCTACCAGTAGAAAACTAAAAGTACATTCTAATAACTGGTGTGTGTCTGAAAGTACTAAAGATAGCGGGAAACCAGTTAGTAAAAATGACAAATCAACAAGTATAATTAATTGGATGAGTTTATCCCCAAGGGACCGGCGGCGATTTCTAAAAGATAGTACTGTTAGTGATACTTGGGTAGGACCATATTTACATTTATCAGAATCTTGTACAGACGATAAAGTGGAAAAAGTGTTACAAAATAATAGTTATAGTGAAGATAGTGTAAATGTACAGGTAGATGTCCAGGTACATGTCGATAATGAGGCCAATGGTGACTCGTATAAGAGAACGCCGAAAAGCGCTAAAAATGCTGATAAAGCAAATACAGACGAAATCAGCTCTATTAATAAGATAAAATACGCCGACGCTGCTAACGAAGAACTTCCAAGAGATCGGGGCGATAACGATGTGAAATTAGTCGCGCCAGTAATTCATCTAACTTCCACACTTCGTAAATCTGATATCACGCAGCCTATAGAAAACCTAGAAGGTCCTGAATGGATCCACGATAGAGATGAAAAAGAGACTAATGTCTACGACTATGTATTGGAGAAATCAGAATCGTTCCTAGATAGTAATGACAATATCGTTGATCAATTATGGATGAAAAACACGGTACCGTTTTTGAAGCCATCCAATTGGACAAAGTTTAAGTCAATAGCGGACAGTCCCGTTTCGTATAATTTATCCCTTGGTAGCATAGAAGAGCGGAAAACATGGTTCAGACGTTTTTTCAATTTTCTTAAATGTTGTAAATAAAATCAATTGGTCTTAAATGAAACAACATATGATTTTTAAATTGGCGAATTTATTAAATTCAATCACTATCAACTTCCAGTAATTGAAGTAGGTACTTACACAAAATAAACCTGCTATTTAAAGGTACTTCGCAAAAGAGACTTTACGACATAAATAGTCATTAGCAGTTTTATGTACATACACAAGAGTATACTATCACAATATTTTACACAGAACGATGCTCTCGTCATGTGGTTCATATCTTAGTAGCACAAAATTAAACAGCAATGTTTACAGAATTCATTAAGAAATTATCGTCCGTAAAACTGATTACATCATGAACAAAAAAAGGCGTGTGTGAGAATTTACACACGATAGAAGTGAAACTTCAGTAAAACGACAAAAGAATGAGACCGACATTTGTTCTCTCGCTCTGGCTCACTAATTACAGGCGACTTTTTGTATTTATGTCTCTTACCTGTCGTTATTTCCGTTGCATCCGGTTTGAAATCAAAACGATTATAAAGAAGTTTCACTTCAAAAATCTGTTTAGAAAGCAGTATTTTAATCAATGTAAGCTACTACGTTTAGACAGACGGTCGTGTTACAGTGTTTCAAATACTATCGTCAAGGATCAATTTCGCGCTACTAAAACAATATGTCAAACAGTAAAAAAATAAAACTCAAAATCCATAAGATATCATGGGAATGTAGTAGTATCATGCATACTCGTATTAGTATTGCAAACTGTGCGTCCACATTAAACAAAAATCCCATTTTCATAAACAAATTAGGTAAAATGCATAATTATGGCAAACCAATTCCCAATTACATACGTTCTCAATGTAACATATGGAAAATTGCATGTTTGTTGTATAAGCTAAATCCTTTTGACTATATAATATTGATATCTCAACAAGTGCATAAACTATTAAATGATTCTTTGGGTACCATTCAAAGTCTTGCAAACAAAATTTCATATTTAACTTGTAAAAATACAAATTGCGTGTGTTCTGATCGAAGATTTTAAATAATACCTGCATTTACAGTTATTTATATAACATTACTAGCTGAACCGACAAACGTTTTGCCATAAAAAAAAAATTGAGGTGTCCGTTTTCAATTAAGGGTATGAAAAATAGATGTTGGCCGATTCTCAGACCTACCCGATATGCATACAAAATTTCATAAAAATCGGTCAAGCCGTTTCGGAGGAATTTGGTAACAAACACCGCGACACTATAAATTTATATATTAGATTTTGACTATATGAGGCGATTGCTGCAATGTAATTTTACATTGAATAAACTCCATTTCACTCAAAGGCTTATTCATCAACAGTTGAACATAGAATTTTTCTTAGAAATAGGTCAAAACCTCATTTTTAAGGAGAGGCTTGAAGACCTATAAAAAGGTATATTTCACTAGCATAGTAAAAATTCACTTCAATTGTAAAAAGTTAACCAAAATTAAAAGCTTAATAGTTGCTTACACTTGATATATAATATATAACAAACAAAATTAGCTTTATTATATAATATGTTGTATTTGTTAGATCCCCTCGTCTGGCCATATTCAGGGAGCATAAATAAAGATATTGGGTAGTATTAACGTTGCCCCCTCCCCTCGCCCCTGCACATCCTATTAGGAGTTAGGGTGTGGAAATTACTCTGACAGTTAAACCGCTGCATCGATTTCAATGAAATTTAGCCTGGAGGTACTTTCATTCTTAAGGAAGAATGTAGGCTACTCTTTGCCGCGATATTCGACATACACACGCGGACTGAGCCGTAGGGGGTAATCTCGGGATCTACTAAACCGATTTTAAAAATTCTTTCAGTGTTGGATAGTCCATTTATCGAGGAAGGCTATAGGCTATATATCATCACGGTAATACTAATAGGAGCGGAGCACCAATGAAGAATGTTTCAAAAACGGGGAAAATTTTCACGCTACGGGCAATTGAAGACGCAATCGAGGTTGCGTGGGTCAGCTAGTGGAGTATAAAAAAGCAATTGTGTCACGCCTGCAATAATCTGTTAGCATGACTCAACTTCAGCTTTTCATTACCACCTTATCTTTATTTATGCTTTAATTGTTTACTAGTAAAAAATTAACTAGTCATATCAAATTTAATAAAAGGCATGTTTCATTCACATTATAGTCTACATCTACTGTGAATAAACACTTTGTACTCTAGTTAAAACATTCTCGTATATATAAAGGCAACCTATGTTTGTACGACACCAAGTTTGAGACCTGCTCTGTTATGATAAGGGAATGCTTGTTAAGGACTTTCAAATGTACTGTATATTTATAATTCAACTGTATAATATATTAACTACATGATTTACTTTTAAAATGCTCAATCTATATCACACAACAATCTCATACGCATTTAACGTTCATAGTAAATGAAATAAATAAAAAAAAATATAGTTTTGTTGATATATGCAACATTGTTACATTTTCGTCTCCTCGTTCTTACTCTAGACATTGCAAAAAAACATTCAAGTCAAAATTGTATGGGCCAAGAGCCTTTAAACCAAACGCCACCCTCAGAACTAACAAGTTCTTCTCTGGACACTTTGTATTCTCCAAAAACCATTTCAGATTTAAAAAAATAATCTTTTTGATATTTTGTTTTGAAATCATGAAAAACAGCTGATGTCACTGAGCATAAAATGCAGTCAAGTAAATAGTCACCAATACAAAAGTGATATAAGTAGGCACACTCTTCGGAACTTATAGGTTTTTTAACTAATTCTTGTCGCTAATTTCAAAAATGAGGTATTTAATTTGACTCCTAATATATATTAACTATAAAGTATTAATTATAATTTAAGACAGGTACACTGATCGGTGCAAGTGAGTCGAGTTTCAACAAAGTGTACTCAATAGAGGTAGCCTCCTATTGGTCTCATGGAATAAATTGTGAACTAGTAAAGAATAGTTCTTTACTAATTCAACCCTAGAACACTAACCATATGTTACTAATGTAAGTAATCTTTAGTCATTTTAAATACTCAAAAAAAAGCACCTAAATTCAACATCAAAACCAGTGATTGAGTCTAGAGAAAGTATCTGCATATTCTTTAGAGAAAGCATTTTAGTATTCTAGGGTTAATGTACCTATTATAGTCTACTTGTCAATAGATGTCCACTGCTAGACATAGAGGCCTCCAAGGCTCATAATGTCATACAAATTGAATACATGAAACAGTAAAATAGTGTAAAAAAACATTATTCTCGTTCTGACGCAGTTGGGTAAAAAGGGATAATCCCGACTCACTCGCACTGCGTCCAGTGTACTGAACGACGTTAAGTTGTAGCGCTAAAGCAATAAGTACTCCTGTCGTGTAGAGTGACAGGCAGACAGCGACACGTCGGAGAGAGCCTGGGGCGGGTGGGGCGAGTTGGCCCAGTGGGGCGCGTGGACCGGGTGGGGCGAGGTCACGTGGGCTCTCGGCGGATGTAGAACAAGATGTAGGGCTTGCAACCCTCCACGGCCGAGGCGTCCATCGCCCTCACCGTCTGGTCGTTGAAGTGGAACCATTGATCCCCGTTGATCGCGAACGCCGTGTAGTGACCTGATCCTGCACTGTTCAAATAAAATGAATCGGTTAATATTTTTAAGTAGACTAAGTAAGTAACATATGGTTCATATAAAGCAATGCTTAAGCATGGGGGTTGGGTCGATTGAAATAATACCATGCTCTGACAAAATACAGGGGTTAAATAACTCAATCTGGTGAACAATGGAAGAGGCTTATACCCATTGTATTGTCGATTATGGAGGTGGCTCAAAGGACCATTGTCGATTTTAAAAGTGGTTCGAAAGACCATAATGAATATGCCAAGACATATTAAGGTGGTAGTACCCCGAGCCGTGATGCACGATGACTGCGGCGAGGTCGTAGAGGTTGTTCCCTCGGCCCGAGCGACGCGTGTCGGGCACGTTGCTCAGCACGAACCGAGACATGTCCAAGGCTCGCAGTGGAAACGATATGCTCGTGTCCACTTTAGTCCTGTGTACAAATTACACTAGTTTTAAATTTATATCGGATATTATAAAATGCTGAAACACCGTAGACGAAAATACAAGTGTTTTATTTACCTGCAATGAGTGCCATATATAACTGAAGTTCGACAAGGTTACAATATGTTCATTTGGAACTTATACTCTATTGAAAGAGTTATCCAGTTTAAAATAAAAAGCTAAGACTGATAGATTCCATATTAGTTTCATGCATTGTTGACAGAAATAACTTTATATCAAATAAATAAAATTGGAGTGTCAGTTTATATTTAAAAAAAAAAAATCTGTCAGTCTGTTTGTTCTGACTAACCTCTGGAACGGCTTTAACGGGGCTTTAACTGGCAAATAGCTGATAACATAAGGAGTAACTTAGTCTACTTTTTTGACTAGCTTCGACCCGAAGCGTTACCTGCGGTTGGTGTTATACCACGGTGCTAGTTTATATGTGTAGTAGTGATCGCCCATTGGTCGAAATTCAACCATAATTAATTTTCTTATTCTTCTGTTTAGCTTACCGTACTCGTCCCACTTAAAACTTATTTCTCTTTGTCAAATTTTAAACTCCTCCGCCGCTCACATAATTTACTTATAAGGGGCCATCCATAAAGTACGTCACACGTAAAAGGGGCGAGAGGGGGTCGACAAAGTGTGACATGGTGTGACAAGGGGTGGGAGAGGTCCTAAGTTTCGTGACATCACATTTCAAAATCTAATATATTTAGAGGTACTAATCGCGTAATTTGAAATATTAATTTAACTAAAAAATATTTCCAACTCTATCTTTAGGAGAATACGGTTTAAATTGTTTTGTTGATAATCAGTATTTAATCTTTTTCATACAAGGTCTGATGTAGTTCTGATTTGTTGCGTATTCAGTATTCGATCCGAATTTATAAGTGTTGATTTCATAAAAAAAGTACTTAATTTAAAACTAATTTCGGAACTGCTGTTTTAATTTAATAATTTTTCGATGTGAAATTGCAAAACATGTGACGTCACACTAGGGAGGGGGGGGTTTGGGTCTTAGAAATGTGACCACCTGTGACAAGGGCGGGGGGGGCTCAAAAAATCATGAAATTCGTGTGACGTACTTTATGGATGGCCTCTAAGGGATAAAAAGTTTTTATACTTAGATAACATTAAGGATATATAGATAACAAAATATAGTATGAATAAACTTACCTATAAAAATTATACCACCGGAACCTCTTCAGGTGCAAACATAGAACATTAGGTAATCTGCGTATCCAGAATTGTTTGGTTGACTTCTGTTTACACTTACAGCTGCTGCAAAAATAACGTTCCGTGTCCGCTAATTCTTCTACCTGTAAAATGAAAATTAAGATTAATTTTGGATTAGTTGGTCTATGGCGTTCCTGAGATGGTAAACTCGAATCCCTATCAATATTGACTGCCTCGGTGGCGTAGTGGTAGCGTATGCGACTGCTAAGCTTGAGGTCTCGGGTTCAATTCCCGGGTCGGACGAAATGTTTGTATGATCTGCAAATATTTCTTTCGGAGTTTGGGTGTTTTCTATGTATAATATGTATGTATTTACCAAAAAAATAGTACATATGTATTTATATCAGTTGTCTAGTACCCATAACACAAGCTCTGCTTAGCTTGGGACTAGATGGCGTTGTGTGTTAGATATCCAGAATATTTATTTATTTATTTATATTTCTTAATTCTTTCTTGTGTTTGAGTGTGATTTATGTATATTGTGTATGTGCTAGCAATAATATGTTTACCAGCTATAGGATTTTCACTTTCATAGGACTTCAATTAGTCCACATAATGTAGGCGTTTTGCTTACATTGATGACGTGAGTTAGGCAAGTTCCAAAAAATGTGCCAGCAATAATAGGCTTGTCACCTATAGGACTTTCGCTTACATTGGACGTCTTTGGGGGATAGGGAGAGGGAATGGAGGGAGGGGTTGGGTTATCGGCCTCCGGTATCCCCACTCACTCGGTGAAACACAGCGCAAGCGCTATTTCACACCGGTTTTCTGTGAGGCCGTGGTATCAATTCGGTCGAGCCGGCCCATACATGCCAAAGCGTAGCTCTCCCACCGTAGGTGATCCCATTTTAGTGACAATAGCTCACTCCGTGGAAACCAAAAGTGTGACATTTTGTGGAGAGGTTAACTAGCCTTTTCGTTTATGTTCGGATACATCGTTAGCTATATTTTATGTTTGGATACATTGTGTATCGAACAGGCTGTTGACGTGATGTGATCAGTGTGATATGACGATAGTGCGATGGGTGATTGTATGATTGATGATATGTGGTAAGTGTTCTCTGACCTGTACGAAGCTGGCGAGGCAGTCGGCGAGTGCTACAGTCCCGCCGTCGTCGGGCAACTCCAGCGACAGGTCCAGGAACGGGTCGAACTTCTTGCTCTCAGTACCACAGGCCAGGCATCTCACCTACGGAATACACGCCCCCCAATCACATTAAATATACCTTTAGGGTTTTATTTTGAATTATTATTGTTCGACTTGAACGTTCATATAAATAATATATTTATAATTTAATATAAACTGAAATATTATTTGTTTCGGAGTTTCGGTGTATTAATATGTTTACAAAAAAAAGTATATATGT
The DNA here is from genome assembly GCA_916048165.1 of Spilarctia lutea. Classification (NCBI taxonomy): domain Eukaryota; kingdom Metazoa; phylum Arthropoda; class Insecta; order Lepidoptera; family Erebidae; genus Spilarctia; species Spilarctia lutea. Next base: position 13,859,426 of record OU696487.1, read on the forward strand.
ATTTAAATCAGTTCTCTAGTACTCATAACACAAGCACTGTTTAGCTAAATGACGTTGTGTGTTAGAAGTAAGAAATTTATAAAAAAAAAATACTGAAATTGGAAGCAACGAAAAATACAATATCTTTAGACTGTTTTGTAGTAACTGCATTTTATATGTTGTATAAAAGTCCCTTGTCTCAGAGTTTATTAACTAACTCCTCCAAAAAAAGTTTTATTAATTTTGATTTTCTTTTTAATATATTTGGAAGGTATGGTGATAAGGGTCGCCCTCCCTAGGTTTTTCTATTTATACACAAAAATCTTTTTTTTACTTATCGTAAATTTTGAACCTTCTAAATTCTTTTTTAATTAGCGATATTAGAGTTTGCTGGGCCAGCTAGTATTATATATACACAAAATGTTAAATTAGTAGTACTTTTTCATAGAAATTTTCAAATATATATTTTTTGTGCACTCACTTCACTCTGTAAAGTACCTCCGAATACCGCCGTGACGATAGACGCAGAAGGCGCTTTAGGCACGTAGCTTACTTCGGCCCGATCAGCAGGCAATAACTGCTGTAGTTCTGTATGTAATCTGAAACGAAAAATATTGTATGTTTATATAATAATCCAATCCTCCAAAACAAAGGGAGGATCCTCCGACTAGGCGAGGCGAACATGCCTGGCGGGCCACTGCCCAACAGTTGATGTTGGGATATTGTACATATGATAATCGGCGCGAGAACTTCTACCGCGCGAAGCAGGATTGGTAGTTTATTCGTGTTGTACAATGCTGCGAAGTTCAGTGTGTCCGCGGTAGATGGCGTTATAGTGTGTCACTGTTGCGCTGTATGTGGAAGTCGCCACACCAGTTATCCTAATATCGATGATATTAAATGATAATATAATAATTAGTACTGACTCAATGTTATAAATTATAAAAAAATAGTTTAGAAGTAATGTACCGATCGCGTACACAGCTTGCTAAATTATAAACGTTACTTGATTTGACGCTATTTATTTATTGCATACAAAATGACTAATTAAACTAATGATATTAAATGTTAAATGAAGGTGCGTTGATTTATAATTGTTGTAAATCGACGTTAAATATAAATAAATAAATAAATATTCCGGACATCTAACACAGAGCGCCATCTAGTCCCAAGCTAAGCAGAGCTTGTGTTATGGGTACTAGACAACTAATGTAAATACTTATATACTTTTTTTTGTAAATACATACATATTATACATAGAATACACCCAAACTCCGAAACGAATATTTGCAGATCATACAAACACTTGGTCCGACCCGGGAATCGAACCCGAGACCTCAAGGTTAGCAGTTGCATACGCTACCACTACGCCACCGAGGCAGTCAAAGGCGTTGTGGATGTATAATGCTAACCACGCCAAATAAAAGTGCCAATGGCCCAATCACCTACTTCATTAAATTTGTAATCATTAAATACAATTTCAATCAAAGCTGTTATCTGTTTCAGGAAAAATACGAGGAAGGAACATTATCATTAAAAACCATATTCTTGACAGACAAAATAGCATCTTGCAAAGTTGTTATCAAAGTGGAAATTAAAAGCATATTATTAATTTTAATACCGAAATATTGTGACTTGGGGAGCAAAAGCAAAATAGAATCATTGAATAATTAAGTAGAAATATTATTTGGTAACAAACCCACCTGACCTGACTCCAGCGTCTACTATAACTGTAAGTCTACCTTCAAACCTTCAAGAAAAGAGCGTACTCCTTCCTAAAAGGCCGGCAATAAATAAATAAATAAATAAATATTTCGGACAATTTAACACACAACGCCATCTAGTCCTAAGCTAAGCAGAGCTTGTGTTATGGGTACTAGACAACTGATATAAATACATACATACTTTTTTTGTTAATACATACATATTAAACATAGAAAACACCCAAACTTCGAAACAAATATTTGCAGATCATACAAACATTTGGTCCGACCCGGGAATCGAACCTGAGACCTCAAGCACAGCAGTCGCTTACGCTACCACTCGCGCCACCAAGGCAGTAGTAGTAGTGGCAATGCACTTGTGACGCCTCTGGTGTTGCGGGTGTCCATGGGCGGCGGTAATCGCTTACCATCAGGCGATACGTCTCGGATACCACCTTCTAGTAGCATGTGGGACTCGAACCGACCAAAACCGCACACCGTCTCGGGTACCAGATGCTGGGGAACCAGGTGCACCCTAGAAATGAAGGTGCACCATCGGTCGTCGCCTATAAAAAAAAAAAAAGCCAGAAAATCCCGGAAAGAAAAGAATATGTTCTTACCTATCTAGCATATAACGTAAAAACTCGTGTGCATCTTGTTGCTGATAACCACGAAATCTTGGAACTACTTTCCAGATCACAAGGAAGAGACATTCAGGAGATATAGCACCTTTTGAGCCACACCCACTATTCAAGTTTATTAATACCTGAAACATTAAATCACTCTATTAAATTAAATTGTGTGGTTTTATGAAACCACGGTAAAAGTGAAACTTTTTTCACGTTATAGACATTTAACTAGAAATTTTTGGAAAAATATGCCATTAAGGGTATAAAAATTGCTTAATCAATCTTAATTTTACACTTGGAATGAATGAATGATAATGGGAAATGATAAAAGTAGACTAAATCTCCAACTAATATTTTTAACACTAACAAAAACAAACAAAATAACGTGGATCACTGGCACAAATGAGTAATAGTCTATACACTACACGGTCAGTTGCTGCGAACTATAGGCGCCGCCATATTGGCCTTGGCTGCTCTGGCGAGCGCCTTTCACTTTATCCCTACTCCGAGGCCGACCGTCACGCGACATGCAACACAGATCAAACATTTTGAGACGATCTAATAAAAGTTTCACTTTAATAAATAAAATTTGCAGATTGTAAGAATCCTAATCTAAATTGTAAATGAGAAAGCATGTTTATTTGTTTGTTTCTTTATCACTGTTCTCCTGACAAAATCCACATTTATGCAAGCAAACCCGCAGGCAAAACCAGTGATGTTCCCAATTTATCTGAGGAGATTTTGGTCTGACACACCTTCCTAGAAACTACTTGTGGTATTTGACTATTCTTAAAATTGTTTCATTGATAGTTGACGAGGAGAGTTTACACTTATTTTTTTTTATTGAATAGTGGGCAAACGAGCAGACGTATCACCTGATGGTAAGCGATTACCGCCGCCCATGGACACCCGCAACACCAAAGGCGTCACAAGTGCGTTGCCGACCTTTGGGGGATGGGAAAGGGGATGGGGGGAGGGGTTGGGGTATGTGACTCCGGTATAATCACTCACTCGGTGAAACACAGCGCAAACGCTATTTCACACCGGTTTATTTTTATAGAAACCATAATTATGAAATAATATTACTTGTATATACCTTTCTTAATTCTTCTGCCATGACTACATCATGCATATCTTGTCGTGTGTAACTCCTAGAGTGATACACCTTCCGTCCATTTGTCTTCAATTCTAAAGATGGTAGTTGACTAAAATAACAACTGAACTCTTGTATATTGTTAAGACTCTGCAGCACTGCATTCATAAAACACGTATTTCCTAAATTTTTTAATCCTACTATCTTTCTCTCTCGTAAAGTTTTACCGTTGCATGAGTTCTTCTTCTCTTTAGTTCTAGGCGCTTGCGTTGTGCTTTCTGTAGAACTACTACCATCAGAATGTGTCCGTTTGCGTGAACGGGGTCTTAAACTTCTAATAGATTCTTCATCCTGGAAATACAAGTAGTAATAATTTGTATATTATAATTTTTTTTTTTTATTGAATAGTGCGCAAACGAGCAGACGTATCACCGGATGGTAAGCGATTGCCGTCGCCCATGGACACCCGCAACACCAAAGGCGTCACGAGTGCGTTGCCGACCTTTGGGGGATGGGAAAGGGGATGGGGGAAGTGTTGGGGTATGGGCCTCCGGTATCCTCACTCACTCGGTGAAACACAGCGCAAACGCTATTTCACACCGGTTTTCTGTGAGGCCGTGGTACCACACCGGTCGAGCTGACCCATTCATGCCGAAGCATAGCTCTCCCACGGCTAAAATATATATACAGTAACACTGACTGAATCTTGTTAATTGCATGAAATCCAAAGTATAATTCATGCCTTTCAAAACGGAGATCATACAATTAACTGTTAAAACAAGATTACCAGACTTCAATATTCAAGACTTTAGGAAGAATGAAAGTTGCCATAAAATTTAATATCAGACAATATAATTACTACTTTATATTTAGACAATCACTGGGGTACAATAAGAAACCATAGCTACAATGACAAAGATAATCAGAAAATAAACAGAAAATCATTTGATAAATTTCGAGTAGGTATGCTCCGTTTCTAATAATTATGTAAAATTGTTCCAAAGAATAACTCTTATACATAACATCTAACATCATTCATTCATTCATTCACATAACATCTACACTAATATTATAAAGCTGAAGAGTTTGTTTGTTTCGCGCTAATATCAGGAATTTTTATTTTAGTGTTGAATAGTCCATTTATCGAGGAAGGCTATAGGCTATATATCATCACGCTAATACTAATAGAAGCGGAACACCAATGAAGAATGTTTTAATAACTGGGGAAAATTTTCACGCTACGGGCAATAGAAGACGCAAACGAGGTTGCGTGGGTCAGCTAGTATGTGTATAACAGTTGATATAATACTTATACATTACACACTATAACACTTGTCTCACCTTTATACTTTTTGATGGTTTACTTTCGCTATCCTCTAGAGCAGCATTCGGTAATTCACTAAAAGAGCTAGTAGGTACAACGTCAGGTACTGTACAACCATTTACACTACCAATAGGTGACGGTGGTTTCTCTGCTATGGATACGCTTGAAACGGTACTGCTGTTACCAACGTCACGGTCATCCTTACTTTCTTCAACTGCTTCTGTCTTGCCATTCACTTCTCCATTGTTCTGCTTTTGTAGATTTATAATATTTTGTCTTATTTTATCTATAGTTTTATATTCCACATCATTTGAAACATAATCATCACATTTATAGCTGAAAAGTATAAAAGAAAATTATAAAAAATAGTACTCACTTGTAAAACTATCATTTGAATGAAACTTACAAGCACTTTTGTCAAATAGAACTACAAAAAAAAACACTGGTTCTTGTGCTATGCTATGACTTGAGCTCACTCTGTACAAGTTTTTCAGAGAGGATAACATTCAATAATCTACTCGCCCATAAGGTACAGCAGTCGTATATGCTACCACTGCGCCACTGAGGTAGTTTATAATAATAAGTTTTAGTAATACACACTATTGAGCTTATGCATGTTTCATATAGCTGGGAGATATCAAGTTTATCAAGCCTATTCTTGAAACAGTTAAGTGAGGGAGCCATAACCACATTTTCTAGAAATCTGTTCCAGGCTTAATTTTATTGTGTATCTAATTTCTGTATTTATTTTGATTCACATACATAAATTTATATTTCACTAGCAACCTGCCCCGGCATTGCACAGGTGGATTTCAGACGTACCTACTGACAATACGATTCGTGCATTTTAACTCTGTAATATCTCTTTTTTACTCTTAAGACTTTTAATATCTCTTTAGACCTTTTTAAGGTTTACAATACTGTAGTACATTATTTATATCTATCTCATAAGTTCCATCCAGCGTTTGCAAGAAAATGTGTTTATTTATAATATCACCTCCGAAACATTTAAAATTATAAGTGTTTCTGTACTATATTATACATATAAACTTTCATTTTGATTTACTCTATCTATTAAAGAAAACGGCATCAAAATCCATTGCATAGTGTTAAAGGTCTAAGTATTTATAGGGACAGACAGACAGCGGAAGGGACTTTGTTTTATACTATGTAGTGATTCACCTTCAAATATTTCATGTTTAAGTACACATAATTAATTCATTAATTTAAAATACAATTTTGAACTTTCCAAGATTTCTTTTACAATCTTTATACATATGTATAATCTTTTAAATTTTTGTCATTAAAGTCCATTACATATTTATGTAATGGACTTTAATAATCCTCCTTCAATTATAGGAGACTACAGCATTTTAACTAATGTAGCAACATACACTAGAAATATAAATGAAAAATTTTACCAATAAACAGAATAGACGTCACAGCTCATACAAAGCTGGTGGTCCAAAGATTCTGCATGCTTCTGTGCATGGCCATTGACATACCGGCCACAGTTCACAGCTCCACATTGCAGGCATAACCAGTTCTGGTCTGCTACAGCACATTCTTTATGAAAAAAAAGAAAAATAAAACAATTATTTTTTTTCGAAAACAATTAGAAATTAATTAAAGTATAATTATTATGTTCAAGACCCTAACGACTATGTGCTGTTTATTTTACACTTTAATTAAAACAGATAAGATATCACCAAATATATAAAAAAATAAAAAATAAAAATTGTTTATTTATCTCTTTGGAGAAACAACCAAAGAGATAAAACCCTCTATTATTTGGTCACACCCTTGAGGAAAGTATTAATATATATTAAATACTGATAATAATAAAATACTTATTGGTTTTCTAGTGTATAATTTTTTATAGAACCTACATATGTATAACATTCTTATTGGTTCTCCATTTATTTAATTAAATATGCATTAATTTCGGTATATCGCCTTCAGACAGACAGTAAAACGCTGAAATGGTGTTTTTTTTATAATATTTAGTCCTTATCTTGCAGATACTAAGGCACATGATATCGTTTTTAGTCCAAGATTTTGCGAAGTCTACAAGATAAAAGATTAAGTCTATAGGTCATATAGAAATAATATGTAAATTTATCATTCCCGTGACAAAAAAGTTGTTGTCATACATTTAGGGGTAACGCGGCGGCTAATGCTATTAAAATTTCCTAGTCCAAAATAGCTCATCGAGATATGTTTAGAGCATTATTTTAACCCACCGCGTCAGAAATGCGACATCGTCAGTCATGGTCACCTAGTCGCGCCCCCCTCCCGTTCACTTCGAACAGCTGATTAGTAGAGTTTGCTGTATTGATTTTTCGAAACTAACCTCCTAATAAGAATACAATGCGGTTATTTTCACAAATATATGTAGTACACGAAATTAAATAAACAAGTCGTATAAACATTAATGAATCTATTTACCTGAACAGTTGAAGTTCTTTGTGATCGCCGTGTCCTCAACGTTGAAATCCTCTACCTTGATGTTATCTAATAAATGTGAACATTCCATACTTCATAATACTAAATAATGAAATTAGTAACACTCTGATTTAATTCATAGATATTTTAGTAAAATGATGACTAAAAAACGCAAATAAATGCCTCAAGCCCAATTATTCGAAACAAGCAAGTAAGCCTGGCAAGCTTGTTACGAGTTACGAACGAGAGCGCTTCACAATTTTTATTGCTCATCCATACAGGAGTGAGCGAGTACGCAAGCTCGTCAGAAAAACATAACAATTAAGATTTGTTCGGATACATTGAAGAAGGATGTATATGTTCTATCATACCATTTTAATTTTTCAAACACGTTCATTACCAATAAGTACATAATTTTTATGCATATTAGTTATTTAGTTATGTTAAATGAAGGTGCTTGCAATTTTTTTAACCAGTTTTTTTACGAAATCTGCCTTGTGTAAGCGGATGTTAACCCTATCTTGTCTGCCCAGTGGAAAGTCAATAGGTATATTGCTATGATATTCACTTTTAATATTGTTAACATTTTTAATTACAGACCAGAAGTTTTTATTAATGAATGGTATTTTCATTATGTTCTGCTCATTATCTTGTTTTTGTGAGGAGAAAGAAATAAATATATTATTATATTCTCCTTATTTCATTTATATATACCTACATATTAATTACATTTTTAAATACATAAAAAGATAAACAATAACATACATTATATAAAAATAGTAGACCACTGACTTCGGGTACAGGGACCAAGAAACCGGTGGTTAGGGCTCCACAGATAGGAACCTCCTCATGATCCAACCTTCTAACGTGAGCCTCTTAAAGTGTTGGTCGCGGCTCTTGGCTATCAATCCGTGAGCAGATACGACTACCGGAACAATGATAACCGAATCCACATTCCACATATGGACAATCTCGTATATATCCAAATATATAGATAAATCCAAATACATTATTTGTTTTTCTTTTTCGACTTTCACGATATTCTCGTCATGAGGAACGGCAATATCAACAATCATTGCGCGGCGCTCTAATCGATCTATCACCACAATATCAGGCTTATTGGCAACAATAGTCCTGTCTGTAATAATAGATCGATCCCAATATAGCACGACCATTCTCGAGAACTGGGTCGGGCATGTACCTGTAGTATGGCACCTCTGTGTTTACAAGATGGTATTTAAGGGCAAGTTGCTGATGTAAGATCCTAGCTACTTGGTTGTGCCTGTGCAAATACCCGCCGTTAGCAAGACACGAACGACTAAAAATAATATGCCTGATAGGTTCTCCAGGACGGTGACATGTTCAACATATTTCAACCGTACCATATTTCAGGATATACTTCCGATAGTTATTCTTCATGATAACTTCGTCCATAATCGCACAGACAAAACCTTCGATTTTTCCTAAGAGATCACCATACCGTAACCAGGATGTAGATGCTTTGAAGTCTATATCAAGCCCATTTAGGGTCCAATAAAATCGACCATGAAGCTCCTTGCCCTTCTATACCTCCATGCGATCATTAGTACTAAGTACCACAGGTTTACGCCAATTCTCTTTAGCCAGAGCGAGCGGAGTGAGTCCGGTGTCCACTGCAACTACACTACACTATACATTCCCACATCAGTATGAAGAAAATGTACGGACTCTCCTATCTAGGGCATCTAATTCGGTCTGAGTCCATCTCCATCCATACCAAAGGAATACATGAGAACCGGCATGACTCAACCATACTAATTGTAGGCTCGCACCTTGTTACCGCCTGATAAAAGACTTTTAAGTACTTTTTTCAGGCGGCCAAAGAAGCGTTCCCGCAACGTTTCTTTCATGTCAGATTCCGGTATTCCCAAGGACTGTGAGAAACCTAGATATTTGTAGGTTTGGGTGGCAGAGAGAGATCTGAGTTTTATAGAATCTGAAAGCTCTATTCCTTCAGATTCTACAATCGCATCTTCTTTACATATTCAACTCAACTCCATCTTGATAGAATTGCTAAAGTTATCAGTGACCTTTGGTAACTCTGTCAATTGTAATTCAGTGGGGTGAGTAGTTTCGAATCATCCATAAAAAGAAGGTCGATCATCTTTCCGCAACCTACAGCCTAACTCTGAACCCTCTAACAGAGTGCTTAGAGGGTTCAAAGCTAGACAAAACCCCAAGGGACTCACTGTCACCTTGAAAGATGCCCCGCTCGATATTTATAAGTACGTCGTTTACCGCAATCTGCCAACATCCAGGATAGTGAAGTACTGTGTGTACTGCACTCAAAAATAAGTGAGTTGACTCAGTTGTACATAAGTTATTACATTTTTCAATAACGAAGACACCAAACTTTATTAAGCGATTGATCGTTATCTGTTTGCAAAAAAGACTAACTACCTCAAGTAGATATACTCATTTATCGACATAGTGGTCCCTACGAATGCAATGTGAGGTACCAATGTAGGTAGGTACCACAATGTCGATGAATGACCACTCAGATGTCCATAAGTTTAATAAACAAAGACACCAAACTTACTCTTAATGGCATTTATGCAACTATTGATGTCAATCATTGGGGCTGTGGTGCCCGCGGTGCGCATGTCTATCTAGCATCGTCAGAGAACACTCCTCTCTTTGAGATAGACCATCGCTTCTTAACCTTTGCTCACCGCATACTTTGAGATTTTTTTTTCTAAAGGGCCATCTTAGTTTTACTTACCATTTGTCGCGAATTTAAAACTGCTATTGCCACAATTATATATAAACGTGTAATATTATACCCTGGGGTTGTGCTTATAGAGAACCGAGATCGTCATCATCTGTCACCCCAGCAGAAGCAGGCCAGGGTGGAAACGCAACGTTTTTTTCTGAGTAGGAAAGGAACATCGAACAACTTCTAGCACAGAAGGGGCCAATCTGCGAGTACAATCCGAGTAAGTGGGCCGAGGTAGGTCGAGGTTCTAGGGATTTCTTTTCGGGGGTGCACCTGGATCCCAGGCTCCTGGTACCCGAGTCTGATCCGCAAGGAGACAACGCCTGATTGCCACCATTGCGATAGGCAGACCGTGGACACGGTGCTCCACACGCTGGCGACTATCGGGGTGGGGGTTCTCTCGCCCGGTAACATGATTGCGGCCATGTTACGGAGCGAAAGCGCGTGGAACTCTGCCGTTTCTTTCTACGAGCAAGTCATGCTTGCCAAAGAGACGGCGAAACGGAACCGAAAGAGGGTTAGAACTCTCCCAGCCTACCGGGCACAGCAGGTGACTCAAGCGCCGGATCGCAGAACGATCTCCGTTATGTAAGAGCTTGCTAGGGTGACAGTAACGGGAACATCGGGGTTCACACACAGTAGGGCCTACAAATGCACCTAGTACCCAAGACGGCGTGCGGTTTTTGTCGGTTCGTGTCCTCTATGGTTATAGGACTTTTGTACTGTATATCATGGTAGGGATTGTTTTTAAATTTATTTGTCTAATAATATATCGATAATGATATTTTAAATTTACCGATTTTTTGAACTTACCATTAAAATTTAGTTTCAGTGCATGGGCTGGGCTGCACAAAAATCGGTCATTAGAGCACAGAACACTTTTACTCAGAGAGTCATTAGAGTCATTACAGCTGGCCATCAAAAGTGAGTTGTCATTGATTTCAACAAGATGGCGTAGAACCACATTTTTAAATGAATGTCATTCATATTTCATAGACGATTTTGTTGATCAGACAAAAAAAAATTGTTTTGCTGCTTAATACAATAACATCGATCAATATTTCCTTGTTTCTTTACATTTTTTAATAATGTAAAATTATTTAAAACATTTGGCCATATATAAAACAACGTCATCTAATTTTAAACTGCAGATTTTAAACACGGCAAGCTTAGAAAAATTAAGAATGTTTTATAATTGAAATTGTAACAAGTTTTTGAAAAGAATTCAAACTCATTTAGATTCAACTGGCTCTTGCTCATGTGCTTAGGGATTCTGATGGGTGAAAATTATCTATTGATAAAAAATATGTTGCTACAGCTGACTTGGTTTGCGCAACTGCAAAGTTAGATCATATTCATACCATGACTCATAAGTGTCATTTAATGTGTACCTACAATAAAAAATTGGCTATCATACTTTACACTTCCAATGAAATAGCCTAATTAAAAATAAAACTAGGTACTTTAGAGATGATTGTTTCTAATCATTACTCGTTATCATTAATAGCTCTTAATTATAGACTGTATAGCCCGATATATAAGCGTCTCCTTAAAAATGACAGTAGATTTAACCTAATATACTGCACTGGTCCGACTGGTTGATTGCAAGTTTTGCAGGACACAGTCCTTATTTATCAATACTTACAAATAAATAACATTCAACTATTTTTCATTAACAGCCTAGTGTGCCTAATAAAACTTCACAATACCACATAACCATGAGGTACATTAATGGTCTTGGTTCTAACCTTGTGTACCAAATGAGGCACACACACCATGTCAGGCCTCTACATATTTGCCAAATTAGTTTGTGCCTTCTTTGTGACCATTTAGGCAGGGATGTAAAATAAAACAAGTTAAAAACATCAATAGCGACTGTTGAGATGTTGAATCAAAATTAATCTACATAATCGACTTTAATTTGAGTTGGATGTTGAGATCAATTTACTGTTCACAGGGTTATTCTAAAACCAGCCACTGTTTAAGTTACAAAGTAAAAAAAAAAAATAGCATGAATACAACACCACTGCTAGTTTTAAATAAGCACTAATTTAGTAAATAGGGTCTTCTAATAAAAAACAAAACTTATTTGAAGAATATATTTAAAACCTTAATTACGTCTGCCATAACCTCCTGTTGTAGTAGGCTGTGTTAGTTGCAGACCATTTATGTTGGTAAACTCCAACATCTTTAACATCTCCTTAGTGTCAGGATCAACTTCGATTATATCGTGCTCCAAGGCAGATACTTCGGGCACATAGTTGTCACGTCTCTCACGCTCTTCTTCTTGCAACTTTATTGAGATGCCTCTGACTTGCGAGTGTCTGAGACGCCTCATCAAGTGGGTAGCGAACCTAGTATAGAAATACATTTCATTTTATAGAAATGGCCATAGTAACATTGGCAAACTAGCACACATTTTGAATCACATGTACATTCTCTTTTAGCTGTTTCATTGAACATGTTTACTATGTTAATTGTATAAAATCACACATGACAATACAATAGTCCACGTTAAGAAATAATTTTCGAGTCAACAGCTTGGTTTAATTCTAAAGTTTGGGGGATTGAACATATAAACTGTTTATAACAATTTGACAGTACGTGTTTTCTGTTTACTGGATGTTTTCATATGTATTATATATATATTGTATGTGATTTTATACAATTAACATAAAAAGCATGTTCAACAAACCAGCTAAAAGAGAATGTACATAGTATGATATACATTGTGGACTATGTTTTCAATGGATAGATAGGTAGAAAAAATAGGACGAAACAAGACTTACCCAGCAATTTTATTGCGAAGGGGTTTGGTGGGAATGATCGCTATTTCCTCACATATCCTCTTGTTAGTATCAAAATCAAGGGTCAACCTTGTGTAGTACTTTTCAATGATAATTTTAGCCGCTTTCTTGACGGTTTTGGTTCGTACACGACCCTGCAATAAAAGAGGTTAACTTTTAAATATGTATGGCAAGTAAATGTTAATATCCTAAAAGTAACACTGTAAAACATTAAATTCACAATTTCACAGGATTACAGAGATTTTACTAGATTACACATTAAATATTTTATTTACCATGGCTGAAACACTGCAGTTATCTTTCACTGACAGATACGAAAGGCAGAAGAAAAATGGTTTACTTTTTTTGTAACCTGAACCTCTCACTAGTCTATGCTATACTGACTTGTACTGATATTCTCATTATACTACACTGACTTCAGTGTTACCAACTTCATAAATACTTGTCCCTGAAGCTTAAAGCCAAAACCCAATATAAACCCACAATATAAAAAAAATAGAGACATTATTAATTAATTAACTTTAATAATGTTAATTATAAATTAACCCTAACATTCCTATCAAAGTTTTGTTATTTAGATATATAATAAAATTACAATTTGAATATATTGGCCTTACAAAAGCAAAAAAGCTGTAGAAAATTTGTTTTCCAAAAGAAATGTTTCAAATTACTCATAGTAAATAAAGTATATAAAACAAGTGAAATACATGTGGTGCGTGTCTTGTCGTGTGGTATAGATGCATGCTCGAGGGCAATGCATTTTAAATAAAGCTAAACCTAAAAGTCTATTTTTGTAGGCAGCAATCTAACTTTTCGAGATTCAATTATTTCGTTAAGTATTATTATCGAGAATCGAACTAAGTGGCGTGCAATTGGAGAGGCCTATGTCCAGCAGTGGACTGCGATAGGATAGATAATGATGATGATGATGTTAAGTATTATACAAAACTTTTAATTTCCACACTCAACGAATTGTTAACAATTCGTGTTAAAAATTCTAAGATGTTCAACATCTTAGAATTTTTAATAGTCTTGTTACGACGAGATAAATTATACCCAAAATGTATTAAGTCTCTTTGGAAAAGTAGTGTAAAATAGTATTAACAGGATAAATAAACCAGTAAAAATATAAACATTATTTGTTTTATTATATTTATCATAATTATTATTCCTAGGAATAAGGTAGCAAGATAAGTGCATAGTTTAATAGACTTGTAACTCTACAAATATGTCAATTTAAATTTTGCTAGAATTGTCTATGGCTTACTCCATTACATTCTTCAGTTGCTTGCTAATTTTGCCGCGTTCGTTGTAATCCACATGTTCAACAGTTAGAGATAATTTTTATTACAACCAACAAGTCTTACGCTTTACTCGATATCGTGGATTAGACTGATCTATTCAGTCGTATTATTGTGAAATTGTACTCCTAAATACATCAAGATGTTTTGGGGTAAGTAATTATTAAGCCGGTCTTGGTCCCTACCACGTGTTGGCGTAATAATTTTATGATGTTAATTATGTGCACACCATCAAATATGTTTTCTTACGTAAAGCACCATTTATTCTACATCCCTGTTTTAGTATTTTATTATTATTTATACCGCCACTATGCTAAGCCGGTCTTTTCATTTCCGTATCGTCTCGTGGTTAAAGATGGAATACGGAATATTGTTTACAATAATTTATTTATTAATTAACTATAGAAACTACATGCACGATTTTCATATTAATAAGTATATAGATAGTATTGCACCATCTAGCCCAACTGGGTATAAAATTGCCTAGCACATGTGATTGGTTTTGTAACTGTTGGAGCTGTTTGATATTTTTATAACAGTGTACTGGAACTATAGTTAGTAATAATTACTTGAACTGCACTTTTGACTGCTGATGACAATACTAACAAAGTAATACTTGTAAAATGCGACTGATAGGACATTCCTATGTCCCTTGAAAAACATTATTAAAAACCTTGAAAAAAACATTATTGAAGTGCGAATAGGTTTCGTTGAAGACCATACTTTTCAAGGGACATTTGACAGATAGAGGTCATTGACGTTCCTATTTTTATTTGAATCGCATTGTACAATATATGTGTCCTGACAGGACATCAAACTTGTAAACTGGCTTAACTGCTAAGGTTATTAACCATTAGACTAATAGAAAATATACAAATACTCAAACTCATAATAAATAAACCCTACAAATATTATAAAAACACTGTTATTCCCAGGACTTATTATGGAACCGAACAAACGGTACACCCAGGTGGTGGAGAAACCATTCCACATTTCACATGCTGCAATGGACATTTCAACCGGCGACAATGACCCGTGCCAAGTTATGGTGGTAGTTGATGGTAAAAACTTCTTGGTGTGCACACTCCAGAAGGGCAAAGACATCCAAGTGCCACTAGACTTATACTTCAAAACTGGAGACTCAATATCTTTCCTTACTAACGGTTAGTATATAGTTCCAGTGTATTTTTTTTAAATTGTCTGTTTTATATGTTTTTCTTAAATAATCTTCTCTTGAAATGCTTATGGTATGTCTGTGTTTAGATATCTATTTTCAGTGTAACATTAATATTAGTCAATCTTTGTTCTTTGACAAGACAAGACAGACCAATTTTGAGTGACTTGGTAAAGTTTTTGAACAATTAGAAATAGCACCATGGTCCAACAGCCAATCTCTTTCTTTTGTTTTTATGAATTTAAAGAACATGTTGTCTTATTCTGTTCAAGTAACAATAAGTCTTTGCTTATAAGCAAAGACTTATTGTTACTTGTATACAAAATAAGCTAATTTTGGAGTAAACACAATTTTTTTTTGCAAATCAAAAGGACTTTTTTGAGGTCCAATATATCTCTAAATCAAAATTAATCCAAATCTGTGAAGCAGTATAGCTGTAAAAGCATAACGGTAAGACTTTCGAATTTACAATATTGTATTAACCTAGTATTTGTTTTATTTACATTCTACAGGCAGATGCAATGTCCATTTAACTGGGTACCTAGACCCTGAGTTTGAAGATGAACTAGACGATGAGGAGGAGGACGAAGATGAAGAAGAAGAAGTCCCAGCCCTTGTACCTGCCAAGAACAAGAGGAAATTGGAGT
Organism: Spilarctia lutea; assembly: GCA_916048165.1. Classification (NCBI taxonomy): domain Eukaryota; kingdom Metazoa; phylum Arthropoda; class Insecta; order Lepidoptera; family Erebidae; genus Spilarctia; species Spilarctia lutea. The sequence continues at coordinate 13,875,283 of OU696487.1, forward strand.
CCAACGATACTTCAGCCAGCAAAAAGGCTAAGGTAAGTCACTAGAAAAGGTTTTGTCTAGGATGATTATGGATTTCTTAGTTAAAACTGTTACTCTAGCCATGATTTTAATCACGTTGACTTGAGGGATAATTGTAATACCCTTACATTTGTTGAAGAAGAATATGTAAATTAAAACTATGTAATATGATAGGGAATAAGCCGTTGATTCAGATTCATTCGTATGAGGTTCAATGGTTTTTTTCTTGAGTGTTTTCTATGTATAATGCTTATGTATTATTATATATATAAATTGTTTTTACTGCCCATAGTAAAAAGTAAAGTTATGCTGAGTTTAGAACTAGATGGCGTTGAGTGTGTAATGTCCAAAATATTAGTAATCTTAATATATATAAATCTCGTGTCACAATGTTTGTCCTCAATGGACTCCTAAACCACTTAACCGATTATAATAAAATTCGCACACCATGTGCAGTTCGATCCAACTTGAGAGATAGGATAGTTTAATAGGCTATATTTTGTTTTGGAAAAAAATAGGGTTCCGTAAGATATTGGGGTTTTTCGGACACAAGGTGTAAAAAATCAACCCTATATGGGGGAAAATTTTTCGCTACGGGCAATAAAAGACGCAAACGAGGTTGCGTCGGTCAGCTAGTACAGATATAAATTACAATAAAAATACATTACATGATTACCGCTTATTCTTTTGTGCTATATAATAAAAACATATTCCTTACATAGGCTGACAAGAAAGGCAAGACAGCCGGTGCTGAGAGTTCAGACTCTGAAGATGAAGAAGAGGACCAGTTACAAAAGTTCTTAGATGGTGAAGAGATTGATACTGATGACAATGATGAATCCTTCAAAGTAAACACGTCTGCTGAGGCTGATGAGAGGTGAGTACATAACTAAACACATGTACCGTAAAGTTTCCTGAAGTAAAAAAAACTATTGTTTTAATTCAAAGGTTTCGGAGTAGATAGAGTCAAGAGGTAAAAGAGGATTTTAGGTGCTCAATAACCTCACAATTAAAGAAACTATAATTAGACAAAATATATATTTGACCTTGCAATGGGTATACATAAATGTCCTGTATGTGCAAACACATAGCCACCTTATATTATTGTTAGACACTTTTGGTCTTTAATTTACATCTCTACAGTATATTACTACTTTCACTATCTTTAATTTTAAACAGATTAAGATATATAAATATGGTTTAAACAATCCAAAGAACATAGTAGAAAAGTCTGTTACCAAGAAATATGCAGGTGAAGTAATAAAAGTGTGTTAATAATTAAATATTTTCTTACATAGTGATGAGGATGAGGAAGATGATGAAGAGGATGATGATGAAGATGATGAGGAAGAAGCCTCTGAAGAAGAGGAGGAGGTTCCAAAGAAGAAGAAGAAGGCAGCAGCTGCTAAAGAGACTGACACCACACTAGACACCAGCAAGGAGGATGCTGGGGTAGATATGTCTAAAATGTCCAAGTCACAGAAACGGCGTCTAAAGAAAAAGTTGCAGCAGCAAAACAAACAACAACCCCAAGTTAATGGTGTTGCCAAGGTAAGATCTTAATTATGAACTAAGGTCTGCAGAAATTTTCAGCAAATATAGTACCAACACATTTAGTTGCCTCAATTAAAGCTGCAAGAAAATAAAACCATATTTATTCCGAGTCTAGTATTTTTTTTTGTTGATACGCTTAGTATCGACGCTCTCTCCAACCCCTTTAGCGATTTTTTTCTGATAGGAATAAAGTTTCTAGCTAGGTCAGTGCGAACAACCTTCTTCACCCACCAAAGATTGCAGGTGGGGACAGGTCTCGTCAGAAATGGTTGACCAAGAATATCTCCTTGCCTACCCAGGCTTGGAAGTTAGGCAGAATGGCACCGAAAGCTGGTTGCTTCAAAGTTTAGTCTAAATACCCTGTACCCTCTTTTGATCCTAATGGCTAGCAGTCGCTGCGGTTGTTGCAGTAGCGCGATGTTGTTGGCTCTCAGGGCCACCACACCGCATCGCACAACCCCCGCATGTAGATCTTACCTGCTCTTCCTGCTAAGTTGACATTCCAAAACAAAACAAAATATGAGCTAATCAAAGAGGAGAATAGAAGTGTTAGTGATAGTAAGACAGAATAAATGCGAAAATCTTTGTCAAGATTTCCTCCTCCATATTTGCGCAGAGTATATATATTTCTTAAGCTGGATCTAAGAATAATGGGATTGTAGGACAAGCTTTGCTCTAGTACTTGCATCAATACCTAGCATGTCATTTTAACGTCGCAATATTATTAACTAGGATGACCTGCCCATCTTTGTCTGCTTTTTCTATTGCCCGTATCATGCCCTAAAAAGACAATAGTGAGCTAACCTGAAAAGATAGACTTATAGCTCTCAAAAGGAATAAACAAATATCCTGTATTTGCACTCTTATTGATTGATTCCACTTGTTTTGGCCGCAGCGTGGTGTTATATAGCCTTCCTCGAAAACTGGGCTCAGATAATCACTTTCAACCAAACAAACTAGAGCTTTATAATATTAGTATAGGTAGTAACCATATTAATAAATTCACAGAAGGAGGAAGCCCCACAGAAGGCCGAGAAGAAGAAGCCTGAAGCCAAGAAGGAGGTGCCAGCTGGACAAGTAGCAGAGAAAAAGGAAAAGAAGCAAATAAGCGGTGGTGTGAGCATTGAAGATGTAAAGGTTGGCAGCGGACCCGTGGCCAAGCCTGGCAAAGTTGTTATGGTATGAATTGTTCATGACTGCTATAGCTAGCCTTACCTGATTGGTTTAAACTGTACAGTTTATTATTTAACTAAGTTGCAAGTTATAAGCAGGGCTTGTAATTTAGTAAGGTGCTAACTACTGATCTGACAAATAGATGGTGAAAGTCAACAGTAGGAACAAAAAATACAGACTTTTTTCTTTAAGTATTTTTTCTCTTTAATTTTTAACCATCCCCTCATCATTTTTTTTTCATATTAAAAGTTGTTCTATGTGGCATTTGTACCCAGACCAATCAAAGCAGTAAGAAACGGAGTGGCGATTGCTTATACCTATCATTGCGCCATTCATGCAGTCGATATTTTTATTGATAATGCTATTCCAAATAAATGATACCATACTAGAAATTATATGTGTATGATTGTTAGTTATGTATTTATTATGTAATAATATAATATAATTTGTCTCTTTAGGTGTACTATGAGGGCCGCTTAAAACAAAACAACAAGATGTTCGATAACTGTGTGAAAGGACCTGGATTCAAATTCAGGCTGGGTGCCAAGGAGGTTATTGCTGGCTGGGATGTTGGGATCTCAGGAATGAAGGTTGGAGGCAAAAGGAAGATTGTTTGCCCACCTGCGATGGGGTAAGAAACATTGTTATAATGTTGTCTCTAATTAAAATGGGCCTTATCAGAATTTTTCAAAAATCAATTCCGAATGTAACATTTATTTATGGCAAAAATACATCTATATAAAAACAAAAAAATTACATACATATTCTGGAATTTCTCACTTTTTTATTATATCTTTCAGCCTGTCAAAGTCAGTGTGCCTGGTGTAAGGCATGACCAGAATCCAATAGTAGTTTTCACCATACTCATTGCTAATGAAAACAATGCATCATTGTGTCCCCTGTCTCGCATTCACCAATGAAACTGTGTTGTAGTTTAGTATGTGTACCTACTAGTACTATTCATTAAAATGTGTGTTTTATTTTCAGATACGGAGCTAAAGGTTCACCTCCAGTGATCCCACCCAACGCAACATTAGTATTTGAAGTAGAATTGAAGAATGTTAAATAAGTGATGGAAAAATAAATGTGCCAGTATGTCATGGACATAGTTGTTTTGCTTTAAATTTAAATGATTATTGAAAGGTTGACATGGGATGATTGTTGCAGTACTGCATGTTTGTTTGATACCGTTAATATAGTGCACTTGCAAATTTAATTTTTTGGGGTTAGATGTCGCATCAGCAATAGAAGCGATTTTCTTTTTCATCTGTTTTGTCAGAACTTCAATAAGCAGCTATTTCAGATAATGTATGTGTATCCTAGTTTTGATTTCTTAAAAACTATATTTCATGTATTAATTATTTGTGTCTCCTTAAAATTCCTGCATTACGAGTGTGCACTATGTCAATAGTCTCTAGTGTAAGTTCATTTTAAGGTAGATCGTAAGGATTGAACTGGACATACACAGGTGCTGAGGTGCGAAATATATTTTGAACAATTGAGAATGTTTTCGTTTTTGTACGATTTTTTTTTCCAATTTTTCATTGTAATGCAACAAGTCATCTAATGATTTCTTTACTTTTTCTTACCAGATGTCAACACACGATTTTAGATAAATTACCATAATACAATTAACAGCACCTATTCATATACTTAATTAAATATACTATTTTACTGATTCCGACTATTATTGATAAGGATACAATATTTTTAAGTGTCAAAAACTGTATGCAATTTTAAAGCTTTTTTAAAACAGTTTGTCTTAGCGTTTCTCTTATTTTTCAACTAAGTATGTAAGTCATATCTAAGAACTTCATGGCTAAAAAATATCCATAAACATCTCATGAGAGCATTTTACATTATAAGGGCTAGGTTATGCTAGCATTAGATGTGCATTTTTAGACAATAGTATTTTAGATAAAACTATTAAGTTATGAAATATAAATACCATACAAAGTTTCACTGAAATTTTTTAATTTTTTTTTATTAGTGATAACCATTTAAAACTATTTAGTCGGTAATAGTTCAGTGTCAGTAGAACCTAATTATTTAAGATTAGAGATGTTAGAAATTATTGATTAAATGTAAACATCCTATAACAGTAATTGAAATAAAAGTCCAAATGCCATTAATTTGCAGTTTTATTCACTTCAAATTTATAATATAACAATTGTACCATGAACCTCACACCTTTGTAATAAATGCATTATATTAACATAAACAAAATGCATTTTATTTTCATAAAAATATAATAGTGACTGACTCGTAAGTGAGCTATATCAATGAATAAACTTACTGAACATACTTTACTTTATAGAGTAACACAAGTTTTTTTCACATTTCTCCAAAATGAAAATATTTGGTCAACATCATGAATCATTCTTAATTTAATAATCCAACAAAGGAAATCATAATAATGCTTATACAAGGAGTCATTACTATTAAAAAGAAAAATATTTACAGCATTCAGCTATTGACTCCTGAATTAATGATACTTGGACACATAAATGACAGTATGTTCCTAAATTTTTTTTTTAAATTGTTTATTAAAATTGTGTAATCCATAATATCTAGTCAAGTGCAACAATTTTGATCCAGAAGTGACTAACTTGTACCACTTATCAGTTTTAGTCAATGAAATAGAAATATGCAGAGGTATGTATTTGATTCAATCCGATTTTATTCTCTCCGTCTCATTGAGATCCTTTTTGTCCGTGTCTTCAGTATTTTTCTTTTCAATTTTCTTTCCACTAAATGCGCACACTCCTCCTTCACATTTGAAAGGGAATTCGGTCGTGACATTGCCCTCAGCGTCTTTTACAGCCCACGGGTTCCAGAAGCGCAGAACGTAAGGTTGGACAAATTTATGCCATAAATATAATAACACTGGAATGATGAAACAAGGTACGCAAACCATTGTGTCTATATAAATGCTAAATTGATATTCCTTTGCGAAGATACTGTCAATGTGAAGTCCAGTCAAATAACTTTAAGTAATTTTACAGTTTTTTTTCTCTCAAATTATGTTGTTAACTTAACTCACTTGAAGTAGGAAATAAATGGAACCTTGAAAATGAAATGAGAACTGAAATTAATAGTCAATGCCAGCTGACTTGAAGTAATTTGTCAGAATGACTTTTTTTTTTTTAAATATTTATTCATGACCATAGATACGAGTCTTTCAGTCGCATACATAAAAGGGTTCAAACTTAAAATATTAAATTAGTTAAGGTTACCTACTTATTGTTAAGTTACATTTTTTATTAGGTAAATATTATTAAATCTATTATTCATTCTGTTTTCACATATGTTTTTCATGTATTACCTACTTGCCGCCCTTTCAGGCTCTCAGGTTGGCTGGGTACATCTCCGTGTTAATATTATCATAGTTTTTGTATTAATCTAAATTACAACTAATTAACTTATATACATTTATAATTACAATAAACTAATTTTTTTCAACCGTATTACAAATATATTTATACAACACACTAAAAAATTTCTTATTTGCTAATAAATCCTGAACGCGGCGAAGAACACTTTGTTGCTGTTCACTTTCAATGTCATTGTCATCTGTCAGTCTGTCTTGTAGTTGTCATCTAATTCACTGACTAAAATCAAACGTTGAATGTATGGTTAAATGTTAAAGCTTGAGCACTTTAAGATAATGTGATCCAAATCAGCTTCCTCTGTTCCACAATGATGACATCGGCTATTGTTAATTATGCGAATCCTATTCAGGTGAGCTGGTGTTAAGCAATGTCCCAATCTCATGCGTGATATATAATAGTTATAAATCTTCTTGATATATATTTGAAATTATGATACCAAGGTTTAATCAGTAATTCATTTTGTATTCCAGCATACCATCTGCCTTTCGTTTCCAGGGTTATGTCCCAATACTCTTTCCATAACTGTCTATTACGATATTTAATAAGGCTGTAGTAATCGGTGAATGGAACCTTGAGCAAATCGGATTGATCCTCGTCATGGTTTGAGCGGGCCGCAGTGTCAGCTACTTCATTTCCACGAATGCCACTGTGTGAAGGTACCCATATTAATTCTACTTTAACATGTTTATCAAGTAGTTTTTTGTTTAAAAGTCTAATATTATAAATAATATAATTTAACTTAAAAGAAATATTTACATTAAGTAGAGTGGACAAAACACTTCTGGAATCTGTAACTATCAAAATATTATGTACATTATTTACAAGACTATTGACATAATCCAGTGCACAATAGATTGCATAGCATTCTGCAGTGAAAATGCTACACACTGTTTAATTTAACACATTTAGTGAAGTTTAGCTGTGGATCATAGAAAGCTGCATGTACATTATTGTCTGTTTTAGATCAATCTGTGTATATCACATAATGTTCTGGTCTATTGTCTTTAAATTGTAACAAATCAAATTGATTATGCACTATGTCTAAGTGGATTGCAAAGCTGCTAATGATACTATTATAAGGAATTTTGTATACAGGCCAAATATCATTTTTAACAATATCTTTTGAATTATTGTTTAAATATTTAAATATTATTGGCATTTCAGGTAGAGTTCCACCAACCAGAGAGGTAGCAGAAATGGCATTGGAAGATATTGAATGTGAGATTTCAGGATGTAAAGTTAGTTTTCTAATTAAAGGATTATCGTTTGAGGTCATGACTTTTAATAAAAATCTCTCAGCCAACAACAACCTTCGTAATGTCAAGGGAGGTATACATGTCTCAACTTCTAATGAATTAATAGGTGTGGAACGCATAGCACCACAAATAAGTCTCAGTCCCATATCTCGTTTTCTTAACTTAACTTAATCATATCTAGTTTTCTTAACAAGGTGCTATTGGCATTCATGTAAGCTAAACTGCTGTAATCAAAATGGCTTCTCACTATACTTTTGTACAGCATACTCATAACTTTGGGATCAGATCCCCAGAAACTTCCTGCCAAATGTCTCAATATATTAATACCTTTTAGTGCTTTGTTACTTTTATGTTTAATATGCTCATCAAACTTTAATTTATTATCAATAATGACACCTAGGAATTTATGTTGTTTACCAATAGGAATTTCTATATTATTATATGAAATTTTGACATTGCTGAGTATTTTCATTTTTATTGATAATTAAAACTGTACTTTTTTCTGGACTTATTTCTATTTTAAGTTTAGTATAATAATAGCTGTATAACTGAGACAAAGCCTTATTAATATTAGCCACTGCTATATCTATGTTTTGATTTATACTGTACAAAAGCAAATCATCTGCAAATTGCAGTATATTTACATCTGATACATCAACATATTTTAGTATTTCAGAAGTATACAAGTTATAGAGCAAAGGAGACAAGGTTGCCCCTTGCATTGTGCCTTTGTTGACAGTCTTAGGTCCATGCAATTTGTTGTTATATTTAACAAATACAGTTCTGTTGTTTAAAAAGTATAAATCCATTTTAGAATGTGATCAGGTATACCAATATCATGAGATACTTAAATGAGTTCTATGTTTACATTGTCAAAAGCACCTTTTACATCTAAAATGAGTTCTATGTTTACATTGTCAAAAGCACCTTTTACATCTAAAATGAGTTCTATGTTTACATTGTCAAAAGCACCTTTTACATCTAAAAACACGCAGATTGCATTAGAGTGACTTAGTTTAACCTGTCTTACATCGGATAATAAAGATACAAAGCTTTCAGAGCAACTTTTACCTTTTCTGAAGCCAAACTGTATAGAAGGAATTAAGCTTTGTGATTCAACAAAATAAACTAATCTTAACTTCAACAATCTTGTGAGTTTACCCAAACAAGATGATAGGGAAATAGGTCTATAGGAAGAAGCACTATTTACAGGTTTATTAGGTTTTAAAATTAGAATGACACATTGAGTTTTCCAAGATTCTGGTATTACTAATTCATCCCATCGTTTATAATAAGTAATGTTGTTTGTGCATTTAAATGTAATTTTTTGATTAACATGTAAGGTATGTCATCCAATCCCGGTGTAGTATCTTTTCTGCTCTTTAAACATGTTTTCAACTCTTCTATAGTAAAATTGTTCTTGAGAAATACATTTACATCATTTTCTTTAGCATTTTCGAATAAATACTCAAGCCTATTGTCATCTATTTCAGTAGAATCTGCTAAATTATCTAAAAAACTTGGAACCCATTCATCATTGATGTTTTTGTTTCGAATTGTTCCAATTTTTTTAAATTTTTTAATGTATCCCCATATCCTAGAAACTGGAGTTAACCTATTAAAGCTACTACACAAAGTTTGCCAAGAAGAAGATCTTTCTTCCTCCAGAATTTTTTTCTTTCTAGCATCTAATCTTTTATATTTTATCCAATTTTCAATGTTGGGTTGAGAAAAATAATATTTTAATGCATCTCTTGATTTTGCGACACAATCACTACATTTTGCATTCCACCATGGTACTGGTTTCTTAATAATAGTGTTAGCACCTAATTTTCGTTTTGGAATTGTTTTATTCCTTAAATCATTTAATTTTTTTATAAAATGGTTATATGCATAGCCGGGCACCGTTAATGAAATAGTTAACTTCGTTAATCGTTAATCCGTTATAAAAGAAGTTAGCTTCGTTAAACGTTAAAGCGTTACTTTTCGAAAGAATTAACGCAAGTTAACGTTAATGCTAATCCGTTAATATGTATAAAATTGCATCTTTATATCGTTGCGTCAGTGAAGTTATAAAACTTATTGGTTAAGGTTCTGGAAGTTAACAGGTTAGGAACAAAACATAATACTTGTATAATTCAAATGAGTAATTTAATCGTCGGTGCATATTCCCCTTCATGAACATTAACATGTTGAAGTTCTCGTCTGAAAGCGAGGCTCGTTTTGGTGTTAAAATGTCTTTACCCGTGGAAAAAAGACGTTCAACTGCAGCGCTTGAGGGCATAGCAGTATTGTATTTAATGAATAGATTTATGAAAATCTGTTCCCCGAGGAATGCAGCATCGTTAACGAGTCTTTTGATTTCATGTCCAGCCACATTTTAACGAGACTTTGCGCCCTCTTTAAAGAGTTGGAGCTCTTTGGTTTTTCTATAGGCTGAGTGACAGAATTGAAAAAGTTTTCCTAGTCATCATCGTTGTTACTCGCATTGCTCCCTCCGCCACTTAAACTATCTCTGTCCTTCGAATTTATAGCTGCTTCTTGTCGTAAGGCATCTTCTACCTTTTTTTCCATGCATTTTTTTACTGCATCTACTCTACTGCTGTCATACGTTTCCAGCCAAATGCCTTTACCGGAACTTTGGGTGAAATGCCGCGGCAAGTTGGCACTGTTCAGGTAACTATTCGGCATTGGATTAACGATTAACGGACTTCTGCATATTAACGGAAGTTAACGTATCCGTTAACATTTTTAAAAGTTAACTTAAAAGTTAATCCGTTAATCAAAATGTTAACTTCGTTAATTAACGATTAACGGATTAACGAGTTAATGCCCAGCTATGGTTATATGTATTGATAGGGGAATCATTTATTGAATCCAAGTGTGAAAAACAAGTTTCTTATATGCGTCCCAATCTGCCCTACTATAAATATATTTCTCTTGATCCACAGAAGGTGACGTGTCATACAAAGAAGGTCGAATGTTGATCTCAAGTAAAGTTGGAAGATGATAACTACCTATAGGATCGTCATGAACATACCAGTTACATAAATGAGCTATTGAAGAGCTAACAAGGGCAAGATCTATTGCTGAAGCTTGTCTATTAGGATAAGGAACAGTTGTTGGTGATCCATCATTTAAAATACATAAGTCAAATTCATCAATTATATTATATAAACATCTACCTCTATTATTGTCACTATGACATCCAAAAGCTATGTTATGAGCGTTAAAATCACCCATAACTATACAAGGTTTGGGTATGTTCTTGATTAAATCCTTTAACTTCGCTGAGTCAAACCTTTACTTGGAGGGCTGTACACACAAAGTATTGCCATTGCTCCAAATTGTGTTTCTATGGTGATACATAAGTTTTGAACAGATTCTGAAAAGTGTGTATTAACTACTTTGTACTTTACGATTGTTCACCAAAATGGCTACTCCATTATGAGAATTTATGGAATTTTTGTGAATTAGATTATATGTAGGAAAGTGTGAGATTATAGAATTAGGTTTGAACCAAGTCTCATTAAGAAGACAAACATCTATATTTTTTTCAATTAATAAATTTTGCAATAGACTCTTTTTACGCTGTAAACTCTGTATATTATACTGTAAAATATTTAAATAATTATCCATGTTTAAATTAAATTTGTATATATAAATAAAAATATTTCTTTTATTTTCTTATGCGTGAGTGGCCCATCAGAGTCACTCTTGTTTCCTAATGCAACCAATGATTTAACAATTGCGTTAATTACAATATCATTATTTGCTATTTGTTTAATATCTAAAGTGTCAATGGCCTTATCAGTGACCTTAGGTAAAGCAGGGAAAGATTTTTCATTAAATGTAGGGGGTGAGTTCACAGCAGTGGCATACGATTGCCGCCGAAATTTGGCCTTTTTCTCTTCAATTTTTTGTTTTTTAGTGGGACAATCTCGCGAAATGGCAAGATGATTACCTGCGCAGTTGATACAGGTGATCTGATCGACATCACAATCTTTGTAGGAGAGACGACCAGCACAAGATGAGCAGTGTTGTTCGCCTCTGCAAGCCTTAGCAGAATGGTTAAATTTAAGACACTTAAAGCATTGTAATAATGGTGGTATGTAAACTTTAACCTCATATCTAAACAGCTTTATATATGTATGCGTATTGTGGTAAAGATGTTGACGCAAATGTGACAGCAACTGTATTGAGGGGCACTAATTTTCCCTCTAGTTTACGCATAAATCTTTTAATTGAAATCACTTCAGAGTCGCACACTATATTTTTATATATTTCTTCATTGGAAAGTTCTTTGGGCACAAACCTCAATACACCAATCCTTTCGGTCAAATACGATGGTATAAAGGCTTTAAACTTATATTTCCATAGGAAGTCTTCCATCTTCAGAAAATTATTGGCCGCAGCCGCCTTTCTGAATGTTACTCCTATTTTGTGCGCATTTATTCTATGTATTCCTAAGACTCCTTTAACATTTTCTGATATTAAGTTGGTGAGTGTGATAGGATTTTTATTCCCTACCTTCTCCTGCTCTGTTGATTCGACGTATACTACATACTCTGAATTGGTGTTTTCTATAAACAGTCTTTTATAATTTGGTTTAGTAAAAATGTTATACTTAGTATCTGAGTCAGGTTTTCGAGTCTTGAGATATTTTCTTTTCTTCTTTTCCCCCGGCTGTGGCGGCTCCTCACCGCCACTGGAGGCACTCATGGTTATTTAAGGTCTTGTAGACGTAATTTATGTGGTATTTCTGTGAAATTATCTATTTAATTAGCTTTTTGCAAAATCAAAATTACCGCCTCGTTTGACTTCCCGCCAAAAAGTCCTGTCAGAATGACTTTATCCCAGTGTTGCCAACAGTTAAACTAGCTCTCCACTAGATCCAACTTTTTAAACCACCAGAAAACCACTAACAAAGAAACAAGCGGTGCAGCATATAGTCTATGGGCCAGGGCCTGTTTTTCATAATGATTACTAACAATCTGAATATTTGTGAGTAGCTTCATTTTGACGAGACGCCCAACTTTTTCCTCTATGAAAATTCTCGATAGTGAGGGCTAATACAGTATGGAGGCATCAAAAGTGTTAAATGGGTGAATGTTAAAATTTTATTACTAACAGCTACTTTATTAATTAAATCTTCAAACAATTTTATAACAAATTGAAAACAATAATTGTCCTACAAAAATGATGATTCTATCAAAGTGTCCCCCACTCCCAACATGTATCAACAACTAGGTCTAAAAAAAATATTACTAACCGGTAAATGATTTTTTCACTTGCTTAGCAAATATTTCCTTTATGAACTGGTCACATTGTCCTACAATTCAGTGGTACGTTTTTCCAGTCCTACGCTCGTAAATTGTCAATTTTACGATACTACTTTTTTATTACTAACTGTAGGACATAAATATATATTATAGGTTAGCGTATTTCTTACCCAAATAAAACAGTGTCCTACATAAAAATAGGTATCTATCGCTAGTCTGACAAGAATTTCAAAGCAAAATCTTCAGCTTCTTGTTCAAATAATATATTTTCTATTTCATCATCAAAAAAATGAGGCCATCAACTGTCTCAATATCTACTTCAGCTGACATAACAAATGGCTTATTTGAAATATTTATAAATGAAATTCTATTTTTCAATTGGCTTTGCATATAATCCTTTAGAGCTTGAGTGCTGAATATGTTAGCGTCCAGATCTGATTTTTCATACATTTCTCTTAAAAAATCCGAAAAACAATTTTTTAGGTAAGCCAATGAAATTATTCTCCGATTCTCAATAATTTCACGCTGGATATAGCGAATCAATCGTTCTCGTGCATTTTTATAACAATCCCTTTTTAAGGCCCACTCATTAGTTAGTGGTGGATTCAGCTTTCTTTTATATTTGGAAAAATACTGCACATTACAATTATTATGATACGATAAGCAAGTATCATCAATGCAGTTAATTTTTTCCTGAATTTTCAATAACATATCTGTATCACCTAATTCTGTTGCGTACATTTTAACTTTTTCAAGAAATGGAATTTTGTTTTTAATTTGACGACAGTATATTTGACGGCTTTTCCGATGTATTTGAATTTTTTCACAAAAAAAGCATATTTTAGCATTGCTTTCATTTGTGAAACTCTGTACACTAGCACTGCAGTCCATGATATCCACCTCAACGGTATGGCATAGATTTTCGGTTTTCCTGAAAAAAAAAATGTGTTTGTGTATTTATGTACGCGCATTATGAAATATACCTTTTCGGTGTCATTAAATATAAATTTTTCATTTGCATGCTAATAATTTTTCAAAAAAATATAATAAAAAGACTGATGTGAGATAAAAAATACAGTGTAAATAAAGTGTAATTTTAATTAGATAAGAAAATTTTAAAAATTTAAATAATGAATTAGATTATATAGCACTTGCTTATCCAAATTATTCCCATTAAAAATTTCACTTAAACACGGGAAAGTGTAGTTCAGATAATACTTACACTCTTTTGCAAAAAAAACGGGCACTTAAGCAAAGAACTATTTTATAGTTACTATTAGTTTGTTTGACAATTTTAGGTCTTGTTATCCTCAGAATTTCATAAATTAATTAGGAAGGAATAGGTATCATCAGTTTTATCATAACATTATGATTAAATTATTGAGAAATAATGTTTAAGCTCAAAACACTATTATTGTACCTGCTCGCTAAATAAAAATGAAACGCGTTAATTTCTTTGTTTTTCTTGAATATGTATTAATAGCAGATAAAAGTTTAGTATTGAGTGTGACCCCCTCTTGCTGAAATCACGGCTTGCATTCGTCTGGGCATGCTAGCGAGTATATCTTTTATGGTTTCTTGGGGAATACGTTCCCACTCCGCGGTAATCACATTCTTTAGCTCCCTTATGGTCTGCGGAGCCGGCTGCACTGACCTCACTCGTCGCTTCAGAACGTCCCAGACATGCTCTATGGGATTGAGGTCCGGACTTCTAGCTGGCCAGTCCAAACGACGAATTCCGACTTCTAGCATATACGCTTCCACATCGCCAGACCGGTGGGCGCGAGCGTTGTCGTCCATAAAAAATGAGTTTTCGCCAAGAGCGGTTAAAGCGGGTTGTGCATAAGGAATTAGAACTTCCGTTATGTATCGGTGTCCAGTCAGTGTACCGTTTTCGATGAAGACTAACTCCGTACGATCCATGGAATTTATTCCTGCCCAAAACATAACAGAGCCCCCTCCATAAGGTGTGATTTCTTCAAAACATGCCTCTGCAAAGCGTTATCCTCGTCTACGTAGCACTCGCCGACGTCGGTCTTCACCATGCAGAGATATCTTGGCTTCATCGGAGAACAATATCCGATCCCAGTCTTCATGAGTCCATGACACACAATTTCGAGCGAAGCTAAGCCTGGCAACTCGATGTCCACGGAGTAATTTAAGGCCGCGTGCCGGGCGATGACTGTGTATATTAGCAGCGAGAAGCCTCCTCCTGACCGTCCATAGACTAATTTGCACATTTCTTACTTCTTCGAGGCTGTTTTTGAGGTCCACATAAGAAGATTTGCGATTTCTCAACGCTTGACTAACTAGAAAACGATCATCCCGTGGTTCGGTACATGTCTTTCTGCCAGAACCAGGCCTTCTCTTGACGGAACCGGTCTCTTGATAGCGCTGCCAGGTCCTTTGAACTGTCGACCGACTCACATTTAGCCTCTGAGCCACGAAGCATTGGCTGCAACCTTCTTCAAGCAGCGCAATAATTTTGCTCGCTTTTATCACTTTATTTACCATTTTTGAGATTGCTAAACAGCAATAACAATACTTTTAAATGTCAAGGACATCAGATAATTTAATAAAAATTGGCAAAAAGTTACTTAGAGTCGATATTAACTATAGGGAATTCGCGCCACAAAATGTAGTTAAAAGTTGTTTTCTTTGAAAACCAGGCTCAGTCAAAAATTTTAATTTGGAATGTACTCTTATAAACATTATGGCATTTTTATAACTGGCCAGTAACATGTTCAAATGGTTAAAACCTTTTTGGTATTTTATTTTTTTCAGCCAGGAAGAAAATCGAAACCGCCCGTTTTTTTGCAAATGAGTGTATTTTGATGTTATGCGACTGAAAAATTTAGAGCTATTATTTTTACTTACTCTGGCGTGTGATCTTCAAAAAGCTGAGTACAAGAGGCCTCTATGCCTGTTGATGTATTATCGCTGCAATTGAAGTATATGAATAAATATAAAAAAATTACAATCGCTATTTAGAATAAAAAAAATATATATTAATTCAACTAAAGGTGCAAAATTTATTTCTACATTTGTAGAAGACGTTGACAGAATCGAGGGCTCGATGGTTTCATACAATAAATTAAAAATTGTTTATATGAGAAAAAAATTTGTCTAATATTAAAGAACTTTTTTTTCATTAAATATATCGCACATGACAACTTATACTGTCATAACTCAAAAAATGACCTAATAACCTTTTGAACATGAGAAAAATACTTCTTTAACATAAATATTTAATGTTTTTATTATAGAAATGATAAAAGCATTATCTGAATAATATTTTGTTCTTTTCAATCATTTACGTAACTTAAATAGTTTTAGAGCTATGATTTTTTGAACTTTCAAATCGCTTTTACTCGAAACATATAATTTTGAGTTACTTTGAGTGAATGTTTAAGTTGTCATGTGCGATATATTAACTCAATATTAATAAAATAATTCATGTCAGAATGTGTAGAATAACATTCTTAGTATGAATGTTAATATAAATTTTAAAAGAAATGAGAAAAAAAAAATCAAATAGATTTCGAACTCTATAACATTACATCGATAATCCTGCATGCTACCTCTGAGTTACAGCTCATAATATGCCACGATGGTTGTGCGAAGTATGGTTTTGTGGAAAATGGTTTATTAGCATTTGAGTCAAAAACTACTACTGACTACCACAAAGAAATGAATGCGGCTGTATTCAAGGAGTGGCTCCAGGATGTGTTGCTACCTGGCCTTCCAGAGCCTTCAATTATAATAATGGATGAAGCCCCTTATCATTCGGTGCAAATAAATAAAGCACCTACTCAAGCTAATAGAAAAGAGGAATTGGTGGCTTGGCTGCAAAGAAGTGGCATTGACGCAAATATGTCAATGCTAAAAGCTGAGCTGATGAAATTAGTCAACGACCATAAGCTAGCAAATATTCGATACCAAATAGATGAGCTGGCTGGTCATCGCGTTCTCCGAATTCCTCCATATCTCTGCCAGTAGAATGCCATAGGGCTAATCTGGGCTCAAATTAAAGGTTATGCAGCCCGCCATAATACTTCTCCACCATATGGCATAAAAAGATGAAGACGCTTTTAAAAGAAGCATGCGAAAAAGTCACAAGAGATGACTGGATGAAGGTGGTTGAAAAAACTAAAAAAATGATATTTGATGACTTTGACCGCGATATTCGTATAGACACTATGATTGATAATAACATGATAATACATGTTGGTGAAGATGACAGCGAGTCCTCAAGCGAATCGGAGTCAGATTAAATTTTGATTTGACATTATTGAAATCTTAAAACTATTTATTTCATAATATATATTTTCCAATAAATACAGTATTTTTATTTTCTTTTCCTTGGTTTCATTCAGTAATTACGATTAAATTTAATTCATCCATCAACAATTTTGTTAATATTGTGTTTGAAATATAAAATATATATAAATTGAATAATCATGCATAATGAATACTATAAATACTGTTACCAAATATTATTAATGATTTTCATGGTACATCACGAATGGTACATGACGAATTTACAAGTGTCAGAGTTCGCATTCTCTGAGTGGCCGGACTGTCATACTTCATAGTTCTATCTTCAGTGTGAGATCGAAATATCGAAAGAGAGTTTTTTCGGACCCGACGGAGACCGCTATATGAATAAAAAGCTAGCGGTCTCTTTCTCTCTGTAACAAAGCCCTATCCCTACAACTTAAATATAACTATGAAATATAATTATTCCGATGGTCCGTAGCTTAAAGGAAAATCTTAGATTGCGAATTCATCCTAGACTGCGAGTAATAACAATATCTGATCGACTTACCTTTCAGTTAAATATTTAGATTTCACCCTGAACTCCTTGTAGCAAGAGGAATGATAACCTATTAAGTCTTCATTCCAACTGTCCGGTAATACCACATCTGCATATTTGTGGCTATGATGCTTTCGAGCCGATAGAAAAGTTTTGCAAGAGAGAAAAATTTCCTTTGAAAATGTTTTTATTTCTTCTCTTTTTTCTATAAAATTTGGGTTTTCACGAAGTGAATTACACAAAAAACACTCCATAATCACTGTTATTAGAATAGATTACAAAAAAATTCACAGAAAAAACACGTATCGACAGGTCGCACTCCACAATGTTTATGCACGCTTCTGGCTTCTGGCTTAAATACTATGTAGTTTGGGACTGCTGATGTAACCTAAACAATGTTACGCGCATGCGCGCCAACATGGATTAACTTTTTTATTATTGATTATATTAATTTTTACTATATTATGTTTACAATTTAACGCAATAATTCAATTTGTTAAGAAAATGCTTGAAAATATTTTTCTAAGGCAATAGAACTTATCTTTCAAAAATGGACAGTTATAAAAATTTCATGACTAAGCAGGAATTATTGGTAACTTCCGAGCGTAGGATAGGAAAAACGTACCACTTAATTTGTAGGACTATGTGGACATTTCATAACGGAAATTTTTACTAAGCAACAGTAAAAAAATCAGCCGGTTAGTAATAATTTTTTAGACCTAGTTGTTGGCACATATTGGGAGTGGAGGACACTTTAATAGAATCATCATTTTTGTAGGACAATTATTGTTTTCAATTTGTTATAAAATTGTTTCAAGATTTAATTAATAAAGTAGCTGTTAGTAATAACATTTGAAAATTCACCCATTTAACACTTTTGACGCCTCCGTACTGTATTGGTTCTCAGTATAGCGATTTTTCGTAAAGGAAAAAGTGGGCGTCTCGTCAAAATGAAGCTACTCACAAATATTCAGATTGTTAGTAATCGTTTTTAACCCTTAATTTGGCAGACATTTATGTTATCTTATTTTGTGAAAAAACATATATTACTGAAGTCCTAGTGTTATAATAAGTACAGAAAAAATATTGAAAAAAATATAGCTTTTACAGGTTTTCAGGAAATCCATGTTTCTCACAGTGAACACCGCCAAATTCATAGAGAACAAAATTATTTTTTCATGTTCATTGTGGTAAACATTGCCAAATTAGGGTTGTTTAAAAGGTAAAATAAAAAAGCTATGTTTATCAATTATTAAAATGATTTATTGTAAAAATATAAAAAACAATTACGCGGCTTTTTGCCAGTGACAAAACAAAGTCTCTTGTTGCATATATCTAGTAACTGACTAAAAATTCCTATCACTACCTTCTAGTTTTAAATGGTACTTTATATAATGATATCAACATGTTTAGCCAGGTCTACACCCCCACGTGTCTGTTGTACTTAGCAACAATTTGCGGACAATCAACATCAATCCTTTGTTTGTACTCTTTACTATTCCTCTTTATTTTTTGAACAGGTTCAGATCTAACAAATGAGCTTATAAGAGTTACTGGTTCATTATCATTCCAGTGTACAATAACTAAGTTATTTTATAGCAAACAACTTGTGAATACAAAAACACAAAAATATCACAAAATATCGTTGCTGATGTATTTTGAATAGACTGACTCAAGGCTATAACTATTTGTGCTCCGAATCCAAGTGAAGCTTCTTGCACTGTAAACTTGTGTGAACGAAAAGTATCTTCTGCATATGAAACGAAATCGTAAATCATTCCACTTACACCTGCTCGGACTTAATTTTTGAACCCCCATTTATTCGGGTTGTCTTTCTTGTACTGTTTTCTGTTGCCCGCTTTCCTGCCCTTGTAGGGGATCATCATCTCGTCAATACTAAATTTGTTCTTATTTTGTTGCTGTAAACAGTTTCTTCCTATCTTTTCAGCTATGGGTCTTACTTTATAGTATCTGTCAGAGTACTATAAGTTGTTATCAAAATTTGGTTCTCTAGATGGGGTAGTAAGGCATATTTCCTGCAAAACTGGAGTCAACTGAAAAGCTTCGGAGTGATACAAGTCGAAGGGTTCTAATAGTTGTTCATCATCTGTATGGAGTATTTTCAGGTTCCGGACTACTATATATGTTTATTAGGCGCTCTAAAGAGTAATTTATAGAAGGCGCAGAAGATGAAGCAAGGCTTGAAGAAGGTGGCGTTAGTTCATTGTCACTGCTATTATCGGATTTGTCACTAGTACAAAAAGGTGCATGCTCAATAGGAACAAGTGCTAAGATTCTATTTGTGCGACTTCGTAATGTATGCTGATAAAAAGCAGAAAACAACCCATAAGCCAAATAAAAAGCCATATGAAAGCATGCTATTGGTAAATAAACGTTATACCTATTTTGGCAAGGTTCATCACAGTGAACATATCAAATTGAGAATATTTGTTCGTGTATTTGGCAGTGTTCACTGTGATGAACAAACAAGTTTATCGATAAAAAAAACTTACTAAAAAGTCATAAAAATGCGCAAAACACACAAAACCAAATAATAAAAACATTATATAGCAAATATAAAGAATGAATAAGTTAGGAAAGTGATGTAAAGCATGAAAAATATAATATTTACTTTTCGAAGAATTGTGCTCCCGCGTCTTGTGGACATCCTTTCTCGATAATGTCAGATGAATAGTGTTACCAGTAGTAGGAATATTTTTATACCATAGAATATACTTTAAACTTGATGTACGTAAAATAAAAACGGAAGAAAAGTAGAAATTAGTTGCTCAATATTTTTTTTCTTTTATGTTCATCACAGTGAACGTTACCAAATTAAGGGTTAATTGTGGGTTCTGTGGTACAATTTCCGAGCGTAGGACTGGAAAAACGTACCACTCAATTTGTAGGACAATGTAACCAGGTCATAAAGGAAAGATTTGCTAAGCAACAGTGAAAAGATCAGCCGGTTAGTAATATTTTTTTTAGACCTAGTTGTTGATACATGTTGGGAGTGGGGGACGCTTTGATAGAATCATGATTTTTGTAGGACAATTATTGTTTTCAATTTGTTATAAAATTGTTTCAAGATTTAATTAATAAAGTAGCTGTTAGTAATAAAATTTGAACATTCACCCATTTAACACTTTTGACGCCTCCATACTATATTAGCCCACACTATCGAGAATTTTCATAGAGGAAAAAGTTGGGCGTCTCGTCAAAATGAAGCTACTCACAAATATTCAGATTGTTAGTAATCATTATGAAAAACAGGCCCTGGCCCATTAACTAATAGGGTATAATGAACTACATTATAAATACACTACCTATAGGTAAATCAATATAAAATTTATTCAATATTAACTATTCTACATTAATTCGTCTTCTTCAGACGAATCATTCTTGTCTGTACCATAATTTTCCAATTCAGATTGATTTGATATGACTCTCTTAAACCGAATTTGTTTTACAACGACTTCTTGAATTTTATACTCATTGTAGCATTTCCTTTTAACCTCAAACCACAACGTATTCCCAAAATAGCGGATAATTCAAATAACTTCGCAACACCCAAAGGTTTGTCTGGAAGAAAATGCCTGTGGCATTAAGTCCGCCTTGTGCAACATGTTTGCAGGAAGTTTTAATAAATAAATAAATAAATTCCTTAAATCTCAATTTTCCTCGAGCGCCTTTGAAATACATTATTTCCATCCAAAATTTTTCATTCGTCATCCTCTCTTACATACTGTTACGAGCTGGGTATTAAATAAATTAAAGTAGTCGATTGATTACCAAAAATAACACAATATTTATTAACAACACTTTTTACAATAAGAAATCACTAAATCACTCGTTAGTCGCACTAGAAGATCTCTTCGATGTTTATTCGCTGTATCTTAAACTAATACTGCCCGTACGGCTAACACGTTCCGCTTTTATATGGCTGTCGAGATAACTAGAATGTTCGATAATATTCGATCGATTGTTCTCGACTTAATAGATTATTCTAGAGCTACTTGTAGCGCCATCTAGCGTCGACACATCGTTATAATGCGCACAGTTGCGCGCTAGCCGACACTAGATGGCGCTGTCCTCAATTCAATCTAGATTATTCTCGTATAAACGAGATCCATCTGGTTATGGCGCAACAATATTTATAAACATGTAAATAGGTTAGTAGCTGAGTAAGCCCAGTTATAGTAATTAAATCATTTTTTTAAAACCGCTAGAAAAATCCACCAGTCACTAAAACCACTAAAAGTAGGATTCAAACCACTAGTTTTAGCCAAAAATCTACTATAAAACTTGTCAGCACTGCTTTTCCACTTTTTTTAGTTTTTAGATAAAGTTTGCAAAAGAGTCTTTTGATCATTTCAACATTACGTGATAAAAAAAAGCCTTCGCAGAAATAAAACCATTTATAGAAATGCATAGATCTCAAAATTAGTATCGGCACATGACTATGAAATATTTAGTGCATCGCAAATAAACAAGCCAGTATTAATGGAAAAATATCAGTTACTTAGGTTCTAAAGTTTAGCTTATATTGCATAGTAAAAACGATAGGAGCTTATCGCTCAATGTGCACGTTCTGCGTCGCATTTTACAATGAGGCTGTGAGAATCTGGTGAGAATCAAGAAAATACAGGTGTGCACGTTCTCTGCCAAAAAAGTCTCCATTCCGTCCCCTTCCGACTTTTCAGAACACTCAACTGCCATTACAAGCAGCTTGTCCCTTGAGCCTCTGCAGATGCGTAGAGATTTCGCCTCTATGGCAGTCCTCTATCGCCTTTATAATGGAGAGTGTTCTGAAGAATTCTTCCAACTGGTTTTCCCTTCTCCCTTCCTGTACTTACAACACGTGCCGGTCTTGGAAGTCACCGTTTCAGAGTGGTAGACATACGTTCTCGTACTCATCGCTTCGGTTCTTCCTTCCTGTGCCGAGTGGTTAAAACCTGACACTAAGTGTCCATCCCACTATGACCCCGGGTCCTTTAAGCGGGGTGTCAAAAGGCATCTCACTAGGCCGATATAGCGTGGGTCACCATGATGAATTGAATCGCCTTGAGGATGGTGAGCACCACTCTTAGATTCTGCTTATGCTTTCTATCAGGTAGAGTAATTTTGGCAGGGCCAGACATAAAAAAAGATGAGAATTTTGTTTGGTGCGTTATTATTATGTGCCGTATATTATAAATTTATTAAATTGGGGAATAATAGTAATAGTGAGTTTACTTTCATTTATGAATGTATCGTTAACGAAGCATCTGTGTGGTAAAAACTTCGGTCAGATTAACCTGACTCGCCTTAAGGCATTATCAAATGTTGCTGATTATTTCAAAATTATTCACATCTAAAACCTAACAACCGTGGGTATATAGGAACAACGGTGTTCGAGAGTATAAATTCGTACCATTCTTACATTACATTAACAGCACATAAATTACTTATATAACTATTGGATAACTTATAAAAGCCAGGTATATACGTATATCACTCATATAATATCAGCGATCTTTATTTGTAAAATTGGTGAAACTGGTCCGGTCACTTGTTAAATAAAGAACAGTTTACATGGCAACATTGGCAACACATTATTTTTTATTTATGAAATGGCAACCAGCCTGATCAGTCGGATCAGCTATTTCTGCCAATGTCAAATATTTATCGTCTTCAATTATCAAGTCTTCGAGTGTTCAATTTGTCGTCGTGATGAAATTAATAATAAAAAATATATATAATATGGATGTCATGAAATGGGGACCGTCTTTCGAAAAAACAAAAAACGATCTCCGGCAACACATTATACAGATGTGATACTTTAATGACTTTGACAGTTTCAATAATGACAAGAGACGTGTGACAAGTTGCCATTTTGGAAAAAAGGTACCACTCACAAAGCATCTAACATTAAACGATCATTATATAGGTTTTGGTCTTACAATGAATTAACTACAGTGAAATGTGAGAATTCGTAGATTACAGTGCAAGCTCAACCAATACATATCTGAGAAAACATCCTTTTAAATTTTGTTAGAACAAAGACCAGTTATCACTAATATGTGACAGAAATGTTAAAAGTTGCAGAACCTAAATTCATAAAATGTAAAATGGCTATCACGAAGGAACTGTTCTTGTAGGGCTGTATTTAAAGGGTTCGGTATAAAATAAATACCAGTTAAACAAGAGATGGTTGAACATAAAACGTTTTATTTAAAGTAACAACAACTATCTTCATCGATAACATAATTATATCATACTCTTATAGTTATGATTCGTGATAAAATTAACAAAAGTAACAGTTTAACTTATCGCAAATTTATCGAGTAAATGATTTCGTTGTACCGGAATCATTACAACACGTCACGTATATTTTATATCCTTACCTGTAATCATTAACTAGTTACGTTATTACCCTGTCACTCAATCATATAACGATAGTACGCACCTGCTTTACGTACGATAACAGAACACAAACAACGCATTTTAAATTATGTAAGTCACAACCCTGACTATAAAATATTATTACATTAAGCAACTAAGTATATGAATAGAATTTCTTATAAAGTAAACAGATTTAAAATAAACATCTCCATTACGTTATTGAGATCTTACTCACAGCACACAATATTTCATATTCTTTAAATAAAAACTAGATTTATGGTAATGTACTTTAACTAATGAACAACAGTCGAACATCCCAGTATATAGTCCATATATGTATGAAATCGTATTTTACCTATAAATATAACGTTCACTATATTGTTTTATTTTGTTTAACAATATTTTTGTAACAGGTCTCTCTCATGGCACCAATTAATATCACAACACTACACTGATGACAGAACGGTGCCGCCAGACTATAGCATCTTGTAATCGTCCTCGACTTTCTTGAGAGCTTTTTTCAACGCTGGCGAGAGCTCTGGAGCTACGTAAATAGGATCCGTTATAGCCGGTAGCAATAATCTATTGGCACTAGGTACTGATTTCTCATAGTTAGAGTACGAGAAATACAATTGCGATACACAGTTTATTTCGTCATCGGTCATCGACACAGACTTCAGTTGCTTTCTGATGTCAGCATAGATCGACGTGCCACACTTCACACAAGTTTCATCGAATATGTTGGACTTGGTCCGTTTTTTAGCACCGTGTTTGCACTGTATGGGTTCAACGAACTTGTATTTCTTGGGGTTAGTGAGTCTCTGCGGCTTGTCGTCGCTGTCGGACAGCACGACGAGCAGCTTCTTGCCGCGGCGGGGCGCACCTGCGCGCGCCACGACCTCGCCGCCGCCACTCATGAGTGCCTTGGACAACTGCTCCGACGGGTTCTCGAAGTCGTAATAGATGCAGCGCGATTCCGAACTGCTCTTGTTATTATTCTCGATTTGCAAACTATATCGCAGTCGTATTTTCTTTGGCCTGTTGCTATATTTCAGGTGTACGTGTATCGGTATGTCGATAGAGGCGCAGCCAGACTCTTGGATTTCGTAAGGCGGCTCCTGGAGAACTGTAACAATATTTGTAGCAGTCAGTCGTCATCGCTCTATAAAAAAGAGATATACATATACGAGAGGGCAAAGTCGTCGAGATAAAGCGTTAACAACAAAATAATCAGCATGTATGATAATGTCAATGAGTTACGCATATTGGAATATCGATATATAATTACTTATGTTCATAAACAGATAGGGGGAGAGGAGGATGGGGGGAGGGATAAATGAACGTTATTGATGATAAAAGTGCATAAGACATCGTCAAAGTCACTGCAACTGCGAATGCTGTGCAAGTAAGACACATTTTGTGATGGTCTAGGACTCTAGTTGTAATATAATAAAAACAGTAATGTTCAATTTTAGTTCATTGAACTAAACACAGTGACAGCTCAGATGTGAGATATCGAAAAATGGACTGTAAGCTTATGAGGTTAAAGTATATAATTTTAGTTTAGTGATGACAACTACAGAATCACCACCAACAATGTGTATTTAAGTACCTTTAACAACTGGATTGTGCACTTTTGATTCCACTAAAAGGCAATGAAACCATATTTAGCTAACAATAGATTTATGTAAATCCAAGGTAAATTAAAGTCAAAAACAAAATACTAGCCTCTCTTAGGGTAAACAAAAGCTGACGCCGGGTGAAGGTGGTACACAACTTTATGGACGAAAGTGCTGATATCGCAGCCGCTCACGCCACGCACCCATACACGCCAGTCCAGTGCTAGAGCTCGGCCTAGGGCAGAACGACGGGGCTCGCACGCGTGTCCCACCTCTAGCCATATGCGTACACACATCTGTAACAGATAACATAAAACTTTTTAGTCATACAAGTTACTTAGAGCAGATTTGTAGCAGTAGTAGCATATAAAGATAGGTGATGTTTTAACAAAATGAAGTAGTGTTTTTCTTTTTACTATTTGTGTTCTTAAAATAATTTTAATTATTTTAACTTGTAACCTTTAAAAGAATTGCATAGTTAGGTACCATAAATCTCTATTTTGAAAAAAAATAAATTACATTTACGAGTATACCTGACGGTTATAAATAAAAATAATTTTGGATTTAAAATGGATATAAAAAAGGCTTTTACTCCTCTGCCCTACCCTGAGTACGCCCATGTGTGTGAGCAATCTTGCTAGTCTCATGACGAAGGATTGGGCCGGACGGCAAACAGACTCGACCGTGAACATGTTGTAATTAAAAAGGCGGACACACAACGCGTTTCCTAAATGTACTCTTGTATAAATTAAAAAAATTACAAAGACTAAAAATGGGAGATTAGATTGTGATTTTGATTCTATTTTTGCATTAAAATTCAAGGTTTAAATTTAAAATAAGCGGTAAAAACTGTTATAGTGAATTTTATTAATTCTTCAACTAGCTGCAATACAATTTAGCTTATTAGCCGAGGTGTATTGTAGTTTTTGGGGTTCCAGGGTTTTTCTTTCTAGGGTGCATTTGGTTCCCCGGTATCTAGTATCCGAGACGGTGTGTGTGTCGTTTCCAGTCCGACATAGCCACCAGAAGGTGGTTTCCGGGGGGATTTCCGCTTAGAAAAAAGAAGGGATGTATTGTAGCTTGTTGCACTACTCAAGTGTCGTATTTTATAGAAATAAACTGGCACATGAGTATTCCGCTTTTACCTCTTCATCTCGTTTGAAGTATTAGGAATAATATTTACTACTAGGTAAATAACAATCGAAGAACCGGACTCGCTACACTCACGTTTGAATGCCGTAAAAATTATTCTAAGCATAATGTAAACAAAACATGATAAGAGAGCCTGAATACGATTTAATTTTTTTCGATATCCATTATGGTTAGGTGGTTTTGATGCTTTCTTAAAACCGTAGTGGTACTATTTGACTGACTGGTTAGAAATAAAAGAATATAATTTTAATCTGTATGATATTTATGAAAGATCACGGGATTATGAATTTGCGTTGTTTTTAGGACAAAGTCAACGATCTGGAGGTTATTGACGTTACAAATTTCTTTACCAATATAAATACATCTCTCAAATCAGCCTATCTATATTGCTGAACGATGATCTCCGTCAAGTAACATCCACTATCCCGGTCTTTGGTTGACTTTAACCTTTACATCCAAATTGATCATGGCTTATAATAAACATTCATGGCAAGAACTTATTATTAAAGGGTTATCAGTTTACTAGAGAACTAAAGAATACTATGTTATGTTTGTTATGCTATTTGTGACGCGACTTGCCAATGAATGTGAACGAGTATTACATAATATTTGCACGAGTAAATAGACTTGTATTAGTGTAAGAGAGGTAGAAAAACTTTAAAATATATATATTGTATTGGATTAGCTGTTTATAAGTTACAAGGTTGTGCCAACCCTTTACGAACACTGGATGAGTTAATTCACCAACTTATTTATATTGCATATTGCATTGGCCGACTTAATGCCGACGGCATTCTCTACCAGAAACTATGTGCATTTTGGTTAAAATTTGGGTTTAAATAAATAGAGCTAGTCTATATCTATCTATCCTATCCTATCATACAATAGAACAAATATATATTTAACATATAACTAAATATATATAAAGTATACAAACAAATAGATATAATAAGAATAGAAATAGACTAAGAAATTTCATAATCACAAATTCGTCAAATATTGTTAGTTTAACAGGTATGCTATTAATACAACAAAACGAAGAGCTTTCACTGTACATATTTCACATAAAACATCTTAAAACTCGATGTAGTCAGATGGGTGCCATTAATAAGAGAGGGAAGAGGTATTTGTCACTGTCTTGCGTGGGTTTAGGCGAACGAGTAAATTCCTATCGCCAATTTAGGCTAACGGACATCAATAAGAATGCTATCAAAAATCAAATAAGGCAATTTAAGTTTTTTGAATTGAAAACTTCTTTAGCGGCGCTGTGTACCTTTTTGGAATGGGTAAAAATGTATAAACTCGCGTCAGGTCACGTGACCTGATCGAAAATTCGTAAGACGGATGGAGAGAGGACGTATAAACTCAGTAGTACTGAATGCGACTGCTTTGCTTGAGGTCTCGGGTTCAAATCCTGGGACCAAGTGTTTGTGTAATCTACAAATATTTGTTTCGGAGTTTGGGTGTTTTCTATGTATAATATGTATGTATTTACAAAAAAAAGCATAAATGTATTCATATCAGTTGGTCTGGTACCCATAACACAAGCTCTGCTTAGCTTGGGACTAGATGGCGTTGTGTGTTAGATGTCCGAAATATTTATTAAATAAATTTTATTAAATAAATTTTATTAAATATTAAAGCTGCTTGCTGCTGCATTAAATTACCTAAATTACATGGAATTTACAGTAAATGACCCATGACTATCTCAATAGAATTATAAACAAATTAATGTGTCAGCAGCACGCATGAACCGTACTGTGGCGTATAAATTTTTATTAATTGTAGACATCTACTCGTATAGCGAGGAAGCAGTGTAGTCTTTAAGAAATCGTAAGTTTTAGTACCGAATACTTGGCTTGTATTATTGTCGTAGGCAATTTAGTCGTGCGGTTATCATAGTTTTCTTGACATCTATGTTATCATTGTAAATAGTAAATTTAATAACTCGTTTATCGTTAATGAAAAATAATGCAGAAACAAAGATTGTTGTGGTGTAATTCCAAGAAAAAAAGATGGCAATTAGACATCCCTAGCCAAGTTCATTAGCATATACTATGGGCTGATTCCTACTGCCATCGTCCTACGCGACAGTAGTTTCATCCCCATCACTTAGATAGCTGGCAGCACACAATTGTGCGGTTTTCTAGAACCTTTCTGCCTCGCACAACAAAACTGTGGAATGAACAGTCGCCTGCGGGTTTTCTGGACCAATACAGCCTTCAAACTTTAAGAAAAAAGAGCGTACTCCTTCTTAAAAGGTCGGCAACGCACTTGTGAGCCCTCTGGTGTTGCGGGTGTCCATGAGCGGCGGTAATCGCTTACCATCAGGCGATACGTTTGCTCTTTTGCCCCCTATTCAATAATAAAAAAAAGTTGATATTCTACAAAGAAGATATTATTAGATAAAGTCGATTAAAAACTTATCAAATGTTTTTGCATGTCGTCTTATCAATGTTAAGTCACGTGGTCAAAACAATATCATACAAGAGAACTGAGGCCCCAGACGAGTTGCGTTTTTCTTTCTGCAATCGTTAACGCCAAAATCCTCGTGTGTCATTGGCTGATGACAAAGTACAAAGTAAATTTCGACGCGAAACAATTGTAACTCGTGTAAGTATCTAGGCTAGGCCTCCTGATTTTGAAAAATATGTGGGATTTGTAGGGGTACCGAGCTGATGGTCTACATTACCCTTCGAGGTCAATAGGTGTGGGTTTACCCAAGATCATTATCATCACACTACACCCGATGTCCTCAAGATAACGACGCATTGAAATGCTGCCAACTGAAGAAAATTGCGGCGAAATAAAATTAGGTTTTGCTAAGTGGACGCAGATAATTAATTAATATTATTGTATTTATTATCTATACTTTTCAGAATCTAACATCTATATTGGTTATCATTAAAAGTATGAATCATGTAAATGAGGCTTTGAAACCACTAGTCGACACAGCACTAGTTCTTTAATGATAATAGTAATAAGCACAGCACTAGTTCGGTAAAAGGTCAGGAGTAAAAAATATATAACTACTTTATAATTTATACATTCAATAACTCAAATTGGTCGTAATTTAAAAGGTTTTTTTGCAGCTAAAATACATTTGTGTGAATAATATAACAATGAAAATGAAACGTGCGGTGTTTCGTAAACTAAACAGACACGTGACTTTTTGTATTATATAATGAAAACGTTTAAAAAATTATCTGCTTCAAACTTCTACTATTGCTTTGTAAACAAACTTATCAATTTATATAAATAACATTTATTAAAGGAAGGTCTGGTTAATTTTATATGATGTAGGTATTTTCCCGGCTTGGCTTCGCACAGAAGTCCTTGAAAGTCTCGGATTTACTTCACTATAATATACACATGTAAATCTTTCTCACGAATAACTCTATATATTGCTAAAAACTGCATTAAAATCTGTTGAATAGTTTAAAAGATATAACCGAACAGACAGCGGAAGTGATTTCAAACATACTATGTAAAGATTTATTAAAGTCTACTGCTGAATATTATGCATGCCTCTCTTATTGCACACCACTTGGTTCGGCGTCACGCATTTAGCTCTAACCAGCCATCTTTCGAAAATCATCAATAATTGCTTGACGTCCTACACAACGACAGGTTGATGTACATTTATTAAAGTCTGTAATGCGCCTTATAAAAGTGTGTAGACTTAGCTTGTAGTTCCACTTAGTAGTAGCTTATTTAATCTTAGTTTAGTCTTATCAGAAACTAAGGTAGACTATGAATGTATAATGTATGGGTTTTACTCTAGAAAAAAATGTCTAGACGCTTTTTTTCGCCACAGAATTTCCCGATTTCTATTCATTGTTTGTGATTAAGCTTACTTAAATTGGTTACACTACTTACACTTCACTTTTTTACCGTGGGAGAGCCACGCTTCGGTATGCAAGGGCCGGCTCGACCGGAGTGATACCACGGCCTCACAGAAAACCGGTGTGAAACAGCGCTTGAGCTGTGTTTCAACAAGTGAGTGAGGGTTACCGGAGGCCCGTACCCCAAAACCTCCCTCTATCCCTCTCCTCACCCCCAAAGGTCGGCAACGCACCTGTGACGCCTGTGGTATTGCAGGTGTCAATGGGCGGCGGTAATCACTTACCCTCAGGCGATACGTCGGCTCGTTTGCCCCTAATTCTATAAAAAACATATCAATAACAAATGTTCATTCGAAATAAATCAGTATTAAAATTTTGTCTACTGAATTCAAGAAACTCTAGGTTAGGCAGTAAGGGATATCAATTTTGAGTGTGAACAAATACGAGCTATAATGAAACAACAGTAGTGTGCAATTTGAAATATTTTTGGTCTTTAACGAGGCCATGTGGAAAGGAAGTACACTTACTGTATTTATTTTAAAAATAAAAACAAAACCTCGTTACAACAACTTCGAAAACATAATACTTATCTGTCTATTTAGCATTGTAATTGAGCGGGGCACACGTAAAAAACATTCAAGTTCGAAGCGTGAATTGTGCCAAAACAACGATTATTACGTCAAGTTAGCAGTGACGGCCTTCGCCTTGGCCATGAATAGAGACTGGCCCGCTAATGATACAGTCTACTAACTATTTATTTACCAATACTTTCGCTACCGTTATGTAACTATCGTTTACGGTTCAATTTGTTCCTATTGTGGAACATAATATTGTGTAAGCTGGTTGACCAGTGAATACTTAAAGCATATTATGAGAAAACAATTCCTAATCCGCTATTCAGCTCCATATGTAGGAAAGAGATGAACATTGTTGTTTCAAAGTAAGTGAATAAAATCTAATATTATAAACCTGAAGAGTTCATTTGTTTGAACGCACTAATCTCAGGAACCGCTGGTTTGATTTGAAAAATTCTTTCAGTGTTGGATAGTCCAATCATCGAGGAAGGCTATAGGCTATATATCACCACGCTAATACTAATAGGAGCGGAGCACCAATGAAGTATGTTTCTAAAACGGGGGAAAATTTTCACGCTACGGGCAATAGAAGACGCAAACGAGGTTGCGTGGGTCAGCTAGTAATATATAAAGCTATCTATAATAGCTAAACTTTTGTCTGTCTGTAATGTCAAATTATCAGTTTTTCACGTGAAAGTATATACGATAATAGCTTTACCCAGCTGCATTACACGCGGTAGTTGTTATACCGTGGGTAGTATATATATATATATATGATAATTCTTATACTTAAATACCATTTACAATCCTTCTGCCATAATTCATTTAACTTCAATAACATTGAACTTTCATACAAACTACCATCCCCCGTGTTAACCCCAAAAGGGGTTGATTTCTAAAGCTACATTATTAGTACATCTACTATTATACCATCTATAAAGCATACATTTTAAATTTCAAGTCGCTTACTTCAAAAACATAGGACTTTCATACAAAATTCCAACCCCCGTTTTACCCCCTTAGGCGTGGAGTTTTGTAAAATCCGCTCTTAGCGGAAGTCTACACCCTATAAAGAACCTACTTGCCAATTTATTTATTAATATTATTATTTAATGTAACTGATTTTCACATTAAAAAGTGTGTTTGCTGGCGTACCTAAGATGGTGCACTACTAGCAGATGAAATTGAGTAGGTCAGTTAGTGTATATTTAGGTATATCTATATGTTTATATCTGTACTACTATAAAACTTGGTTCTTTTTAGAGATATAGGTAAAGTTGCGCGGGTCTTTTATGAAAGATAAGTTACTTTTTTAAGATTACGGATTGTAATTCTTCATAGTTTTTAAAAAGTACGGCCGATTTGTAATAAAACAGTTTATAATTTGATTCCAGTAGAGATTGTAGTTAAAGAAAAAATACAACAAAATACTGGATTTTCCCTTCAAGGGTATAGGCGGTAGAGTACAGGTATTCTATAAGAAAGAGCCTCGTAATTTCATGGCTTAAAGAGAGAAAGGACGCAAGACAAAATAAAGCTTCGTTATTTGTGTCTTACTACAAAATAATAAATTAAATTATTTAAATGAAAATCTAAACTACATTTTCACACAGGAACACAATCTCGACGTACCTACCTTATTTTGAATAAATCCGGTTTGGCTCTGATAATTAATAATTTATATCGCCGATACTGCCACAGATTTTTCTTTTTCTTAAAATGTCAGAACATACGAAACATATTGTCAAACACGTCATTTCCTCAGATCCTATTTGTAGTAAAAAGGTTGTAGTTTATTGTCGTCTTTATAATTAAACTGAAATTGAATTTGGTTTTATCGGTGCAAATATTACTGTTGAACATATTGGTTATGAATATTATATTTCGCAATGTTATAATATAATGTTCAAGTGTGTAAGGTTCAATGTCCAGACAACGATGAGCAAGCAGGTAAAACGAGGTCAGTTAAAAATATTAATATTAGGTACTATCAATACTGAGTACCATCTGTACACATTCGTATCTATTACACTTGTTATAACTGAAGAATGACTAGTCCGATTTCTATAATGTTTGAGTTTTTGGATTTTTCTCTTGCCCGAATCTATATATATATATATATAACTGTCCGCTAGTCTTGCTAAAATTCGAGAACGGTTCGGCCGATTTAGCTGAATTTGGTGATGTTTTTCGAGAGAATGTGAAGAATGTTACAAAAACGGGGGAAAGCTATTACGCTACGGGCTATAGGAGACGTTAACGAGGTTGCGTGGGTCAGCTAGTAGCAGAATAAATATACATTACGTATTGGACTCAAGAGTTGTGAGTAAAGAAGATGCAAGTGAAACTGCGGTGAACTTGGTTGCCTAGTGTTTTAAGCCTTCAAACCACTTTCTACTGCGCCAAGTGTTGTGGATTTAAATCCCACACGAGACAACACTTTGAATGAACCGTAAAATTGATTTTCTGAATCTAGGTGTTCTTTATGACTGTTTCATGCATGTTTGTAAAGTCCCTCGCGACACTGGATGTATATATTACCATATGTATTTCGAATGCGGGAGTTGTCTTTAAAAATATAAATAATTCTACGTGGATCATTTTTAAACAGTAATTAATTAATTGATTTTTCTATATCTAGTTTAGTTTTAGATATCTGTAACGACCTCGTTGTGGTTGAACTACGAAACAAACTGAATGCATAATGGCTAGCTGCGTCTTGCGGTGTTACCTGCGGTTGATGGTGTACACAATGCATATAAACTTTCATCTTGAATCACTATAGGAATCTATTCTACCTATATACATTTTTCTTTTATTTTAAACGGTTCGATTCTTCCTTCCTTTGCCGAGAAGTCTAAACATGAAACTCGCTGCGCAACTTCTGATAATATTGGGAGGAAAACACCAGGGTAAGTGTTTTCATCCCAATATTATCAGAAGTTGTTTAAGCATGACGTGAAAAGTATCCCAATAGGTTTTCTGTAAGATCTTGCCCCCTTAGCCAAAATGAAAGCTTCCATACAATAAGAACATCATGACATTCATCAACAGTCTTTTTTAGTTAACTGGCTAGACAAAGGTTTCTCATTAGCAAGGAGGTTTCGGCCTAATACTAATTGGCTGGCTAATTGGTTGGTTGGTCCGAGGTTTATTTTAAGCTTTACTTATCTCTGTAGTGCTGTCGTTCTGAGTAGAAGAAGAACTTACGAATAAAGCACTCACACCCGTAGGCTTATTCTAAAACGGTTCTTTGTAACTTAAATAGTCAATGTGTGATACAACAGTACATTATAATTAACCTAAGGTATTTTCTCCTTTTAGAGATCAAAAATTAAATTAAACAAAAAATAATGTGCATCGTCATGTCCACATTCAGTTTTATTTTAAGAAAATCTTACACATAACTCGTTCTCTCTTAAATGTTTGCCATATTAACGCACAGAGTATCCCTAGTCACTTGAGCGATTTAACTGAGACTTTCACGGATAATGATATTCAAGCCATCCTGGTTTCGGAGACCTGGCTCAAGCCTCACCTTCCCTCCACCGCCTACCCTTTAAACGGTTACATCCTAATCCGCAATGACCGCATAGACAAAAGAGGTGGCGGTGTTGCCATCTACCTCCGTAGTGATTTTACTTATAAAATGTTAGCATCCTCCTCTTCCAATATTTCCACTACTGCAGAATACCTCTTCTTAGAGGTTTGTGTCAGGGGAATTAATGTTGTTCTTGGAGTAGTCTATTGCCCTCCTACTGTCAACTACTTCTCCAGTCTGGAAACAGTTCTGGAATCTTCAGGGTCGGAATATTCACATCACGTCATCATGGGAGATTTCAACACTGACCTTCTAGCCTTAAACTCCTTCCGTACACATAATCTCCTACGGATCTTCCAATCAACCAGCCTCCATGTCCTTCCACTCCTAGCCACTCATCATAACATCCAACACCAAGACACCTGGCTTGACCTAATGCTCACCTCTTCCCCAAACCTTGTCTCTTCCCATGGTCAACTCCCTGCCCCTGGTTTCTCCCACCACGATCTAATTTACCTATCCTATATCCTGAAACCCCCTAAATCACCTCCGAAGATTATACAAATACGTAGTTTCCGGAGCATAGATCTGGAAAAACTACAGGCGGACGCTGCGAGGGTAAATTGGATGGGTGTGGCAGCAGTAGCAAACATAGACACAAAAGTGGATATCCTGAATGACAATATTATAAAATTGTATGATGTGCACGCTCCCCTAAAGTCGTTAAAAATGAAACGTGCCCCGGCACCATGGTTAACGGATGAGGTGCGTATTGCAATGAGGCGAAGGGATCAGGCCTTCCTCAAATTCAGGAGGGATCGCTGTGAGGACAAGTGGAATCGCTATAAGACTGCAAGAAATCGATGTAACCAGGTGATACGCAACGCTAAACGCCGACATATTCTACAGAACATAGAGTCATCCTCTCCTTCCAGCATTTGGAAGTTTTTGGGCACTTTAGGTATTGGCAATAAGCAACTTCCAGAGTTTAAGAACACCATTGGCTTGAACGATATCAATAGTTATTTTTCATCCACTACAACGCTGGATCTTCAAACCAAATGTCATACGCTGCATTACCTATCTGGCCTTACCAGCCCCAACATCGACTCTTTCGATTTTTTACCGGTGCCTTCTGGGGATATTAAGAAGATCATACTATCCATCCGCTCCAATGCTTCGGGATGCGACGGTATTAGCCGACGCATGATCATTACCATCTTGGACCATACGCTCTCAGCAATAACTCACATAATTAACTACTCTCTTGACTCCGGAACCTTTCCCTCTCTTTGGCGTAAGGCTTTCATCATACCTCTTCCTAAAAAAAGTAATCCTTCACTACCCGAACACTTTCGGCCTATTTCCATCCTACCCTTCCTATCTAAAGTACTTGAGGCCTGTGTATACAAGCAGCTTTCTGTATTTGTATACCGACATAAATTGCTAAGCCCACTTCAGTCCGGCTTCAGGTCCGGTCATAGTACTGTTACCGCTCTCCTCAAAGTGACTGGCGATATTAGGAAGGGCATGGATGACACCAAAGTTACTGTTCTGGTCTTGGTAGATTTTTCTAATGCCTTCAATACCGTCAGTCACGAAATCCTACTATCAATCCTTGGGTATCTTGGGGTTTCACCTGAGGCACTGGAATGGTTCTCTACCTATCTTCAGGGACGTCAGCAGTGTGTTCGTGTTCAAGACTCATTGTCTAACTGGCGCAATCTTTACACTGGCGTCCCTCAAGGCGGAATTTTATCTCCTCTTCTATTCTCTATTTTTATCAACCTCATTACTGATCATCTTCGGTGTTCGTATCACCTGTATGCCGATGATCTGCAGCTGTATTCACAGGCAAGGGTGGAGGACATTTCGCAGGCCATCGACAACATTAACAGGGACCTGGAATTCATAAAGTCTTGGTCGATGAGATTCGGGCTGGCAGTTAACCCCACTAAATGCCAAGCAATAGTAATAGGCAGCAAGAACATGACAAATCGACTGGATACTACGTCAATCTCGCCGGTCGTCTTCAACGGCTTAGTTATACCTTGGAGCCACGTAGTCAAGGACCTTGGCCTGTTCATCGATTCAACTCTTGATTGGCGGGCCCAGATTACTCATGTGAGCCAGAAAGTAACAGGTAACCTACGAACACTCTACCGTCTTAAGAACTTCTTGCCTCCTAAAACGAAACTCTCACTCACACAGTCCCTCATTATCCCCTTAATCGACTATGGTGATGTGTGTTATTTCGACCTGAATGCAGATCTCCTTAATAAACTTGACCGTCTTCTTAATAACTGCATTCGATTCATATTCAATCTCCGCAAGTATGACCACGTGTCTACTTTCCGTTCTCAATTGAAATGGTTGCCTATTCGCCAGCGCCGCAGTCAGCGAGCGTTGACCTATCTCTTTTCGTTCCTCATGTCCCCATCTTCACCTACTTACCTTGAACCCTACCTCCGTTTCTTATCTTCGAATCACGATAGAAATCTTCGTTCATCCAACAATTTGCTTCTCTTGTGTCCCTCTCACAATTCCGACATTATGAACTCCTCTTTCTTTGTACAAGCTGTACTGCTATGGAACACGCTCCCACTCGAAATCAGGATGTCAACAAGTCGTGTTACATTCAAAACGAACGTCAAAAACCACCTCTTGACGAAATGGCAGGAAAACCGTAATTAAGACAAAATTTAGTACCTAATCACAGTGTACATATGTAAGGTTTATGTATTAGTGTGTATGTATATCCATATATAGATATTTTATGTATATGTATTAGTGTATTATGAATTATGTTAGTCTATGTTAGTTCATATAACGATTGCAATTACAACCTCTTACTTCCACCTCAATGCACCTGCCTCACAAAATTTCCACATCTCCCAAAGGTTGGCTGGTAGAGAATGCCTTAGGCATTAAGTCCGCCGTTGTACATGTGTGCATGAAGTTTTAAATAAATAAATAAATAAATAAAAATAACAGTATCGCAACTGAACGATATCACTAAATGCATTTGTCATCGAATATGGACATCCTCACGAATAAATGATTCAAGAGGTTATTGAGGTCATTGACTGCCAGTTACGTGCATCCGTTGTGTAAATTGAAATGCTTATCAAAATGCATCCTTGCTGCACCTAATCACCGATTAAACTGCATTAGAGATTTTTTATAGCAGCAGGAGGTTCGATATTGTAGGGTAATAGAGTTTACATAACAGTGGAAAAGAATGTATATACAATCATTTTTTCCCATTACTATATTACTTAGATTTTTTTGTACATAAATCATTTATACCAAAAGACAGTACGTGTTACGGTACTATAACTTAATGATTGAAAATAGAAATTAAGTTTCAGTATATTATACCACGCTGGTCAAATGTTTCGGCATAAAGGAAAGAAAATATTTTTTTTTTTTTTATAAACATCATTTCTAAGGAATGGCCTATGTTCAGTGCTGTTCTTTATAGGCTGTTGATGAGATGTGTGATTGAGAATAATAATAGTGACAAATAAAATAGATAACCTAAATTGAACCTAATGATTGGAAATAGAAATTAAGTTTCAGTATATTATACCACGCTGGTCAAATGTTTCGGCATAAAGGACAGAAAAGATTTTTTTTTTTTATAAACATCATTTCTAAGGAATGGCCTATGTTCAGTGCTGTTCTTTATAGGCTGTTGATGTGATGTGTGATTGAGAATAATAATAGTGACAAATAAAATAGATAACCTACAAAATATCGATACAGTTAAGTCTTTTAAGCAACTATCGAAAAGAAAACAATTAAACGGCCATAGTATATGCACTTTGATGTCATCATCAGATTAGTTGACAATCAAATCTGTCAAACTTGACTGTCAATATTTTATGTTATACGTCATTCGAATATTGCGGGTAATTGATCATAAACATACCAATTTTTTAATTTTTTTTTAGGAACTAAGTTATTTGACATCGCCCCGTTAACTTGACAGCTTTGTTAGTTTAATAATATTTTAATCGGTGCTCTTGAAACCGGTTTTAATTTAAGACAATTATAAATCCGGTTTAGGGACACAAGGCTTAAAATAATGAAAATAAGATTTTTGAAAATAATGTATGGTTGTCTTATCTAACCCAATTGTTGATTGTATAAAAATCTATTGTGATTAGATTAGATAAATGTATTTAAAAATATCTAGGTGGCATTATTTCTACAATAATACAGTATAATTACTTTATGATTGATGTGTAAATTACTGATTATAAGGATTAATTAAATGCAAAAAACTCCTTTACGTATATACTAGCTATGCCCGCTACTTCGTACACGTGACATTTGGATTTTCGAGTTATTTTTAATTTTCCACCGTTTTAACCTTCTCTGGACTACGAAAAACATTTCAAAACCAAAATTAGCTAAATCGGCCCAGCTTTTTTCGAGTTTTAGCAAGGCAAACGAACAGCAATAAATTTTTATATATAAGATTGGTATGGTAATTGAAAACCCTTTAACATAGCAATTCCTATATAACATTTAAGGATCCGTTTCTTTCTAATGTTAAAGTTATTTACTTGAATATATAATACTTGAATGTTTATATGATAATTGTGTCTGACTGTATGTCAAATGGTGTGTAGTGGTGAGTAAAAGTTTCATATTAATTTTTAGTTAAAATTAAAATTAGCTGTAATATAAGGATATAATAGGTTACTAGCTGAACCCCGCGGTGCTACCCGCGGTACGACAAAAATATCGCCGCGAAGCGAAGATAGTATCTTTATAAATTGTAGCCTATGTATTATTTTGATGTATAAGCTATATTATTGTAAAGTTTCATCAGACCAACAAACATACTCACTTATAATTTTTTTTTAACTCAATTTGTTGTTTTATGAAGGAAAAGGAAATATCGCCGATTTAAGAAATATGGAAAATCTAGGCACTCGTTACAGATAGCAGATATATTAGAATATCCTGTAAAAATTGTCACGTGTAAAATGTGATGACATTTGAAGTTTATCGCAATCTTTTAGATAGATAAAAATATATGGGGTAAACTCAAAATATCAAATCAATTATCTAATCTTGAATTTAATCCATTAAAAAACAATAAAAATATATTTTCATGTTTTCACCTACAGCCATCCGATTGTCTCCATAGCGCAGTGATAGCGTATGTAACTGCTATGCTTGAAATCTCGGGTTCGATTCCCGAGTCGGACCAAATATTTGAGTGAACTGCAAATATGTATTCTTATTTTGTTTTTTTTTTTTAACTTTGAAAATTACTAACTTCTTATTTTTTGAGGCAAACTAAACAGACTATTTAGTTTGCCTCAGCAGTTTAGGCTCCGCGTTGTTGAATCAGTCAGTTAACAAGAGCCCCAATTGTCGTCATAAACCATCAGCTGCCTAGCTTTTATTATTCCCAAGATTATTTGGAGTCGGCTAATAGGGTCGATTTTATCTAAATGTTCGATTTTTCCACGAAGGGACTAGTATAGGACCTCCGCAACCCTGAGAGCGATCTGAATTCGGCTTCCCATTAACGTTTGCCATAGATTTTCCTGCCAACTGGTACCGTCTGCTTCACGTGCTCTCAGATACACTTTCACGTGTTGTGGGCTGTTATTGAGAATAAAAAACCTAGAAACTGTTTTTGCACGACCCAGGAATCCGAAACCTCTTGATTGGTAATCGCATACGCTAACCACTTGACCAACGAGGCAGTTAATTCTCGAAATTTGATTCAGATCAACTTTTGAAATCGTACCTGCGGTAAATTGTATTTGACTGCCTCTGTAGAGCAGTAGTAGAGTATGCGACTGCTGTGCTTGAGGTCTCGGGTTTGATTCCCGGGTCGAACCAAATTTTGCATGATCTACATATTTGTTTCAGAGTTTGCATGTTTTCTATGTACTCGTATAATAATAACGTGTATGTATTTACAAAAAAGTATATATGTATTTATATCATTTGTCTAGCACCCATAACACAAGCTGTGATTAGCTAGGGACTAGATGGCGTTGTGTGTTAGATGTACGAAATATTTATTATTATTACGTAGTATAAAACAGTAAAATAGAATGAGAACCAGCCTTCAGAGGAAATAAATTTAAATATATAACATCCCAAACGCACGAGCGTTTCTTTCGATCAAAACGTGAAAACAAATTTATTTTGGGGTCAAACTTGGGAGTTATATAGAAACAGCCATTGCCCTGTTCCACTTCTTAGATGATACATCGCTTATTGACGCAAACTTATACTCATCTTTTATTTATCTGAATACGGTACGGGGCGTCACCCCAGATCATTATTATACTAACAGATCATTATTATACAGTATATTCACCCACAGTTTGCATTTTGTTTCTGATTTTAGCCCATAACAGTAACTTCTATGTTAACAAATATTTATTTAAGTTTTTCATCGGTTTCTTCTTTACAGGAATAGTGTTGTTTGTTCAACTTTATACGTCCAGTTTATTTATATTATTTATATTGACAGATTGACTGCCATGACTGGACATGTGCCACGGAGATCGTTTTTTGTTTCATTCACATTTTTCATCATTAATTTCATCACGACGAAGACTTGAAGACTCAAAGACCTAAGATTTAAAGACTTTAAATACTTGACATTGGCAGAAATAGCTGATACGGCTGGTTGCCTTCTCATCAAAAGAAGAAGACATGTGACACAAGCTGACACAGCTTGACTGTGGCACATTGTGGCTGCCACGTGCCATAATGCATGCTGACGAGAAAGAAGGAACAAAAGTGATACGAAATACAATTAATAAAGTGGTTTGTTTACTATCTCAAAATTTGACCTCATTCGGTGCAAAATTTTGAAACAAAGCATTTTCCTTTAATTTAATTTTTAACTTATTTGTTTTTTTAATTTACCCAGAAAATGAGGTACTAAAAACGTAGGCGAATTTTTTTTTCCTAAATCTATTCTTTGAAGGCACAATTGTAATTTAACTGTTGAATTTCGAGCCTTTCTCACCAAGCCGGACAAGAAGGTTGGCCTTCAGATTCTGCGATAACAACAAATTGACTGACCAATATTAACATAAAACAGTTTTGATAAATTGTGGATAGTTCACGTAAGGCCAGTAGTGTGCACTATGAGAAAAACTTGAAATCTACAACAGGTTTAGAATAAATACTCTTTAAATGGCCTTGATGTTCAATGAATTCCGGTTCCGAAATATACTTGTCATCAAGTCTAATTTAAATATAAAATTTGGATATTACTTTTGGTGTTATAACTATAAAACACTAGATAATGATGTTTTGTGTGTGAGTTTTTTGATTTAATATGAGCCATCGAAATTTCTTAGTTGAACTTCTGTAGGAGGGATTCATACTTTTCTTTTGAACTAACGCAACGCATGAGTGTACATCCATTACTTACATAACTACATTTAAATAAAGAACATTGGCATGGTTTAAATATTTGGCTCAATCAATAGGAGTACTACCCATCGTCGATACAATTGGAGGTTTACCTCTTATTTCTTTTTATTTATATCTTATTAATTTATTTATTCATTTGTACACATTCATAAGTAATTTACCTAATTGGTTTAGCATTGGCAATGTAAGACTTTAAAAAAAAAATATACGGCTTTAATGCACCTACATCTCGATTGTTAGGCAATAATCTGTATTCTTCATGCCTTAATTTTCGGGTGGAGTTCCTTTTTTTTTGTAAATTTGAATGTGACCAAATTGGAACTCTCTTAATGAAATCGGTTTTTAAATTAAACGCTGAAACTGACTTTCTTTTTGTATGAGCCTGCCAAACTAGTACTATTTTACTCTGCCTGAAGAACAGCACGAACAGAAACGAACACCGCTAATACAGTGCAACAATGCAGCGTGGTGATCCACAGTCCACACCATGGTGACTTTTTCTACGGAGCGACTGGCAGCGATGTCCGCAACCATAAGAGTGAACTGAATTCGAAGATTGAAATAGTTGCTAAATAACCAGTCTGATATTTAAACGACAAATGTACTACTAACTTAAAATACTACAGTAGTGAGTACCCATACTCACCAGCATTGCCAGACGTCCGGATTTTGGAGGGACGTCCCGTTTTTTTTAATTCAAAATTGTAATGTCCCGCGCGGGATAGTTTTTGTCCCGCTCTTGTTAATGATTTGGAGATAACTGGCCGGACGTTCAGAGTGAAGTTAATTAGTTAGCCGTAGTGCTGTATCGTCAATAAATATGGCAGGAAATAAAAAAATTAGTTGTCTGTAAACTCGGTTTACGGACGATAGTTTAACGTGACAACGTTATAACATAACATTGATGAAATGATTGCATACTTTTATGAATAAAATTGAATCATTTGCGCAAGCGCACAATGAGCGTAACGGGACAATGAGTCATCCTTTATCGTGCGTGCAGCCGGCGTTCATCGAAGTTCTTTCACAAGAAAAACAAAAATATTGCGAATGATCTTTTCGTTTTTTTGGTCACTCTTACTCATGTGATGTACCGCCTATTGACACCCGCAACACCAGAGGCATCACAAGTGCGTTGCCGGCCTTTTAGGAAGGAGTAGAAGGTTTGGAGGTCGTATTGGTCCGAGAACACCGCAGGCGACAGCTCATTCCACAGTTTTGCTGTGCGTGGCAGAAAATTTCGGGAAAATCGCACAGTTGTGGACAGAATTTCTGATTAGATGCGATACGTTGATACGTTTTTTACTTTGTCCGGTTTTCGACGAAAGAATCCCGCTTTTTTCACTAAAACGTCTCTAAATCCATATTTCACAAAAAAAAATCTGGCTACTCTGGTACTCACCTACTTAAGTAGCACTCGGTCTTTAAAACAAACCGAATGCAGGAACTTCTATCCTGATCAATACATATCTACTATGAAATTAAAATATTACCTTGAAATATTTCCGATTTCCGATGGACTTTTTTCTTTTACGGGTATTGAAGCTTCTATTTATTCATGTATGTCCATCAAATACAATAGGACAACCAATAATAAATGGGTTTACTCATTACATTACCATTTCAATGTAATGCTTCCATTTGAACCGCATTGTAATTTGATGTAGTTATCAATTATTCAAGGACAGTGCATTAGTAATAATTGAAATTCAAATAAATAGGTCTACAATGTGTGTACCCATTATATTTTATGGATAGTTTCTATCAAATCAATCAATATTCTCTAAAATACCCTATAATTGTATAGCATATTTCATTTAGAGAGTACCTATATGTATAGGTACCTAATTATATTTACGGGATTTAAGATAAAAACGTGTAGGTAATATCCTAAAATAAATAAAACGAAGTGTTTGTTTGTAATTCCAAATTCTCAGCTTTTCACTAATTGCAAACGAATTTATATATGTACGTATGTATATGCTTACATAAAAACTGTATTCTCTGAAACGACTGGACCGATTTTGACGGGAGGTTCGTGGGCAGATAGCTAATGACATAAGGAGTACGAAAGCGGTAGGGTTTAATTTACAAACACACATAGGTACATAGTCTACCAAAACAATTTCCCTTTCTTTTGGCTTCGCTGTAGTCGGATAAAAGGTGTCAATTACTAATGAAGGCTCAGAGTAATTTATTTCTTAACATAAACTTTATAACGATAATATTGTCATTTACAAAGACGATTAAATTTAAATATATTATGTGTGAAAACAGGTTATTAACATACCTGTCCATTATTTATTGCAAAGAAATCTGTTTTTAGTTAATAAATTTGGTTCAAATAAAGTTTATTCACTTGGTTGTTCAATAAAGCGTCACAATGTAATTAATAATAACAATCTATATTTTTACTAGCTGCGCCCCGTGGTATTCCCGTGGTCATTGATTTTAGTTTTGTTTTATTTATTTATTTAAAACTTCATGCACTTATGTACATCGGCGGACTTAATGCCTTAGGCATTCTCTACCAGCCAACCTTTAGGGGGTGTGGAGATATAGAAAAGTAGGTGCATCGAGGTTATCATTCTCAAAAATAACGCAATTGACATAGGCTTAATGCATATACACATATACATACATACACAAACATATACACAAATACATACATATAGGCACAAACACTAATATCACACTGTGGATGGAATACAATTTAAAGAGGTATACTATTGGTGCGGTGACTCTGACATCTCAAGAAGGTGATCATGCACATTCTTTTTAAATATGTACCGATTTGTGGACATCCTGATTTCAAGTGGGAGCGTATTCCAGAGCTGAACCGCCTGCACGAAGAACGAAGCGTTCACAAAGTCGGAGTTGTGAGAAGGACACAAGAGAAGCAGATTATCGGTTGAGCGAAAATTTCTG
Source organism: Spilarctia lutea (assembly GCA_916048165.1). NCBI lineage: Eukaryota > Metazoa > Arthropoda > Insecta > Lepidoptera > Erebidae > Spilarctia > Spilarctia lutea. Next base: position 13,920,249 of record OU696487.1, read on the forward strand.
TTGTGATTTGAAGACAGGAAACGCAAATAGGGATTGAGATAAGTGGGTGAAAATGGGGAGTTGAGGTAAGAAAAGAGGGAGGTCAAAGCTCGTTGATTGCGGCGCAGACGGATTGGTAACCATTTTAATTGGGAACGCAGAGCAGACTGTTTTCGCGTAACTCTATTTTTTTACAGAGAAAAATTTTATACACATACATAAATTTAAAAAAAAAGATGTTAGTATCGTATTTACCACCACATTTAATGAAAAGCTGTTAATTTGAAAGTGCAAACAGACACTTAAATTTTATTTATTTGTATAACTATCAGGGAGTGGTAACAATATCATTTGTCCATTTTCGAATGATTCAAAAGGCAATAGTTTTTATAACGAAGTAGGTACATAAAATACATATTTACACACAATTATTTTTGGGGGATTGGAATCGAACTTATGAGTTTAGGCTCAGCTTTCAGGAGCACTAACCGCTACGACATAAGCCAGTCTAATCTTATGTAAAAAATAAGTTGTCTAGTACCCATAACACTAACTCTGCTTAGCTTGAGACTAGATGGCGTTGTGTGTTACGTCTAAAATATTTATTTATTTATTATGTAAGTCATTGGCAGCAAATTTCCCCACGAAGGCTATCATGTTCTTAGCCCTCATTATTCGCAATATTATTTGGGTTCGGCTACTAGTTCAACCGGTTTAACCTGAATATCAGTTTTTCCATGAAAGCAACGGCATCGAACTTCCGCAATCCTAAGAACTTATTTCGAAGATTGAACTCGGTGTATGTACTATATTTGAGGGCCTGACTTCCCAATAACGATTGTCACAAAAGTTCATAAAAACAGGGATCGTCTGTTTAACGTGCTCTCCGAGGCACGAGCGTGAACACCTCCAATATTTCATACTCCGGGATATTATCAAGAATTTCTTGTAAGAAAATCCCAAGAACACTTTTGGTTCGACCCGAAAATCGAAACCGTAAATAAGTAGTTCGATAAATAATAGTAGTTATTAAAATTAGTTCTGTAAAATAATAGTCACTGGTGATTCACCCTGTCTGACTGAAAAGGTAGACGACATGATATACAGTATTATTCTTAAGATTATTGTATTATAGAATACGACCAATACGACCTTCAAACCTTCACATCACTTTAGTTATTCCCTCACAACTTCGATTACGTCTACTATTGCCCGTAGCGTAATAATTTCCCCCCGTTTTCTAAACATACTTCATTGGGGCTCCGCTCCTATTGGTCTTAGCGTGATGATATATAGCCTATAGCCCTCCTCGATAAATGGACTATCCAACACTGAAATCATTTTTCAAATCGGGCCAGCGGTTCCTGAGATTAGCGCGTTCAAATAAACAAACTCTTCAGCTTTATCATATTAGTAAACATTATGTATACTGAACTCGTGTTTATAATTACTTGAAATATTAAAGTTCAAACAAGTATAGGTTTGGAAATTTTCACCACGAAATATTGTATTCAAACAGAATTGTATAATTGTTTCTGAACAAATAATTTTTTTTTTCACAAAAAGTTCCAAACTTAAAATATTTAACAATAAGATTCTCTAAACGGATTTATCGCTTCTGGATTTCTACGGATATGTACGCATGATTTGGAATATACTATTTTACCTCAACTTGTGCAGTGTGAACACGTGTAGAATATAGCTTCATCAAGACTACCACTTAGCTAAACCTTTACCATATTTAATAAAGCATACTCAGAAATAGAGACTTATGTTTTGTGAGTAAGATCGACAATTAGGTACACGTCATGAGTTCGATATATCGTTGATGATACAATACTTGCCATTATCGTTTCCGTAATATCAAATATTTCGATAAGTCATAAATTCACATACTACTTTACAGTAAAAGGCAAACCGATTAATTTAAAAAAATGCGTCTTGTGGAAAACAACTATGCTGTCATTTTGCTTTCGTCTTATTTGGAGTTTTGCGACACAAGATCTCTTATTGGCAACTATTTTCCTACTTTCATGTTAATTATTTCCTCTTCTTTAATTATATAATGTCTTCAGACTATAGCTTGGATAATAACCAACTGTGAACGGAAGACTCCATGTAAGTTAACTAATTAAACATTTCGAACATCTAACACACGAAGCCATCTAGTCCCAAGCTAAATAGAGCTTGTCTTGTGGGTACTGGACAAGTGATATGAATAGGTACATATATACTTTTTTTTGTAAATACATACATATTATACATAGAAAACACCCAAACTAAAAACAAATATTTATAGATCAATCAAACACTTGGTCCAACCCAGGATTTGAAACTGAAACGTCAAGCACAGCAGTCGCATTCACTACCACTGCACCACGACATAACACAGTAGAACTATATATTATAAGGTTTATAAATTTCACGTTAATTTACCTATTGAAGCAACAATGTAGGGCCTGCATAAATACAGATCATTTGAGAAGGTATACTTTATTGGTAATTTTTTTTTCAACATGTAACCAGTAAAATTGGACCTACTCATGCAACAACCAATCCACTAACATGCCAAAATCTAAATAAGAACTCTATTTATAAGGAGATAAGGATATTTTTGAAGTGAAAACTTCTTTAGCGGCGCTGTGTACTTTTTTGGAATGGGTAAAAATGTATAAACTCGCGTCAGGTCACGTGACCATAAACTCGCGTCAGGTCACGTGTCCTGATCGAAAAAATTCATAAGACGGATGTTTATTGTTAACAGCGCCATCTAGCGATATACTTTGGTAGCATTCGTTTTTCTAGATAGTGGTCCTTTCTCAATATGATTTTATATACTTAAAGTTAATATTTCAGTATCTTAAAGTGATTTACAATAAATTAAAATAACGATTTTCTACTTACACAAAACCTTTTGTAAATCAAAAAGATTGTTTACAATTTTTTTGAAAACAGCGACATCTATTGGAGTATCAAAGCTTTACTTCCATTTACTACTTACAATCATAATAATTTTTAGTTCTTTTTATTGCACACTATTAAAAAAAGCATAGGTGTTCATTTCAGGTAAGTTAAAACAACCGTTTGTTTATAGTTATGAGTTTTCACTTCTGTCGGCAGTGCTTATGACTGCTTTGTGTTTTTTTTTATATTGGCATGTATATGGATTGGTCCCTTATTGTATAAGTAGGTCCACTTATAACAATTCAGTGTGGAAGCACTCCTTCCATGTCCAAACTTATCCAGATATCGACACATACCGAATGGCGCAAGTTCCATCTATCTGGAGGCCATTCTAATATCCTTTTGAACACATACACGGTGTCATAGTCACCTCCGTCCTACGAGCCTTTTTTTTTTATTGAATAGGGGGCAAACTAGCAGACGCATCACCTGATGGTAAGCGATTACCGCCGCCCATGGACACCCGCAACACCAAAAGCGTTACAAGTACGTTGCCGACCTTTGGGGAATGGGGGGAGGGGTTGGGGTATGGGCCTCCGGTATCCTCACTCACTCGGTGAAACACAGCGCAAGCGCTATTACACAATGGTTTTCTGTGAGGCCGTGGTATCACTCCGCTGTCGAGCCGGCCCATTCATGCCGAAGCGTGGCTCTCCCACGGAAAAGCCTATGTCCAGCAGTGAACTAATAAAGACGTCACGATGATGGTGATAAATTCACAGTATACATTCTAGAACTCGTATGCTGCGATGATCTTCTCGTGTCACTTATAAGGCAGTATACGAGGTACAGTTATCATGTTTCAATGCTATGCAATTAGATCATTACAATTAACTTTTAATCACGCTAATCAAAGAGAAAGTAAAGTCAGATTGAAACTAATTGAGCTGTTTAGATTGCAGAACATGCCATATGTAATTTTATCAAGTCAAATTATAAGGGAACTTTCTAGGCAAGGAATTGAATTCGCTACTTCAAGAGGTGTGCTTCCTTACTGACTACCGTGAGGTATTTAGTCAGTTTAACCAAGATAATAATAACATTCTACCACATTCTTATAAAGCCATGTAGTTCCAAACTAAGCTGAGCTTGTATTATGGGTATTATGGGACAACTGATATAAATATTTTATTTTTCAAACATACATATTACACATAGAATAAATAAATATTTCAGACATCTAACAAACAACGCCATCTAGTCCGAAGCTCAGCAGAGATTGTGATATGGGTACTAGATAACTGATATTAATACGTTTATATATTTTTTGTAAATACATACATATATACTGCACGGTTGGCCGAGTGGTATCAGCGATCGCCATGCCGCTTGCTACTGCGCCAAGTGTCTTGGGTTCAAATCCCACGCGGTACTACAACACTTTGTGTGAACCACGAATTGTTGTCCCGAGTCTGGATGTTCTTTGTGTCCGTTTCATGTATGTTTGTAAAGTCCCCCACGACACAGGATGTTTATTCCTAATGTGGGAGTTGTCTTTTAAAACAAAAAAAAATATACATAGAAAACACCCAAACTCCGAAACAAATATTTGCAGATCGTACAAACATTTGTTTCGACCCGGGAATCGAACCCGAAACCTCAAGCACAGCAGTCGCATACGCTACCACTACGCCACCGAGGCACACACCATAATTATCTCCCTACTCTATTTGTTCATGTTCTTTTTATAAAACTGAAAAGAAATGAAATCACCGTTTTAGGTATACAATACATACATATATAGTTATATTTTGTTGCAGTTATACTATATACTCATAATAGCCACCATAAAGCCGCCATAAAACAATGGCTTTGAGAAACCTAGTTAATAAATTCAAGAGGTTTTCTTTATATCTCCGCAGAGCCCGAGTTCTCCATTGGTAAATAAACATATATTTTGTTCCGTCCTGTATTTTATTTTATAAACAACTATCGACTCGGCCCGGTTAAGCACGAAAGGTTGTGAAATTTACGGATATCTGATATTCTCTACTATAATAGGCATATATTGTAGACATAAACCTTCATCTTGTATCACTCTGTCTATTACTGTAAACTGGCTTATTATCTCTCGATTCCGGTTTTTTTATTGAGAGACTTATATAGACGAGCAGACTTATCGCCTGATGGCAAGCGATTGCCGCCGCCCATAGACACCCGCAACACCAGAGGCGTCACAAGTGCGTTGCCGGTCTTTAGGGTAAGGAGAGGGGGATGAGGTAGGGGTTAGAGTGTGGGCCTCCGGTATCCCCACTCACTCGGTGAAGCAAATTTATTAATTCGATCTCTCAATTCCGCCATTTGCTTTCTTAGATCTTTTAAACTGTAAAAGATCTAAGAAAGCAAATGGCGGAATTGACTTCATTTTAAACTATGTGTTGTACCTTTTTATGTTCCTTTCCTTTTTATTTTTTAATGTACTTCTTTGTAATGTACCTTTTCTTTACAATTTATGTACTATACTATGTAAAGACTTACTAGAGATTTACTAAATGCAGTCGTATAATAATAAACGCGAAAGTTTGTGAGTGTTTATGTAAGTGAGTATATTTGTTGTTATTTCACGCAAAAACTACCGAATGGATTTTGATGAAACTTTACAATTATATAGTTTATACATCAGAATAACACATAGGCTACAATTTTTAGAGATACTAGCTTCGTCTCGCGGCGTTGCCCGTGGTTATTGTCGTACCGCGGGGTTCAGCTAGTGCATACATAAATAGTTTATCATAAGGTTCAATTACTGGGCGACATGGCTTTATTAAATAGTTGTAATAAAAAGTTTTATTAATATTATTTATTAATAACTTGTTACTATTGGTGCATGTTGTGCATTTCAACAAAGTATTAGTGAATTTACTGTTTCATATATATGTGAGATTTAATGTAACAACAACTGGTTGTCCAAATAAATGCAGACAAAAAAAAGCTTTTACGATAACCGATAACCGTATAGCTGACGTATTTTTTGTAATTCACGTGTTCGTTATCGAATGAAGTGAAACTAAGACACTAATCCAAAGCTTTCAATGTAGTGATAATTAAAAATATATTAAGATAAAAATTATCTTATATGCATACTGTGTGGTAGGATATGGTCACGTGCACAAAACGCAGCTTGTCAACAACATAACGGAACGAAACGTTTTTAATTAAACTTAAGTTAGATAATTTATGCTCTCGATATCGGTACTTTGTGGAACATTTTTCGAAACATGTTAGAATAAAAAATAATAATATTAAATATTTCGGACATCTAACACACAACGCCATCTAGTCCCAAACTAAGCAGAGCTTGTATACATACTTGTATGTATATACAAACTCCGAAACAAATATTTGTAGATCACACAAACACTTGGTCCGACCCAGGATTTGAACCCGAGACCTCAAGCACAGCAGTCGCATTCATTACCACTGCGCCACCGAGGTAGTCAAAATTTCGTGGGAGAGCCATGCTTCGCCATGAATGGGCCGGCTCGACTGGAGTAATACCACAGCCGTACAGAAAACCGGTGTGAAATAGCGCTGCGCTTTGCTTCACCGAGTGAGTGAGAATACCGGAGGCCCACACCCTAACCCCTACCTCATCCCCCTCTCCTTCCCCTAAAGGCCGGCAACGCACTTGTAATCGCTTACCATCAGGCGATAAGTCTGCTCGTTTGCCCTCTATTATAATATATAATCAATAAAAAAAAAGAAAATGAAGTCAATCAGAACGAAACTCTCTTGTACTCACTGTGTCAATAGTAGAATGAGTACAAGTGAGTTCTAGTGCTTAGTGCTTCTTGTCAGCGCCGACAGATGGGGTGACGATGATGAGACTAATCCAGTAACAATTTAAAATCAACATGAAGTTTAATTGTATTTTGAACTTTACGCTCTAAAGCCTTCAGCTTTAGGGTCAAAACCCTAATGCCAAGATATTGGGTTAGACTCATACCTAGCAATAACAGTTATGTGGCGAGCATTCATTTTGTGTTTAAAATAGTTTAAATTAGTGTGTTTTACAGGAATATGGACACCATAATAAAGGCTATGTCTCCTTATAAATAAACCAAATGGCCTTCTGTGGACATGTCAGGTTATAATTACTATTTTTCTTATCTGTCGTGTCGCGTCAGAAACGTAACGGTGTGATACATTTAATGTAATTAGATACACATTACTAGTCTGTGTTGTGACGACTCGACACACTATAATAATGTAATGTCTAAATATACAGCATGTTTGAAACCGATAAATCACCGTTATCAGGCGACTGTATTGACAATGGCCGGTAACATTGCTTTTTTATATTTAGCTACCAAAATGACTACTCAACCTGATTGAAAGCATAAGCAGAACCCAAGAGTGGTGGTCGCCATCCTCAATGCGAATAAAGACAATGCAGCATTAAAATACACCATACTTATCTCTGGCCTCTTAGTTTAGTGGTTAGAGATCCTGGCTGCTAAGTCGGAGGCCGTAGGTTTAATTCCCACTCAGGACAATTGTTGTGTTATGAGAACGATCATTTAATATAATCTGCGTGGGGTATAATTTATCTATCTATCTATAGCATGTACCTACGTATTTAGAAATATTAATATCGATATGTGTTTATTTGCAGTCTGTATACCACACATACCTGAACACGCTTTGCCTAGAGTGGAATCAGATGGCCGTGTGTGAGATGTGTCCTGTTATTATTATTACCGACTTAAAAAAAATCAAATAAATATTTTCAAAAATAAATTGTTTAAAAAACCGTAGTTTATAAATCCTAATTACTTAAAATACGTTACTAACTAAGATAACGCAAAAATTATTTATTTATATATTTGTAGGACCAACCTTATAATCATTTTTAATCGCCTCTGGGTAAAACCTGTAACGTATATATTGACCTTTCTTATCTCATGGTTTTTTAGTTGTCGGGTAAAGATATTTTATAGTAGTATCTTTACTAACAAAAAAAATGTTATCTATATCTATACCTAAATTCATGTGTAATGTAATTTCATCTTGACAGCTTTTTTCATGCACATTATAGTAGGTATACCTAATTTAAAGTCACAGAATAAATATAATCTCTTCTTTCATAAAACTATTACGGATTGACGGTTAATTTCAACACAAACCTCCTTTGTGAAAAGCACTGGCCACCTATGTATAGTTTTTTAAAAATATGTTTAAAGTTTATCTGTCACTCTTCTTTTGTTTGCAACAATGGACGTCTCGCGGGAAACTTTTGTGCTATGATTTTCTATGATTATAAACGAGCGTTAAACTTTAAGGAATCTCAAGAAAATTTACAAGCTTGTTTTGGGGAGTCTGCTTCTGCATTAGCAATAATTACTTATTGATTTCGTGAATTTAATTGTGGTTGAGTGAACTTAAATGATAACCCCAACCTGGCCGACCACCAACTGCAGTAATAGTCCACGGGCCCACGTACAAGGGATTTCAGTGATTAATAACAGGCTGAAAGTTTATACACAGCTTCGTTTTGACGAGACCCCCAACTTTTATTATTGGACCAAATTCTGATAGTGGCAGGAAAAAGCGGGATAGGGAGCGAAACACGTCGATTTGATGAGTGTCCCAAATTAATAAATAACAGTTTCTAAAAATCAATACTTCGAGAAAATACGATGGAAAACACTCGAAAGTTGTCAAGATTATGTTAAAAAATTTAATATCTAATGCGTAGATCTACCTCACCAAATTGTGAGATGTGTAATATTGTGGACGATGTTCAACATTTGTTGATGGAATGTGTCAAGAATCAACCAAAAAGGAATGCAGTGATGAAGCAGTTACATCTGAATCGTTTGGATGTCGGTATAGTTCAAAGTGTTTTGGCTACACCGACATCAAATAAAGCTATTAAATTGTGTAGTCTAGCATTTAATATATAAATTGATATTTGTTTAACTTAAGGCCTTATGGGGCTGACATATTGAATAAAGAGAAAAAAAAAATAAAAATAAATATCGTTTATATACATAGTTTACTACATATATAAAAATACTAATACAATACGTCACTTTATGACGTAGACATGCACTTACATTTGAAATGGTACAGAAGGTATTATGATTAGGTACAAATATTCACGTACATTTTTTATACAAGGAAATGTAAAGCAATTAAAGTCTGGCTTGGTAGCTAATTAATTAAATTCTAACAAAAGAATTAGCTAGAAGGGTAAGTCGTTAATGTCACTTAAAATTTATGTTATTTTTAGCTGTAGGAACCACGTTTGATATGCCACTGTTGCCTATTCGAACTGCATATGTGTTGTAATGAGGAATGAAATTGAGACGGAAAGTAAAATAAATACAAAAGTCTAAAAACACGCTTCATTCATAAGTCGAAAGAAAAACCGAGTGCAGTTTTTCGGTTCCAAACAAACAATTGAAGCTTATTAGCTTCAATTGTTTGTTTGCGTGTTATTAATAAAATCGAACCTTTTAGAAGTTGCACAAATCAATTATCCACATAACTATTTAATACATATAGACAGATTCAAATTTTGTCTAACTAATGTGAACATTAAAACACTATTAAACCTTAATTACTAATATTACAAATCGCCTTTTGAAATTATGGAAATATATAGTCTATAGCGGGCCTCCGGTCTCACACTTATCAAAGAAACACGACAGCACGAACGCTGTTGTAGTATCGTCCAGGTCGAGCCGGCCCGTTCGTGCTGAAATCTACTACCTTTGAAACCTAAAATCTGCAGGGAAAGGCAGGATTGAATATAAAGTTATAGGCATACGGGCATCATCTATACATAGTATAAAATGAAGTCGCTTCCGCCCTCTATCCGATTACATCTTTTAAACTACTTATCGAATTTGAATATACTTTCCAGCAATATATAGAGTTAGCAACCCGAATATAAGGAAGTTTTATATGTGTAATACATTTACACGAGAATTTTAAAGACTTAATGCGAAGGCGGGCTGGGTCGCTACTTGAACATAAAACATGTCATTTTAATGAAATTATCATTGTTCTAGCTGTACCCCGCGGTGCTATCCGCGGTATTATCCGCGGTACGACAATAATCGCGGGCAACGCCGCAAGGCGAAGCTACTATCTTTATAAATTGTAGCCTATGTGTTATTCTGACGTATAAGCTATATTATTGTAAAGTTTCATCAAAATGCATTCAGTACTTTTTGTGTGAAAGAGCAACAAACATCCTCACACATACTCACAAACTTTCGCGTTTATAATATTAGTAGGATAAGAAATTATCGATAGTCGGCAAACTGCATAGTTTAAATTACCATATTCTTTGAACTAACAAGTTCAGTAGCGAATGCAAACGCGAACGTCGTATACGGAGACCGCTATTTAGGTTTAAACCTGTTGGTGCTTGGTATTCGGTACAACCGGTCAGCGGTTCTCTTATCAGTTGATGAATATTGAGTTATTCTTTACTGAGTTATTATTTCTCGATCGATCTCATTCGATATTTTTCATATACGAGTATTATAGATTAACACAGGCCGGCGAATCTATTTTGCGAGGGTACACATACACCTTTTAGACTGACATAAAATGACAATTAAGACATACCATTAACAATTTTACGCACACATAAATTTAATCTGTGTTATATTATTATGAGTGTAAAGCGTAGGCCCGCTTGGGCTTATTCTCTGACTGATGGCTACTCCCTACAGTCACAAATATTTCATTAATATATTTGATAGTGGCGAATTACGTGTGAAATTAACTATTACAACTGTGCGATTTTCCCGAAACTTTCTGCCGCGCACAGCAAAACTGTGGAATGAGCTGTCGTCTGCGGTGTTCGCGGAACAATACGACCTTCAAACCTTCTACTCCTTCCTAAAAGGCCGGCAACGCACTTGTAACGCCTCTGGTGTTGCGGGTGTCCATGGGCGGCGGTAATCGCTTACCAGCAGGCGATACGTCTGCTCGTTTGCCCGCTATATAATAAAAAATAAATAAAAAATTGAAATAGTAGATAATCCTCTATTCGATTTTCATGAAATGTATGTTTTAGACTACATTGTTTTCAGATCCGAATGGGCGCTTTAAGACTGAGTATAGGTATTAAAAGATGTTGTGTTATTGAAACAACTATTGCCGATAAATAACCGTTTATTACTAGTCAAATAGGTTCAATTATTTACATCAAGAACACACTACACTACAATCTACACACACTAATATACGTCACTTCTAATCGGAGAGGGTATTGAAGTTTAAATTACTTTATAGCACATAGTAAGTTGCTTGGAATTTATAAAAAAAAATCTTATTTTTGTTAAAAAATTATGTATTTTAAAGGTGTAACACATATATTAATTCAAATATTTGGATGTCATAAAGCGATCTTCAAACGAAATAAACGAATAAATCATTTGGGGTAAAAAGTTCAGATTTTAATCACAGTAACTGAACCGGTAATCAAGTGGATTGCATGTCAGTTCTTAAGGCAGTATTGCGTTGTAAGAGGAAAATGCAAACAAGAATTAAAGAACACATGGTTTTACCGAACACTTTATTGTAATCGGTGTTTACATGCCAAAAGAATACGCATAAGTTAAACTAGGCATATAAACATAATTATATTTGTTAGTAATGAGACAATATTGATATATTGATGGTAAAACAGGAAAAATGCTATAAAGTTGGAATTTATGATTGATTTAATGTTGTTTATGTAAATCAACAATCGTAATTATTCTTGTTTTCAACCGACTTCCAAAAAGTAGGAGTAGGTGTGTTAGAATTTTAGATTATTACTTTAGTTTTTATACGTTTTAATTAAATTAACGTATACGTATACTATCAAATAAAAATACTAGTACCACTACGCTGCTACACATCATGGTGCTGTGATGTGTCTCGACTAATGGTCGGTAGTGTACCGGGTTTGAACCGACAATCAATGGCAAGGCTTCGATTTCACCATTTTATACTTTATTCTAACTAGGGTTCCGTGAAAAGAATAGGACGGTACGTGAGAGATTATTGGACATCATCAGTCTGAACATGCTGAACATAGGCATACATCAACATCATTATCACCAATCCATAATGTCCCACGGCTGGGCTCGAGTGTCCTCTCAGGAGAAGGTTAAGGCCATACGTCCCCACGCTAGACGAGTGCGGGTTGGGGACAGGCAAGACAACGTTGTACTCGTACGTACGTAATCTTGCCGTCGGATGTTTTAAGCCGCCCAAAGCCTCCAACTAAGCTTCACGACTGTTTATCCTATGATAACAACCGGTACTGACTCCTTAACGTGATTTTTGAATCACGACGAATAAGCATACATTTGTAGATAATTAATTGATCATCAAACTACAAACTACTTGAGGCTTCGAAGGTTTCACTACCTAGATTAATAGTAGGTTTTCTTAAAACTGAAAAAAGTTTAATGTACTTTTCTGATGTGCATGAAATAGTTAATTACAAGCGGTTTATTAGTTGCGCAGTAAAAATGCAATAAAAAAACAAATAAATTCACATTAGTACATACTATCAATTAGGATGTTATTTATAGGTTTAAGTGAGCGTCTCCATCGAGGTCACAGTACGGAATAGCTAAGTGTAATGCCTTTTTAAACTTAGATTTAGGATTCAATTCATTTTAGACTCTAATCAAAAAGACTGGCTACGTTTATTCAAATAGCTAAGCCATTGATCTACGCTTTTCGTGACCAGAAGGCCGGCCTTTTTCTAGCACCCAGAATTAACGTTTCTGTGCGTGGCATTGCGGCCAGTCTTCTGGAAACGCTACTAATGGGTGATGTTGCGGAGGATTTTTTGACGTCTGTATGTATAAATAGTATTTTCTTATAGAAGGTTCAAATGAATGTAAGTGGCTTATTTAAATTATTTTTCTGTTATTCGAATGAATTAAAAAGATAAACTTCTATGAAGATGTGACGTAAACAACTTAAAAGACTGGCTGACCTTATGTTTTGTTATTTCGTTTAGAAATATGATAAGAATGTAACGTTAAATTTATCACTACTTTTATTTCTTATCTAGTTATAATTTATTTCAATTAAAAGTGTTAAATCCTAGATTAATAACTTAGATTATATTAAATTATTTTAATAAGTCGCTGCTCCCACAAACTTCCTTTCTGTCAAAAGTTATGGAAGTGGCCCACTTCATTAGAAAAAACATAATTTCGAAGTGATCGCTTTGCTATAAACTTACCATGGGAGAGCCACGCTTCGGCATGAATGGGCCGGCTCGACCGGAGTGATACCACGGCTTCACAAAAACCGGTGTGAAACTTGCACTATGTTTCACCGAGTAAGTAACGATACTGGTGGCCCATACCCCAAACCACAGCGCCGGAGATCGCAGAATGATCTCCGTTCCCCATAAGCGCAAGCCTGGGGGGTTACATACAGAGCGTACGCCTACGGGCCACCTCCGAGGTACGTCAGGATTCCAGGGTTTTCCTCACTAGGGTGCACCTGGTACACGGACGGACGGACGGCGTGCGGTTTTAGTCGTTTCGGGTCCGACATGCCACCAGGAGGTGGTACCCGAGGGGATTTCCGCACGAAAAAAAGGATGTCCATGGGCGGCGGTATTTGCATACATACCATCAGGTGATACGTCTGCTCGTTTGTCCCCAATCCTGTACCATAAAAAAACAATTTTAATCACTACGATTTCTGTCCAATTCGTTGGCTGTCATCGGTCGGATGACGTATGTGCGTGCGGTTGACGTTGACAAGTTTCGCCCTAATGAGTTTTTAAAATAAATGTAACAAATAGGTCAAAATATATGTAAAGAATTCAACCATTTTTACGAACACGTGCATACTGCAGTTATCAAATTGAATTTCCAGACAATGATTCAAATAAGTTGCATAGCATTGCGATAAGGTTCTCGCGGTAAATTGATTTTATGCGACTAACAGCTTCAAATTCACAGAAACTATACAAAATGCTTTGGTAGAAATTATCAGACAAACCAATTTACTATCCGGGTAAGTTCAAGGCAAGGTCATTGTGAGATTATAAGAGGTGTTCGGTGATGTCAAATATCTAAATATTAATAATGTGTAATAGTCGTATATCAACGTGACGTCATAATGCTTTGCTGGAATTGGAATATCGTAGAAGTTTGAATTTTATCTAGGATAGAGCTAGGAAGAGAGACAATATCGGTGTTAGGAATTTAATGTTACTATTATCAATCTATACTAATAATAAAGCTGAAGAGTTTGTTTGTTTGTTTGAACGCGCTAATCTCAGGAACCGCTAGTACGATTTGAAAAATTCTTTCAGTGTTGGATAGTCCATTTATCGAGGAAGGCTATGGGCTATATATCATCACGCTACTACTAATAGGAGCGGAGCACCAATGAAGAATGTTTCAAAAACGGGGGAAATTTTCACGCTACGGGCAATATAAGACGCAAACGAGGTTGCGTGGGTCAGCTAGTATGTGATAGTTAGGACGAAGAGATGTTTGTTATTCAATATCGCAAAAATTACTGAACGGATCTAGGAAATGTATATTTTTGGGGGACTAGAACTTCGAGTATCAGAAAAGTAGAAGGAGAAACAATACCTGTCCACGGCACTTTAGGCCGACCACTAACTGGTTTCCCAAGCTTTTTACTGTCACTGATATTGTGTTTGAAGAAAAACTATAACATCAAAATAAAAAAAAAATGTGTGCGTGTACTAGCGTACACTCGTAAGAAGTGAAACTTCTTTATGACGTTATTTTTCAAAAAATAAATATCATATGTCGACGTAAGGTATAACGACAAAAGACTTATAAACCAGCAATATTCGTGACAATTCTTATTTCAAGTGCAATAAAAGTTAAGGAGCGAGACCTGAGTAAATATTTCGCGATCTGTGGTGTGAATGAAGTAAGTTTGTGGAATGTGATGTGTGTAGTTATTTACATTGTGGACTAAATAAAATAATATTGTTTGTAATGTGATATTTCATTGTAGTATTAATTTGGTCCTGTTTGTGTTTGAAAATGTTTTTTGTTTTATTTTATAAATTTGACGCGTAACGTAACGGATAAATGTTACACGTAACGTAACGGATAAATGTTACACGTAACGTAACGGATAAATGTTACGCGTAACGAAAAAATGTTACACTAAATTTTTTGACAACCCCGATAAAGAAGTTTCACTTCAAAAAAACATTGTTTATCTGTGCATAATTTTTTCCATTTCTATTTTTATTAATGAAGCTTTTACCATTACCCTGAGTCATAACAATTATTGCTCAGCTACCCTCTACTAAAAGCCTATTGACCTAAATACCAACTCCTCGAATTAACATTAAATAATTGTAAGTACATGTCGTAGACAGCATATCGTTACACATATTGCGTTTCTCTGGATGGAAATGATTTACTTTCCACTTAATAGAGGCTGCCAGAAAACAGCTGCGGCGTACACTAACTGTATGCCATTAAGACATTTAAATAAAAATAGATGCTGAGATTTAGTACATAAAGCTCAAAATTGGATGACTACATTGGGCTGTACAGCTGTTTTAACTGTAAATGCGATGTCTACTAGACGTTATTTGTATTACACATCAATATTGCGTTATCTTTACGTAAGTTTAATAATACATATATTTCTGATAAATTGACCAACTCATCTATAACAAATTTACACTATCATCAAGGTCGCATGTAAATATTCTAAGGAGGCATCCATTAATTACGTGCGCTCATAGTGGGGGGAATATCCCCGCGGGAATATCCGTGGGAGAGCTATGCTTCTGCATGAATGGGTCGGCTCGACCGGAGTGATACCACGGCCTCACAGAAAACCGGTGTGAAATAGCGTTTGCGCTGTGTTTCACCGAGTGAGTGAGGATACCGGAGGCCCGTACCCCCCAACCCCTCCCCCCATCCCCTTTCCCATCCCCCAAAGGTCGGCAACGCACTTGTGACGCCTTCGGTGTTGCGGGTGTCCATGGGCGGCGGTAATCGCTTACCATCAGGTGATACGTCTGCTCGTTTGCCCACTATACAATAAAAAAAAAAAAAACAAAAATCATCAATTTTCTTTTAATTTATCGATTTAATTGTAGTTTTATGTAGTACACTTCGTAATCATATAGTTTTTAAGGTTTATAAAAATTGGAACGGTTTAATAAATTTTGTTTAACCTGCCTTCGTATTTCACTATTTTTAACTAATGGGGTACAGATTAGTACAAATGAAAATTTGAACTTGTTAATGGATGCTCCTTAAGTAATCGAACATTAAATTTACAAAGACAGATAACAAGAAAAAAATTATTAAGGGAACCTCAATGATTACGTATTTGTAATTTTTAATGCAAAGTTAATCCTAAATAAAACCTACATTTGTGTGCTATCAGATAAGCAGTTTAGAATTCAAATTAAAAACGTAATTTAATTGGCACTACACATTAAAATAAATATTAAATTATTCTCCAAATGAAATGGAGATAAAACATATAGGAATGTCTTTAATTATTGAGAATTTCCCAAGTGGTAGAATGACTTGTTTTGGTAAGGAAATATTATCAAAAATTCCGACCAGCCCGCGTGTGGCACGACTCGACGGAATGAATCACAAACCGACACATGCCTATCGCAGACCAGTTTCGTACAGATATTGTTATACAAGGTGAATTAGTGATTTCCACGGTAATACACGAAGTCATGGTCAATAAACGCTCTCATACGAAACGTAATGATACTAACGCTGAAGAATCTGTCATAAGTACAAGCAGTTATCGACTCTGCGTGTAGGCAACACTGTTTATTATTGCGAACAATTAACTTCTCGCTAGCGCACTCAAATGTTAAGAATAAATTATATTCATTGCCTAGTTGAGCACTCACCGGCTTGTCATGATATAATAAGGAACCCTCAGTCATTTTCCAAAATGTGATAAAACCGCCGTTTTTCGTGCGGCGGTGGCTGACATCTGCAACAAGAGGCCATCGAGGTCATATGATTGCTCACTCAGCAACAACACTATTACACACACTTTGTAGCATCACTAAAGCTCACTTGTGTTGTCTTGTACATAAACAAAGATGCATGAAGGCAGCTCAAGGTTCGCGGGCGGGAAGTTAAACTTGCAGCATTTCCTACAAGGAGGCACCGGTAAGGTTTGTTTATCACTGAATCACAATCAGTTGTGGCGCGCGGCGCGGGTGAATGGGAGGCGCGGCGCGGTGCGGGACGCGCGGTGACGGAGATCGCTGAGGTGCGTGACGCGAGCGCGCGCGCTCATATCCCACCGCCAGTATTTGACGTGTAGCCAATAACGTTCCTATTCACGAAGTATTAATTAAAATATATGTAAATTGTCATTTCCATACTGCCTGCATAATACATAACTATGTTAGGAAAGTAAATTAATGACATAATTTCATATGTGGGTACTTGTTTTGGTTAAGATTATTTTAATGAATTTTCATAAATATTTCGAATAGGTATCTTGTTGTCATGACTACGTAGAAACTAATCATGATGAGATATTATTTTTACTTCGTGATCCTACGTGATCAAGTTCTTTTAGTGATTACAACAGAATCTTGAATATTTATTAATCCTACATGTATTAAAAAAAGCGAAACAATAGTAAACACTTCGATATTTCTCATTCAACACAAGTACCTGTTTTCAGTATATACCTAGAATATTTAAGAATCCGTTAAATGGTTTTATTTTATATATCCTGTATATTCAATCTGTGACTCGTACCCAAGATGTAACCCTCCATACCAAGATGATATAGTTAGACAAATTACAATCAATCACGCAATACACAGAGCTGTGATAAACACCAATTAATGACGGCAGGCGCCGCTTGTAATTTGTATAGACATAGAAAGCAAACATAATACTATTATACCAATGAATAGCTTAAGACAAATAGTAAGAGAATTCGCCATGGTTCTTATAATTTTTAGTACTAATAATATTTCTGTCTCTCATTCCATTTATCCATACTTATATTATAAATACGAAAGTAACTCTGTTTGTCTGTCCTGCTTTCACGGCCCAACCGCTGCACCGATTTCGATGAAATTTGGCATGGAAATACTTTCATTCTTGAGAAATGACATAGGTAGGCTACTCTTTGCTGTGAAAACCGACAAACACGCGGGCGGAGCCGCCCACAAAAGCTAGTTAGGTACTGATAAGTGGGATAAGACACAGGAATATTATTTTTAGTTTAGAGTGGAAAACAATAAATCACTCTGGAGAAGGTTAATTCAATACAGTCACCCTAAAGGTAACCAAAGGATTATAATGTAGAATAATATTCTGCTATACTGCCTTTAATAATTATTGTGTCGTGTTGAAAGAACAATTAGGGTTCGGTTCAAAATGCTGACCTGGAACCAGGTGGTTGATTTGCCATTTGATACTTTCAGTAAGTAGTCCACGTGATACCGTCTTTTAATTGTATATACATGCCTATGAATGCTGATATAATGTTACATGCATGACTAATTTGAGGAAGCTGTAGCTATTTTAGCAAATATAACAACTGTTTTAAATGTAACTTTGTTATTAGGTATTGTGTACCAGGACAATCGAAGGCTTAAAAAACTGTTTATCTACCATATAACTGTTAACTACTTCAATAGGTATCTAAGCATTAGTTAAAATCGGTTTTAAGTCTATTACGGTTCGGATGAACATCGTTTTGCAATGTGTTAATCTATGCGGTTATCACTGAGCCACAAGACTCTCCGAGTTAGGTATTATTGACTGTCTTGCAGAAAAGGTGCTGTGAAAATTCTGGGTATTCCTATACATTTTTAGCTTCATATCAGGTATGAAGAACGATTATATACCCACCCAAGGTGAGTTGATCAGGCGGGTAGTCATAATTTCAACCGATTTAAGAACTGAACCAAATTGAAATAGGAACACAAGCCACACGGGCAGCACCAGCTTTCAAATAAAAAATTAATCATCAAAATCGGTTCACCCACTCGAAAGTTATCAGGTAAAAACATAAAAAAAAATCAGTCGAGTTGATAACCTCCTCCTTTTTTGAAATCGGTTAAAAATTAAAATTATTTCGCAACATACGACATGTTTCGTCGTGCTCCCGCCTTCGTTCAAGCTGTACTGCCATGGAAGATGGGTAGGCCTTTGGTGTGGGACGCAGCTTGCGTCGACACCCTCGCGTCATCTCATCTTCCAAGCACAATTGGTTATGCCGGCGCTGCCGCTGCTTCTGCGGAAAGCCTCAAACGGCGTAAATACCAAAATTTAATAGATAATGACATTTTTGAACCGTTTGGGATCGAGACACTAGGTTCACGGGGTCCGAGTGCTCGCGCTATATTTAAACAACTACCTAAGCAACTGATTGACGCTTATCGTGACAAGAAGGCCGGACCTTTTCTAGCACAGAGAATTAGCATTGAAATTTAACTTCGCAATGCTGCCAGCCTTTTGAGAACGCTACCGGTAGGCGATGATACAGAGGAATTTTTGACGCTTGTAAGTAAATATTGTTTTTTCGCAATTAAATAAAAAAAAGATTATGTTAGGTGCTCAAGGAGAACGAAGAAGGAGACTAATTCCATCCACCCCAAATAAATTTGTGAAGTAGAAAGATGACGAATTCTAAAATGTATTGCAAAAAGTTCTACAACGTGCCGACAATCGAGAGCATAAATCATCTAACTTAAGTTTAATTAAAAACGTTTCGTTCCGTTATGTTGTTGACAAGCTGCGTTTTGTGCACGTGACCATATCCTACCACACAGTATGCATATAAGATAATATTTACCTTAATATATTTTTAATTATCACTAGCTTAAAAGCTTATTCCAAAGCTTAATATGACTTCATCCGGTAACGAACACGTGACCAAGTATTAGTATAATCTGCAACTAATTGTGTCAGAGATTTTGTGTATTCACGACTGCCTCGGTGCCGTAGTGGTAGTATATGCGACTGATGTGTTTAAAGTGTCGGGTTCGATTCCCAGGTCGGACCAACTGTTGGTATGATCTGCAAATATTTGTTTCGGAGTTTGCGTTTGAATGTATTTACAACAAAAAAAGTATAAATGTATTTATGTCGATTGTCTAATACCCGTAACACAAGCTCTACTTAGCTTGGGACTAGATGGCATTGTGTGTAAGATGTCCGAAACATTTATTTATTATTAGCTGAACCCCACGGGTATATATTATAGCCTATGTGTTATTCTGATGTATAAGCTACATTATTGTACAGTTTCATCAAAATCGATTCAGTAGTTTTTGCGTTTAGTTGTTGCTCTTGCAACAAACACACTCACTTACATTTCGCGTTAATAATATTAGTAGGATTTATTAATTCTTATGCTATTTAGCGTTGTTAATGTAGCTTCAGTTAATTGGGTGGTTCGCGTTGAAACTGGTAAAGCTATAAAGTTATTACTGCCTACAGAACTTCTTTAACGAGCGCCAATAAATGTCAATCAATTAACGGTTGCGACCGCATTCACTCTTAATTCGGACGATTTTTTTTATTAATCATCTACGAGGTTTAATTTTCTTGTGTTTAATAACTAGGAGTGGAAATGTTATTGTGTAATTCGCATTGAAACGTTAAGAATAATAATATAGTCGACTTTGTTTGATATTGAATAGCTATAAAGTATATAATGACAAAATGCCAACTGAAAAATGAAACTGCCTCAGTGGCGCAGCGGTTGTGTATGCGATTGCTATGCTTCAGATCTTGGGTTCGATTACCGGGTCGGACCAAATGTTTGTATGATTTGCAAATATTTGTTTCGGAGTTTGAGTTATTATTATTATTATTGTGTAAAAAAATGTGAACAAACAAGGAAAAATGTAAAAACTATAACCCGACTACGTAAAAATTTTCATACATAACCTACGAGTATGTCACTCTGGTAATTATTACAAATCTATTAACACATCATCCCGTATGTCAGTTCAGACGCTACAGAGGAATATAAAACATATTTAAACAGCCAAGACTATTACCCTAAATGATTCTAAAATGTACAACGTGCTCAAGAATTTCGTTTCGCAAGCTTTAAAAGGTCTCGTAACGCTTGACATTTAGAGAATCTCTACGTTAACTCTACACGTGAAAAACAACAAAATGAATGACCTTTTAAAGCTAACTTTTAAAGGTAAAAACATTCCGTATGTCAGTTCAGACGCTACAGAGGAACATAAAACATATTTAAACAGCCAAAACTATTACCCTAAATGATTCTAAAATGTACAACGTGCTCAAGAATTTCGCAAGCTTGAAAAGGTCTCGTAACGCTTGACATTTAGAGAATCTCTACGTTAACTCTACACGTGAAAAACAACAAAATGAATGACCTTTTAAAGCTAACTTTTAAAGGTAAAAACATCATAATATTTTGTTTTCAATTGCCAACTCACAAAAGTGTGAAATAACGCAAAAATGTTAATCGTCAATTTGACACTATTTGTTCATATTCTATATTAGTTTACGATACAAAACAGTACAGAACCTAGTACATTAAGATTGTTTTATCTGAAATTGTATTTCAAATTAGTTTCTAAGTAAGTGTGATTACAGTGATATGCAGAAAACAATTCTCGAAAATCGATGCAAAATTAGATTAAATAAAGAAATAAATCATTATCTATACCATATAATATAATAAAACTGAAGAGTTTGTTTGTTTGGTTATACGCGTTAATCTCAGAATGTGCTGGTCCGATTTATTTTTTTATAATATATATGCTGTCTTTAATTTTCATTTTTTCATATCTTTGTTGCTTCTTTTGTTTTGGTGTTCGTTATTATTATCGGTCCGATTTGAAAAATTCTTTCAGTGTATGTAAGCCCAGTTATTAAAGAAGGCTATTTATCATCATGGTACGTCGAAAAGGAGGCAATAAAAATGTTGCAAGACGGGCGAAAATTAATTATTCCTTTTGAGAGCACCCACTGCTTATACAAAATCAATGTTTGAAAGAATTGTTTCCCTAATAGTTCTAAATATAGTCTGCGACAGCATATCTTTTAAGGTTGGCTAATTATAAACATTTTTATGGTAAAGAAAGTTCACGCTGTTATAACATCAGAGCTTTAAGAGACGCCGATGAGGTCGTGGGTCAGCTATAATAATTAAGCCGAAGAGTTTGTTTGTTTGAAAGCGCTAAATCACAGGCAGTACTGATCCTGTTCGAAAAATTATTTCCGTCTTAGATAGCACAGTTATCAAGAAAGGATATAGGCCACGTATCATTGGAGTTTGGGTCTTTTTTTTAAGGTTGGCTTACTATAACTTGTGGTAAACAAATATGTTCACGCTGTTTTAACATCACATCGCTACGGGCATTAGGAGACGAGGTTGCGGGGGTCGGTAAATGCAGTTTCACATAAGACAACCTGATTTTAAAATTTCAGGAATGGATTGATAAAAATATTTATATATATCTTCGTTTTTACGATTCTATTCTTCAAATATGTGAAGTATTTCATATCCGACGGTTAAACAAAATAGATATGAGAAAACTATAAAGGTTTCTGTGAGAATTACGGGACCAAGGAACTAAAGTAAAGTGAATTAAGAACGGGCAGCATTTGAAGTCAATAATGTATTATTAGTTCGAAGCTACCCAAGTAAGTTTAAAAAGTCGGAAAGCTATAAACGTCCGCATAGAGTTGAAAGTTGAGAACAACCTTTTAAATGAAAAGATATTCAATATCAATGTTCGAGAGTTTGTTTTGTTTCCTTGACTGCGTCATAAGGAGGGTTATCTTATTTTTATTCGACTATGGCACTTCATCATCATCGCAGTCCACTGCTAGACATTAGATCATTAGATCCTTGGCTTCTCGCATCCAGCTCCTGCCAGCCGACTTGCGCAGATCATCACTCTACCTGGCCTGTGGACGTCCCACACTACGTTTGCTGAGACACAGTCTCCACTCAAGAACCCGTTTACCCCAATAGTAATAAGTTCTGCGGCTAATATGGCCAGCCCACTGCCATTTCAGCTTGATTAATCTTTTGTGCTATGTCCATGACCTTGGTTCTCTGCCGGATTACCTCATTCCTGATGCGATCCCTCAGAGAAAAGCCGAGCATAACCCTCTCCATAGCATGCTGAGCAACTTTAAACTTGTGGATTAGCCATGCCGTAAGTGTCCACGTTTCGGCTCTGTAAGTTATGACGGGTAGGACGCACTGGTTAAGGACTTTTGTCTATGGCGCTTATCGGTGATTAAATATACAGTTTTTTTAAATCACTAATAAAGTAGTATCTGCCTGGGGGAGACCTTCGCTTAGCAGCGGACGGCGATATGTTGATAGGTTGATAGTTTTAAGAAATACTAATAATAATAGTAGTTATAGGTCAACATCTCTGACTATGCAGCATTTTTGCCCGACTACGGTGAACCGATTTTAATGAGGTATCAATAGATTAGTAATAGTCGCCAGGATGACAAAGGCTATATAAATGTTATCAAAAGATTTTACGTAGTTGGGTTATAGTTTTGACCTTTTTCTTTTTATTAATTATATATTCCTGTTAAACTTATCGACTACCTACGAAAATGGAAGTCTATTCTACCTTGAAATAGCAACAATTTTATAATTTCATGGGAGAGTCACACTTCGGCATGAATGAGCCGGTTCGACCGGAGTGATACCACGGCTTCACAAAAAACCGGTGTGAAATAGCGCTTGCGCTGTGTTTCACCGAATAAGTGAGGATACCGGAGGATCACACCCCCACCATACCCCCAATCCCCTTCTCATCCCCCAAAGGTCGGCAACGTACTTGTGACGTCTCTGCGGCGGTAATCGATTACCATCAGGTGCTACGTCTGCTCGTTCGCCCACTATTCAATAAAAAAAAACAAACTAAAACAAGATGTGTCTGTCGTCTTTTATTTCTCGGTATTCAGACTTATCAATTTTCTTGTTAATTTAGTTGATATAATTGCATTTAATTTCAGCATTGATAATCAATACACAAGAAATTACTTAAGATAGCAATCAATTTTTGAAAAATAGCTCCTAAATTGATTTTATCGTAACATTTAATCATACTGCCTGTCTAAAATATTTTTAAAAGTTAATTTTGTCTTCGTAGATTATTGTTTTAGTAGTAAGTGATTCTGGTTCGTAGCCAGAGGTTGTGAGTTCATTTCATGGTCAGAAAAAAGAAATATATTAAGAGTTTATATATTTTGGTTTGCACTTGCACTTGCATCCTGCAAAGTGATGAGGTAGTGAAAGTCTTAAGGGTAATTATTTAGTTAATTAACGATGATACTGGTACAGAATTTAATATTTAAAATAATGAATTTATCTGTCATGGTTCAATAAGTGTGCTGTAATATAAAGGTATGGAAGTTGACGTTAATAGAAGTAAAGGACGATCAATAGAAGAGTTGAGTAGATTTAGTTGAAGAAGACATAGAAGACTATGGCCCAATGATGAAGCATCACTAGGCCGCCATGTGGGTCACCATGCTGCACTCGGTGGCGCAGTGGTAGTGAATGCGACTGCTGTACTTAAGGTCTCGGTCTCAAGTCCTTGGTCGGACCAAATGTTTGAATCTACAAATATTTATTTCGAAGTTTTGGTGTTTTCTATGTATGATATGTATGTATTTACAAAAAAGGAAACATATATATATATATATATTTATATCAGCTGTCTTGTTTCCATAAAACACAAGCTCTGTTTAGCTTGGGACTAGACGGCGTAATGTGTCAGATGTCCTAAATATTTATTAATATTTATTATAGCATTGTCTGTATTTTCAATGAGTATGGTGACCACCACTCTTAGATTCTGCTTGTGCTTTCCATTAGATAGAGTAGTCATTTTGGCAGTCATTTATAAAAAAAAATCCAAATAATCTTGGACAAAAGATAAGAAGATGAAAATGCACTTTAAATAAAATACATAATTTAATACTAAATTATTGTAGTTTTTCAAATATAGGAACTGGACATAAGTAAATTTATTTCAACAGTAAACGTATTCTTATTGATTTTTCACTATAGATTCTGTTATTTGAGTTTTAGTAAAGATTTTTTAATCGAAAACCCAATTTTATCAAACATTTTGTAGTTGATTCTTAATTAAGAGACGTCTTAATTGGATCTGCTTATGCAACAAGAAACCAATCCAGATTTTTACCTATCTCGAGATAAGGATATAATGGTAATTTTTTCAAGAAACATTAATTATAATAATATATACACAACAACTAAAACACAGTTAGTGCAATTTTTTATTTATTTTTTGTTGATGAAATGGCAACTAGCCGGATCACTCGGATCAGCTATTTCTGCCAATGTTAAGTATTTATAGTCTTCAATTATCAAGTCTTCAAGTCTTTAAGTCGTCGTCGTGATGAAATTAATGATAAAAAATATGACATGAAATGGGGACCGTCTTTCGACCTCAATTAAATTAGTGAAAACCTGTAATTGGTTTAATGTTGCACACGTCAAACTAGCCTTTACTTTTATTTGTACCTGTTAGTTTTCCAAACCAAAATGAATAAATGATTTTGAAATTGGACCCACTTATGCAACAAGGAACCAATCCACTAACATGCCAAAATCTAAATAAGAATCCTATTTATAAGGAAATAAGGATAATTCTTAGAATTTGGCATGTGTATGGATTAGTTCCTTCTTCCATAAGTAGGTCCAATTGTTCTTATCTCGACTCTAGCATGTATGTGGATTGGTTCCTTGTTGCATAAGTAAGTCTAATTAATGATTAAATAATATGCAGCAGATGTTATCTCAAATGTATTCTATACGACGTCAACAGATAGTATGATGTACTTTATTCGATTACATATTTGTGAAGTGAAAACAATAAATTTTATCAAAAGAAGTTTCAAGTATTAAACAACGATAATAACGTTGATATAATAAGTATAAATTAGTTAATTACTATACATCTATACAAATAAATAAAATTAAGTGTCTGTTAGTAATTTCAAAATAACGGCCTTTCACTAAATGCATATGAAAATATTTACAGTACTTACGTGAAAAAAAGTTTGTTTTGTGTCTGCCTGTCTCTATCTGTTTCGGTTAATCTCTGGAACGGCTAGACTGATTTTGACGAGACTTTCACTAATAGGTAGCTGATGATAAAAGGAGTAACTGGTGTTGTATCCTACAGTGAACATTTTTCTGGTATGGTTAGAGTTGAAGAAAAAAAAAAGGTGTGTTTGTGTATGCATGTGAGTGTCTGTGTTTCTATGGTGGGTTAGGATGAATAAAGTAGGATAAAGGAGTTGTCCTGTGTCTTGGTAGTTTTTAGTTAAAAGCCAATTTGCCAGAGTTTTGTTCCCGGATCCCTCCCTTCTCAGGCGCAGAGTTGGCACACCGTGTGGTTTTAGTCGGTTCCATTCCGACACACCGCCCCACCGCAAACCCTGGCGGGGTGACGGCCCGAGGGGGTTTCCACAAGTAAAAAAAAAAAAAAGGTAGAGAGTAAAAATTTCAATGTTTATTGAGTTTGTTGTATAGTTGAGGACCTTGGAAACAAAGAAATCGCTTCGTAAATGAATAATTGTATTTGTTATGCTGGCAAGATATGCCTGCATAACAGATACAATATGATATGTCTTTGCGTCTTTTTGTTATAGTAAGAAAAGGAGTCGCTTAATGTTGTAGAAGTACTATGTTTAATATGAATAACTCTCTCACTGACAGCACTTCGCAGCATTTATAATGTTGTGTTGTTTTCTCCCTGTCAAATAATTATCTATTTTATAAATATACAATTACATAAATACGTAGCCAGCTAAATTCAAACAGAAAACTAACTTATTAAAAGACCTTTAGTTCTAACAGGTATGTGTAAGTATGCAATATTCAATTCAAGAAATAATAATAACATTCGTTTGCTTATTTCTTGCTCCTATCAGCAAATGTCTTATAGCGGCAAAATTCCTTTTATGCAGATCAAGATAGTGGTCGTTATTTATCAAATCTTTGGCATTGATTGAGAAATGATTGTTTTGCTAGATTGATTGTTTAGATACAGGTATGTCTATATTAGGGTTCATTATCAGGACTACGGAACCCCAACAAGGAAAATAGCGACCGCAATATTTTATTTAATTATATTATTTGCTTTTTCGACGAAAAGTTGAACGTTCGAGTGTTTCCAAGTTTGAAAAGTTAATTTCATACCTATCCTACTAATATTATAAACGCGAAAGTTTGTGAGTATATTTGTTGGTTTTTCACGCAAAAGCTACTTAATGGATTTTAATGAATCTTTACAATAATATAGCTTATATATCAGAATAACACATAGGTTACAATTTATAAAGATACTAGCTTCGCCTCTTGGTGTTGCTCGCGGTTATTGTCGAATCGCGGGAAGCACTGCATGTAAAGCAAAAACTTCATACCTTTTTGACAAAAATAAGGTGGATTATGAAATTTAGCGCAATTAAAGTTTTTATGAAGCAGGAGAGAAAAATGCTTAACAAATTCAATGACTTAGTCTCGAACTTCGACCACTGGCCGACTTGTGGTCGAATCGTATAAGTAAGATTGTGACTGAAAACAGGAGCTAACGATCCAGCTGGTTAATATATTATTAATATTACCTACATAACATTACATCGGTAGAAAATGCAAAAGCTTAAATGAAATGATACAACGGACTCTCAGAAACTGGTCCTAAGTAAACCTTAGGTTGCTTTTCACAGAATGAATCAGGTTACCAGAGACAAAAAAACAACACTCATTTGGCTTTTTGCTGCCTCGGTGGCGTAGTGGTAGCGTATGCGACTGCTAAGCTTGAGGTCTCGGGTTCCATTCCCGGGTCAGACCAAATGTTTGTATGATCTGCAAATATTGGTTTCGGAGTTTGGGTGTTTTCTATGTATAATATGTATGTATTTACAAAAAAAAAAAAGTATATAAGTATTTATATCAGTTGTCTAGTACCCATAACACAAGCTCTGCTTAGCTTGGGATTAGATGGCGTTGTGTGTTAGATGTCCGGAATATTTATTTATTTATTTTAAAGTGCAGCACCATTAACCAATATTCAAGTATTTCCCGTCGATTCTCTTTCTATAAAGCAATTGAGATTGACAATTTTTCATTCAATCCAAGCTAATCGGGGCATTATGAATACTTTCTTTCTTTTTCTTAGGAATGGCAAACTGTGCCAGTGTCGACAATTTTGCCTTTGTCAATTATGTGTACTAGACAACTGATATAAATAGATATATACTCTTTGTAAATACATACATATTATACGTAGTAAATACTCAAACTCCAAAACAAACATTTGCAGATCATACAAATATTTGGTCCGACTCGATAATATCGTGCAGCACTTCAGTGTGTTACTACATCTGAATAAAAACAGTACTGGTTATTTAATTATTCAATTCTTATTGTAAAAATCAATCATTTTCACTTTCACGCAAATTTCATGATAATCGATCGAGTGATGACGCCTCAATACCTTAACAAGTAAACTCACGTCGTTTAACGTGCGTGGAGGATTGATCTTTTACTTGACCATAAAACTATAGAGGAATGTCTTAGCAGAAGGCTAACTCTGGGCCAAAACTATACCCATCAACAATATATTCAATCATAGAAATTTTGAAATTCTATGATGTTTACCTGTTTGGAGGAACCGGTCAGGCGAGGTGATCATGCCTGGCTGGCCACTGCCCAACAGTTGATGTTGGGATGTTGTATATATGATAATCGACGCCAGAAATTCTATTGCGCGATTCAAGATTGATAGTTACTACGTGTAGTGCGTTACTTCGTAGTTCAGTGTATCTTCGGTAGATGGTGCTGTAGTAGGTTTGTTGTTGTGTTACTCTTGTGTTGTAAGTGGAAGTCGCCTCACCTGGATATCTGTACAATTATTGTTTATAAAAATGTCGATTGGCAGTCAATATTTGATATTTACTAGGTGCAATAATAGTATTTAATAGTCTGCGTGTGGTAATGGATTAAGCATACAGTGTATTACTACCCCTTTTCATACTGCGGTTGTGGTGTAAACCGACTAAGGGAGCCAACGCATGACAATAACACTGTAAAGATAAGAATATCCTGAAATGAACTTTATACCAATCCGACTGGCCAGCGAGGTATAAAACGAGAACATCTTTCTAAAGAGAAGAGAAGCTCAATTATGTTTACAATTAGACATGAAGGTGTTTAACTTTTACATCGTTTGTGATTTTAATCTTCACTGTTCAGAAACTTGAAGGTTTATAGGTACCTGTAAGAAATAAATGTGATTAATTTAAATTGATTGTAATGATTTCATTTAATAACAAATGTATTATCAATAAAACCCGTTAACAATATAAATCGAACTGAAAATTAATAAATTCCTCTGGTATAAGGAACTAAAGTAACCGATATATATAAAGTTTTAGGCTGTCAATGGAGCATACATCTATACTTTTAGTAACAGGGCGTTAAATTTTTTTTTTTCTTTCATAGTAGAAGAAATGCCGTGGGAGAGACACGCTTCAGCATGCCTGGGCCTTCTCGACCGGAGTGATACTGCCCCACAGTAAAACAGGAGTGAAACAGCGCCAATAAATTTGTGACTACGCTACGTCCTTCTTTATTGAGTTGATTCAATTCTCAAAAAAATATTGACGAATCCGCAGATTCCATTTTTTATTTATAACCTGCATTGCAAGATTCATTATACTAATTGTAGATATCTAAGTGTACCGACAAATACAATACAATAAATTGAAGCAGAAATTATCCGAGTTACCTATGTGTAGTTAATGGCGGCTTGGAAACGAAGCGGAGCGGAACGGCTGGACTGGTATAGTTACTTCTGGTTGTGAAATATTCGTAGAAGTTCAGGAAAAGTTTAAGAGTTTTATCCCTTTTGAATGGAAATTAAATATGTGAAAATGTTTTTGCCATAATCTTGTTACCAATGGCAAATAATAAAAATAGCTTTATATTAGTCTATGTTGCTACTGTCACGAATTGGGTTCAAATTAGAAAATAATCGATTTATAGAAATTTAAATAGTACCTATAGGTGGCGCTACAGAGTTACAAAGCGGCACTTAATGCAGATCAAGATACGAGTAGCTACCGTTTTTTATCATTTTGTTTCAAACATTGTTCTTTGAATTTGATAACGAAATTGCAATTTGTAGAGTGATAAAGAAAATATCACGTCCTTTAATCGATGAATTATAAAAAAATAATCTAGATTTTAATCTTGAATTTATCTAGATAATATACTCAATTACCTCCGACTACTGTTCAGCTTTATTCCTGTCTCTCTAGATCTAAAACTCACTATGGCAGGTTGGCTAAACTGGCAAATATTTTAAATGTAATATTATGTTTAATTGAATAATATTTATATAATACTTTTTATTTTATGTTGTGTTTTAAGCGGTCGCAGTGATATTATTGGTGGTCTATGCAGCGGTGCAAGTTACGGATGCTGGTAGCGTTTATAGACTTCAATCAAATGAGATCAGAGCAAATCAATGTCCACCTGAACAAATTCATGATTGGACAATAGAACACCTGATGAGGCACGAGAATTGCAACATGTTCTACCAATGTGTCCATGCCAGACCTGTGCCGAGACATTGTCCACCCGGCTTGCACTTCGCTCCTAATCTTCAGAGATGTGAATGGCCGCAAATTGCAAATTGTCAAGATATAACTGTATCTACTACTACAACGACGACCACTCCTGTTCCCACGACGCATATACCTACCACAACCACGACATCACCCCCTCCCACTACTATCCCAACTGCCGCAGACACCACGACTACTCTACCTACAACCGTCACAACAATGACTCCAGTTCCCAAAACAGTTCCAACTACAATAGACACCTCTACCCCTGAACCTACAACACTCACAACAACAACTCCAGCTCCCACGACACTCCCAACTACTACGGACACCTCCACTCCTGCACCTACAACCATTACCACTACTACTGCTATTCCCACAACAGTTCCAACTACCATGAACACCACTACGCAAGCACCTACAACCGTCACAACGATCACTCCAGTTCTTACGACAATTCCAACTACGATGAATACCACTACCTCAGCACCGACAACCAATACCGCCATAACTCCCGAATTTACCACAGTTCCAACTACCACAACTCCCACCCCTACAACATCTACACCCATCAGACCAATACATCCCCATGGGAAAGCCAGAATCACTTCAGTCGAAGCCCAGGTTGCTGTGGAGGTTAACATGAAGAGGCACACTGCATAATACTAAATCAATAGATGGTATGTGAAGAAGCTAGTTCTTTACATACCGCTGTAACTACCTCACCAGCGCGAAAGCTGGATATAGATTAAGAACAAAATGAACGCCCACGAAAATATACATAATTCCTTGTCACGTTACGGATGTAACTCTGATTTTACTACAAATTGGTCTTTTAGCACCAAAAGTGCTAAGAAAGAGTTCCAGTGAAATAACTTCCTACAGCAAGTTTAAGGTTAGTGTCAAATATATTACTTTTGTTACTAGAATTATAAATTCCTCACATGTGTAGTACTTTTATTATACGCGTCATTTGTGCAAAAATATCTTGAGACCGTCGTAGTCCGTCCAGGCTACTGAACACAAATTATACTGCGCATAATGTGATAACATTTTACAACCAAATTTGGTTTTGCCGGATTTTCGGTTGGAAAATACTACTGTTTTTTGGCTCCTTAGAGACACTATTGTGACTATGCAGGAGTCAAGAGGACGCCAAGTTCCCATTAAAAACCACTCTGATGGCTGGCCTTAAGAAAGAACCGAACTACGTGTTAGCAAAGTTCAAATCGACGGATACGTCATAGAGGATATCAGAAAAGACTTCTATGAAACGACAAACTACTTTTGTTTAAGTGTGTACTGAGACACCTATTTGTGATTCTGACATAACGTGGAACAATACGTCACTGTGGAAAAAGGGTTAGTTTTTATAAGTACCACATCTTGCACTAATTTGAATAAGTAAGCTGATTTATATTTCGAATTAAGAAATTTTGTTTCCTTTCTTTGTTACAATTTCACTTATAGGCAAATAATAAATTGTATGGTATGTGTGAACATTACGTAAACGCTGTAAAGTGAAAGAAGTTGTTATAACTGATGCCTAAATTATATAATTGTCAGCTTCAGATATAACAGGTCTCCTAAACGCTACGAGTCTTGCTTGGGAATAAGTTATTTTTTAAAAGTGTTTATGTCGCAGTTTACTTTTGTTATTATATAATCGTTTCGAACTACATAAATAAGAAAATTCAACGTCTAAAATCAGTCTGACTAAAATACTTAACTGTCATATATTATTCTTTCAGGATTTTAACCCGAGTCACACACACATTTAGGATAAATACTATAAGAACTAAATAATACAAGATAACAGTGCAATGTAAATGTAGTAGTGTGCAGTGTATTGTAAATATACTTGTGTACCTTCATAATTAAAAATGTTAAAATAATAGTTTGGCGCCTTTTTCTTTAAATTTACGACTGTTTATTATAAATAAATAATAAATAAAAAAAAGTGTTTTATCTTATTGCTTATTAATCATATATATATATCTAAATAACAAAAATTCAGAGTATCATACATACACATACATATCACACCACGTCATAGGTAAATTTAATCATTTATGTTTAGTTATACTGCGTTGTAGCAAAACATGAAATAGGAGATAGGCTTGCGATGGAACGGATCGGATCGATGAAAGACCCGACATAGGAATATACCTAGTGGGATAGGTGTCTTTTTAAAAAAATATAAATCCAAATTACACAATATCCGTCTAAAGGTTGTCTGAAGGAGATCGCCGTGAGTTATAAGACCGCCTATTGTTATCACCAATTGTAGTTTTTTCATTTAATTGTCTGTAAATTTTTGTTTCTTTTTGTGGTGTTCAATAAAGTTGTATAAATTAAATAAATAAATAAATAAATAGTCCAATTGAGACTCCTTCTCTTTGTTTTAGGTCGGTTAAAAATTGGAGGCCTAAAAGTATTTATTAAGTTCCATATGTATTACGGTGATTGTAAAACGCAATCCCTTTTATAATATAATAAGCTGGCAACTCCCACATTAGGAATATATATCCTGTGTTGCGGAGGACTTTACAAACATATATATAACGGATACAAAGAACACCCAGACTCAGGACAACATTTTGTGGATCACACAAAGTGATGTCCCACCTGGGATTTGAACCCACGGCACTTGACGCAGTAGCAAGCGGCGTAGTGACCGCTTAAACCACTAGGCCAACCGTGCAGTGGATATTACAAAATGTAGTATTTTAATGTGTGCTAAGGGCACCTTAAATCTGTTTGAAGTCGGTGTAAAGCCCAATAGGTATTCGATAAGTTACGTACGTCCGTCTCCGTCACAACGGTTATGATTGTAAAACGCAATCCCGCTTATACAATGCTGAATTGTCGTAGGCGTCTTTATTAGATACTCTCTACGTAGACCAATCGATTTATCACTAGTGCTTTACTGTTTTAGAATAACCTTTTATAGTCTACTTTAAAATCTAGAATTACTATGTTTTTTTTTGTTTATTTATTTAACAATATTCTTAAACATCACTAGCAATGTTTCACCAATCCACGAAATCGTTTTAGAGTTTATCTGGGTATTTGAAAATTTGTACATAATGGTTTGTACTTTGTACATTGTTGTTTGAACATAATTCTTGTTCAGGTTCAGGAAATGTAGGCAGGTATCTATTTAAAAAATATGTTCCTATACTTTTTTTGCGCCATACCTCCGTGCACACTAAGTACGTGTTTGGGAATCCCGACGAATCGGTCTACTCATTAAACCCCGCGGCGGCCTAAGTTAGCAGTCGGGAGAAGGAACGCATCGGCGGCTTCTGGCGTCCCCCATTACCGTACCTTACGTCTGAGGTTCATCATCCCGGAGTAACCAGAGTCTCCCCTGGGGTACGTCGCTATCGCGTCTCTCACCGCTCTACACAGAAAGCATCGGAACGCCGACCCGCCTTAGACGACTCCACCTGGCTGCACCGGAGTGTTACAGGTCTCGTGTCGTTTGCAGCGGCCATATCTTTCATAGATGTGGCCACAACGACTCTTCGCGTCATCGCGCGACATCGTCGCCTCTTTCGAGCGTGATCGCCCCTTACCCGATCCTGCTTCTCGGACTCCTTCTGGAGCATTATAGAAGGAGACCGCGGTTTCCCATCCCCACTACTCGCTAGTAATTCTGCGATCAATGCTGATGAAGTCGCTATACCTAATATAAAAAGCTAATTAATAGTATGCATACAAAAGCAAAATCCATATAAGATCAAGAAAGGCATTCAGACTATTAGGTAAAACTTAGCGCCTTGCAAAACTGATATAGCAAACACTTCTTTCTCAAGAATTACTTCTGTGAAGAAAGGTTGATGATGGTATGCACTCTAATACCAATTACATATTTAAACTTACTCATACATTTGCAACAAACTTACTAACACTTAGTTTTGCTAAATGTTAGAACAGAACCCTTTGAAGCACAAACTACTGAATTATTTCAGTACACCGTCCTTATGCGAAATTCAATCACTAGATTGCGATAGGTAAGTCTATAACGCACGAAAAGGTTTCTCCATTAGTAAAATAGTAAATTACCAGAAAATTGGACTACTTATAGTCAGGTACCTAAGTTAATTATATTGCGAGCAACATCACTAATATTTGCTATGTTCTTGAATCAGGCACTACTGAATTTGTTACTACACAAGTCTTCGTTGAATTGGCAGAAATAATTTCATTACAAGCTTTTATTTAGTTTCACATGTCCCAATGTTAGTCTGTAATCAAATCTTGCAAGTTAGATTTGATCCACTTCATGATTTCCAAATGAGCTGTGAAATATACCTTTAGTTCTGATGACAATGCAATTATATGTAATAGGTATTATTATTAATCCAAAATGGCCGCCTTAACAACAAGGCGACGTACATATTTCTGAACAACTCACCCAGGATATTAAATTAAAGGGCCTAATGTAATTTTTTTATTAACAAGTAATGAAAGCTTGTTTATAATTTTTTTTCAAAATTAATTAATTGTTTTAAGGTAGCATACACAACAGGGTAAATCTGGCAGGTTTGCCTGGAAAGTAGAATTTCAAACGAAAAGCAGGGCGCATATGTTGCATAACTGACATAACTGTGCATATTTTGACACAACGGAAAAGTAATAATACATAGTATGTATATAAATTATCCGTTTTGTAGTTTAATCGTAGAGATAAACCTGAGCGTGTTTGGCGATACTGGCCGTCGTCTCTGTGCAGACGTCAGTAGCGCGATGAATATTAAACTAATTAAGGTAGACAATATTTGGATCGTTTTTTGTTTTTTCGGAAGACGGTCTCCATTTCATGTCATCCACATTTTATATATTTTTTATCATTGATTTCATCACGACGAAGACTCGAAGACTTATAATTGAAGACTATAAATATTTGACATTGGCACAATAGCTAATCCGAGTGATCCGGCTTGTTGCCATTTCATCAAAAGAAGAAGAATATTTGGATGACCAAGCTGTGCTTAGTATTTTCTTGTTAAATTTGCCAAAAATGGAACCTACCTAGATCGATTTATCGCCTCTGACACCCTCTGCTTACTAATTTTCATGAAAATATTAGATATATGGTAGGAACCTTACAGATTCCTGCGATCCTGATAGATCGGTTTGCCTGCACAGTTGAACTCTACTTATCTCAAGCTTACCTCACGTTACATCCGTTTGCAGTTAAGTACAATCCATCGTAATTTGAAGACGGACAGTGCGATGGCTTAAAGCTGCCATTGCGTAACAAGGCTAAGAGTACAATATCGCTCGTAGGAGATAGTTTTCAAAGATTAAGTATTTGCCACCTTATTTTATGATGCTTATTAATGGATTTTTTAATTATATGACGCAATAAGTTCCTAAATGTCGATTGCAACAGACATTGTAAGATTAAGGAAATATTTATTTACACTGTGATTCATGTTTACGTTCTGAGTTATATTGGGATTAGTTAGATTATGTTGTTACGACCTGTGATTGGAATACCCTTTTCCTCGTGTATAATTGTCCTCGAACCGAAACGAACAATATTGAGTTCGTGCGAATATATCGATTTTTAAGTAAAATAGAACGAATCTCAAGTGCTACTTTCGGTCTGAATAACTTGACTCAATATCGATCAATCTCTTTAACGACACCTTCCGACGTGCCGTTCCTCAAGAGTGGAAGTATCTCTGTGGCAAATTTTATTAAAATCAGTGTAACGGTTTAGCTGTGTCAGCGTAACAAACGAACAGACTGAGTTATTTGCAAATTTATAATATTATATATGGATAACATAAGTATGTTTTTGAGGCTGCCATAGTGAATCCAAGAATGGTGATCACCTTACTCACTGCGAATGCTGCCAACGCTACAATGCAGCATAGTGACCCCCACTATGGCAGCCTATTGAGATGATTCTGCATCATTGGGCCACCGCCCTCGCACTCACACTCACAGAAAACCGGTATGAAATAGCGCTTGCGCTGTGTTTCACTGAGTGAGTGAGAATACCGTAGGCCCATACCCCATCCCCTGCCCCCATCCCCACCCCCATCCCCCTCTCCATCCCCTAAAGGCCGGCAACACACTTGATCGCCTCTGGTGTTGCGGGTGTCCATGGGCGACGGTAATCGCTTACTATCAGGGTGATACGTCTGCTCGTTTGCCCGCTGCTCAATAAATAAAGAAAAATAAAAAAACTCACAAAACAAACACGACATCACGAATTAATGACGAAAAATAAAATAAAAGTACGTAAGTTATTGCATTGTGTATTTAACAAGATAAATATCTTAACTTATTTTGTACTGGTGTGTAATGGTTTTTAATGAAAGCATTTATTCAGTCTTTATCGTCGTCTCAGGAGTCTTTCCAACATTTGATTCAGTTGAAACTGTGCTCTACCAGGGAGCGTGCAGCCAGCGTCGATTTGGTGGTCGCAAACCTAGAAACAAAATATATTATATACATTCAAATTATCAGATTTCGATACCACACTTAGTTCTAAAAAAAGGTAGGCAGGGAAAACTTAGTTCAAAAATAATCGTCAAACTACCTGTCTATAAAGACACATATATTGTGTCAATTATGTTTAAAACACATTGATGATAAAGAAACACTAATAAAGCGGTTTTCCCAAAGACCATTCTTCAAAAAGAAATTTTTTCATCAAAATCATTATTAAAAGTTTTTAATAGACCACTGATATTTTTAATTAGTATTAATTATTCATCAGTTTCTCAAAGGTTCGGTGGCATCATGTCTGTGACGAATTCATCTGAAATATTTATTTAATCTCAAATCGATCAAAATCTCCGAGTGCATTGTAAATCATAATTCAAATAATGTATCATTTCATCAATCTCATCATCAATCTTAGATGTAGAGTCTCGTGGAAACTAAACATAACTCGATTCAACTGATTAAAATGCAACAATGACACGATGAGACAATGAAAAATTACCAAAACTACTTCTAAGTAATGTCTAAGTAAAGTTGAATAAAAATGATAGTAACACAACCACCGACATGTGATAGAAGATGTATATCATACACATAACTTCAAGAAAAAATGCAGGAAAAAGAGCGAAACATTCTTAAAATATTAGTACCCAATTCGCTCGTGGACGAGCAATTTTAAGAACAATTTCGTCACATTTTTCGTTTACTTAATCTTAGTAAACAAAAATGGTGATGAAATTGCTCTTAAAATTTAATATGAGAGTAGAATTTAGATCCCAAGGCAACACAACACACTTCAGAACAATAAATACTTATTACATCACGTCGATGCAACAAAAAAAAATCTAGCGCAAGAGAAATAAACAAAGCATTAAACTTAGGCAAAAGAAGGCACGCAATATTATACGTCATATTATGTTATTATAAGTATTACCTAAATATTAGCACCAAATAGGATTGAATCATTAACACCTATAAATATTACTTTCGTTTTTTAGCTTTAACAGTGAAATCGTATTTAAATTTTTTGAATACATCTCACCTACTTTTTAACCGACTTCAAAAAAGGAGGAGGTTATCAATTCGTCTGTATTTTTTTTATGTTTGTTACCTCTAAACTTTCGATTGCGTGAAACGATTTGGGTGATTCTTATTTTATTTGAAAGCTGGGTGCTTGCCATGTGGTTTTATGCATTTCAATTTGA
Source organism: Spilarctia lutea (assembly GCA_916048165.1). NCBI lineage: Eukaryota > Metazoa > Arthropoda > Insecta > Lepidoptera > Erebidae > Spilarctia > Spilarctia lutea. Next base: position 13,958,503 of record OU696487.1, read on the forward strand.
TCTAGTTCTTGAAGTCGATTTTATTTGTTTAAATTTAACTTGTTTTCTTCGTAAAAATAAGCTGATATTTGTGCTTGAAAATGATTGTAGGGTTGTATTGAAATGGTAGATCTATATATCCAAACCTGCCGAGATGAAAAATCTTATATAAATTTTTACGGACATAAATTACACGTGATCGATTTTTTAAGAAACTATGAATGTTTCAGCTAATAGTTTGGAACTAGAAAGCAACATAACACCGTGTTAGGTAATACCTACTTTCTTATTGATACTCATTTTATGATGCGAATAAAAAAATAATTTTGAGGCTCACCTGTATCCTAGTGTTGAAGTGTAATACACCGGGACACTGTCGTAGCACCCTTGCTCCCCAAACACAATAGTAGAATAAGTTACAATCGTATTCGTGGGGTAGAAGCCAGTGAATGTGAGGGTTTACGGGGCACCCATTTGGTCGGAAATCAATATCCGTAGTTGTTGTTGTTGGAGCCGGAGTAGTTGTGGTCGTTGTTGTTGTAGGAGCGGGAGTCGTTGTGGTCGTAGTTGTTGTTGGTGCGGGAGTAGTTGTGGTTGTCGTTGTAGTAGTGGTTGTTGGAGCAGGAGTTGTTGTAGTCGTTGTAGTAGTCGTTGTTGGAGGTGGAGTAGTCGTAGTCGTCGTTGTTGTAGTTGTTGTTGTTGGAGGGGGAGTTGTAGTTGATGTAGTTGTTGTTGGAGCAGGAGTAGTCGTAGTTGTTGTGGGAGGAACAACTGTTGGGGGAGTAGGTACAATTCTATCTTGACAGTCCACAAGATGAGGCCATTCGCAACGCCATGTACTCAAGTCGAAATGCAAGTTTCCAACACAACGTCTCGCCACAGGTCGGCCGAAGACACAATGGTAGTACATGTTGCAATTCGCATGCCTCATTAAATGTTCTATAGTCCAGTCATGTTGTTGTTCAGTTGGGCATCGGTCCACTCCCACCACATTTGCATCCGCAACATGCGCGAATGTGACGAATACAACCAATAATAGCACAGCAAGTCCTGTAATTACCAAAAAGTTCTTGTTAGGTACATTTATTTCTCAAAGAACACAGAACATTATTTCATTTGTGAAATACAGTAATATCTTGCAAATTAAGTGAGCTAACCTTTCATAGTCACTTTTTGAATTTAACAGACGCCAAAACAATTGTACGACTCCTCTTATATACCTTGGCTAAAGCAGGAAATAGATAAATTGTAAAAAGTACACAAATAATTCTATATTTCTTATAATAAAAATAATTAGATGCGATAGAAATCTTCGTCATAATAATCCATAGCGATGACAAATTTAATCAAAAATGCAATTTAATTATTTATTTAGACATAATTAATTATTTCGTGGTTTTATATTACTTCTTGTTTTGTAAACTCATAAATGTATTAGTTAAAATTTGAAGTACCTATTTGTGTAAGTATAAAAATAATCGATACCTTTAAAAAAATCACAATAAGGTGCCATTCTGGTCAAATATAAGTAGAGTAACACTGATTTTAGCTCGAACGGGGCGATACTATAGATGCTCTCACAGGAAACCAACCTAAAATGATAGATTTCGTGATGTCGTGTTTCGTTAGTGAGTGGGAGACCGGAGGTGCAATGATTCAGAAGCATCTCATCTTCATATAAAGAGTTTCGAAAATTGTATGTAGTATGTCTTACTAATTTGTAAATATTCCTTTGGCATTGGACCAATTTTTTTCTCTTCGTTCAAAAATTTAATTACAATTCATTTAATTTTTGTTCATGAACTTAATAGAGAGCACGGTGTATTTTGCTCAATTTTCTGGAATATTATTAATGGTGTGTTAAGAAACCTCTCTTCTTTTTCTTTTGATGAAATGGCAACCAGCCGGATCACCCGGATCAGCTATTTCTGCCAATGTCAAGTATTTATAGTCTTCAATTATAAGTCTTCGAGTCTTTAAGTCGTCGTTGTGATGAAATTAATGATAAAAAATATATAAAATGTGGATGACATGAAATGTTCCCCATTTCATGTCATCCACATTTTAATATGGTCTTCTGTAAAAACAATATACGATCTCCAAGAAACCTCTCTCTGGAAGTAATCTAACCTATAATGTCACGTCATAAAAAACCTCTTCCAAAATCATCAAACGTGAACTCCTTAATTAGAAACACTAATAAGCGTTAAATAAGCTGGTTTCAATTTGAATAGCTTAAATTACAATGTGTTCATTCTTGTCTATACCTAATTCTATTAATATAAATCGTGGGAGAGCTATGCTTCGGCGTGAATGGGTCGGCTCGACCGGAGTGATACCACGGCCTCACAGAAAACCGGTGTGAAATAGCGCTTGCGCTGTGTTTCACCGAGTGAGTGAGGATACCGGAGGCCCATACCCCAACCCCTCCTCCCATCCCCTTTCCCATCCCCCCAAAGGTCGGCAACGCACTTGTGACGCCTTTGGTGTTGCGGGTGTCCATGGGCGGCGGTAATCGCTTACCATCAGGTGATACGTCTGCTCGTTTGCCCACTATTCAATAATAAAAAAAAAAAAAAAAAATGATGTTCTCCTACGGCCACGGCGGCGTCTCAACGAAGACCAGCCAACTACGCAGGAGATATTATAGTGCACAAATGTATGCGCAAATACAGGTGCACTCTCTGTTTCGTCTCTCTCATAATCGATGGAACGGTTCACCGACACGATCGGGGAGAGATCATACGCAGAACCGACAGTTTTACGTGCTCTCCGAGGCACGTGGATCAGACCCCAACTTCCAAACTCCGAGCTGTTATTGAGTATTTCTATAATCAGAAAAATTCTATAACACTTTTGGCCCGACCCAGGATTCGAACCCGGGACCTCTTGATGAGACCTTGTGGTGATGACCACTGCTCACCTCAAAATTACTGGCGATATTAGGGAGGGTATGCAGGACTCTGATGGACTTCTCAAATGCCTTCAATACCGCCTATCATAATGTCCTACTGGCCAGACCATACTTTCTTACCTTATGATCTCTTCAAAAGCTTTGGAATGATTCATCTCCATCTCCGATGACGACAACAGTGTGTTCACATTGTAGACATGTCATCCTCCCTTACTGTAATCAATATTCACTGTTTATACAGAATTGGTCGACGCGGTTTGGTCAGGCGGTATTTCCAACCGAATGACAGGTGATCTTCGTGGGAAGTAAAGAAATGTTACGTATGTTGGATTTATCGATCATCCCACAGTTACTTACAACAATACCTTTCAGTGGAGTGTTCAAGAACCTGGGATTACATATCGACTCGACGCTTGATTGGTGGGCACAAGTTACACACGTGACCCTGAAAGTAACCACATGTCTCCGCGCTTTATATCATTTAAAGAAAACCTTCCCGTTAAAACTAAAGCTACGCTTATGCAGTCCTCAACTGTCTCCTTAATCGACTATGGTGGTGTGTGTTATTTCGACCTGATCACGTGTCTGCTTTACGTTCCCCACCTGGCGCTGGTGAATTGGGTTCCAATTCACCAGCGCCGCAATTTGCGAGCACTGTTTTCTCTTTCTTCTTTCCTCAACTCTCCATCGTTACCTGAATACCTTGCACCTTTGTTTCTTATGCCCCAACCAGGACCGAAATCTTCATTCCACCAACAATATGCTTTTACAATGCCTCTCTCACACCTCCGTTTTTATCTATTCTTCCTTCTATGTGCAGTCTGTTCTTCTGTAGAAGCACTCCCCGCCGAAATCAGGATATCTACAAACCGTCTTACGTTCAAGTCGAAAGTACATGAACTTCTTTGTAATTAATTGGCAGCACAAACACAACCTTAAGACCTGACTGTGTATCATATTCCTATGTATAGTATTAGTTATTTATTTAGTATAATGTTTATCATTTATAATTATCTTATTTCTACATCACATGAAGGTTGACTGGGAGAGAATGTTTTAAGGCATTAAGTCCGCCTTTGTACAACATATGCAATAAGTTTTAATAAATAAAATTAAATATCGTAGATCGTTTCGGCACATCAAATAATGGAAATCGGGCACCAATGTACTGTATTCACCATGTGTCCTAAGGTAGTAATGATACATTTTACAAAACACCTTGCCTCAAAGTTAAACATAATACAGGTAAGTCTTCCCGTTTATTTTGTGTTATTTAAGAGTGCTTACAATGAATTACAGTTATAAGTCGGTTATGACTTTTTTTAATCTGCATCGATCCTTATTATTGTAGACCGTGGATCTTTAAAAAATCACATTAGTAACAATTAAATGCTCAAGTTTATAAATTCAGGTTGTTTTCAATACCACCATGGCTATATGTCACACGTGTAGACAAAAAGCTTTTAATAATAATATTAGAAGGCTGTTCTGATGAAAATGATGCTGATGTTTAAACGAGTTTTGTAGCTGCTCCAGAACCTTTCAATAATTCAACAAAATAATTCAACAAATGCTTAACCATGTTGTTATAGATGACTATAGGCAACACTATTAAGAGACAGAATGTATTCATGTGTGCGTGATATTCTGAACTTTTTGCTTTAATTATTTTGTGTGAGTTCGTTGTAACAGGCAATTGTATTTGTATGTAAGTCAAAAATGTGTGTGCGTTAATATTCCCCCTGCAAAAATTTAAAAACTGTTTTGTATCGGAAAAAAAATCTGCGGCTACTCACCCTTTTTTTACTCCCCTACGTTCGGTGGCCTCTGTTGCTCTAAGTTGTACGCTCATATCGTTCGTGTCTTTTTGTTTTTTCGAAAGATGGTCACTAATTCATTCTCCTTTTTATCATTAATTTCATCACGACAACTACTTGAAGGACAGAAGACTTTAGAATCGAAGACCATATACTTGATACTGACAAAAACCGCTGATATTTTTCAGCTGGTTGCCATTTCATCAAAAGAGATAAAGAAGTAAATTAGAATTAACCAAAAGTTAGTTTTATTTTTTGGTTCGTCTGGTATATTGTTTTCAGTATTCCAAATATAACAGATCTTCCCAAGATACGAGTAGGTACATATGTCCGCAACCAATCGCCTTTAGTTTTGGTTAACTACAATAAAGCTTTTTTCATAGAAAGGTCTAAAGACTCTGAAATTTATAGAGACACTGTAAATTATAGTAAATAATACCTACAATTTATGAATGACTGCTTCGGTGGCGCAGTGATAGTAATCTATTTATCAAATTTATCGAATATTCATTTGAAATGTCGTGCTAGATTTGTTTACTTTTCGCATATAGTAACGATTAATTATCTTAAATAAAACGTTATCCTACATTCTTGTCTTGTAATGTGATAAATGAGCTTTACCAACGGAAACGTATGTTATTGGGAAATCCTAATTTTAATCTTAAGCTAGCCTGATAAATTGTGTTTGTGTATAGGACTGTTCACTTATGTAGGCACATTTATCAAAAATCATTATAAATACTCTTGATTCCATGAATTGATTTACGATTAAGTTGAATTACGGAAGCTCTTATCTTAAGCTTAATTCGATTACTGCTTGTAGTATCTATTTGAACACATAAGCTGTAAGTATTTATGTTTCTGATGTCAGAGGTAACGAAAAAAAAAGGAAAATCTTGTAGTTCCACGCTGATTTCAGCAGCACAGGCCGACACGAAAAACGACCAACCTAAAATCACGGTATTCATGCTGTCGTGTTTCGAAAGTGAGTACGAGACCGGAGGCAGAACATCACTAGGCTGCCATGGTGTCGGTCACCATGCTCCACCACTCTTTGATTCTGCTTGTGCTTTCCACTTTGGCAGGAGCATGAGGCCAAATAAGTCCAAATTAAAATTAGAGAAACAATTGCTCTTATGCTCAGGGCTAGGCGAGCTACAAGTTTTGTGTTAGAAAATCTGTCCAAATAATACATCTAAATACATAAAAGTTCCAATAATTATATAATTCAAACAAGCAAAAACTTTGAAAATTCTCTATTGTACATTTGTTAGAAGCCACTTAGAGTATGCATGTGAAGTTTGGAACCCTAACTATCAAAAATATGTTGATCGAATAGAGAATATTCAGAGAAGGTTCATAAGATATTTATGCTTTCACAAAAGGGTAGTCTCTGCAAAAAGTACCATCTACAACCGCTTACAATCCGCCGTGAGATCGCTGATTGTACACTAGTGGTGAAGATTTTTGGGAGCGAAGTCGACTGTTCTGAGCTATTGTCTAAGTTTAATCTTAATATTTCGTCAAGAACTCGCTATAACCCACCACTGTGTGTACCATTTGCATCAACAAATTACAGAAAGAATTCTTTTGTCATCCGAGCAAGTAGGATATTAAATAGTGTGTGCGAACGTTTTGATATCGATATATTTAATGATGGTGTGTCAGAAGTGAAAAGGTGTTTAAGCCTTAAATTCTTTAGGGATAATGATGAGACGTCCGTGTAAATAAATAAAAATGTACGTAAAGAATTTGTTTGCTATGTTGGTGTATTTGTGCCTGTAATCTATTTAATAATATGTATTGATACGAGTACTACTTTGTATTGTCTTGTGCACTTTAACTTTGTTTTGTATTATATAGGCGAGGATTTGTCATTGACTGTCTGTTTTTTTTTGTTTGATAATATTTAGTTTTAGTAGCTGTTAATCCTCCATAATATGTAAATAAATAAATAAAAATAAATAAACAGTACAAATGATTAAGTCATATTATAAAGAGATATAGTTATAGATGTATTGTATCTCTTCCTCTTCTTCTGTGGCCTTTAGGCAGGGTGACCAAGCTCTACCCATGAAGCGATGGCATCTCCAGAGTGGCGAAGCTAAACAAATCAGGCAGCACTGGGCATATAATAATGTATGTCCACTGCCAAATTTTTTCGCCTTCAACTCGTGGAGCATGTTGCGACATCTACAAGCTGATCATTGGCGATGCGGCGCCTGCAGTGGAATGAAGAGGGGAAGGGATGAGTGTGCGGGTGAGCGGGGGACCGACCCGGACCGTTGCAACGTTACAAAAACGATGAGAACCTTCGACATTACTCTCTTGCTTGTTTTACCATCGTAGACGGACCTTTGTAAATTATTATACTTTTTTTAGGCGAGTAAATACCAGTAAAATACAGTCCAGTGCTTTTTATTACGTCCGCGTGGACCCTTTACATGGACCTGCCTCGTTGGTCTTGCGGTTGACGTATGAGACTACCGATCCAGAGGTCTCGGGTTCGAAACTTGAGTCGGGTCAAAAGTGTTATTGAGTTTTTCTGATTATAGAAATACTTAATAACACCTCGGAGTTTGGAATTTGGGGTCTGAACCCTTGTGCCTCGGAGAGCACGTAAAGCTGTCGGTCCTGCGCGTGATCTCTCCCCGGTCGTGTCGGTTAACCGTCCCATCGGATTCTGAGAGAGAGGGAACAGTGAGTTTCCTGCGTTATCGGCTAGGAGAACAATATTATTATTATAGTTGTTATTAGTTTTGTAAATTTAGATATAATCAGCTACTTTGAGGCTTAAAGACTCAGAGCTCGCACGTGTATTACGCATATAGGCAATTTAGGTAAGTATATTACGCATTCAATATCTTATTTTGTTCGTCAATCAAATATAAGTTATACCTGCGTCATAAAATATTTCCTTCATGTTACGATGAATGTCGCAATCGATATGTTTTGGGACATGATTAAACCGTGTAATTATGAGGGCAATAATTTTGAAGCGGCATGATATTTTTTTTTATGTAGTAGGTGGCACACGAGCAGACGTATCGCTTGATGGTAAGCGATTACCACCGCCCATGGACACCCGCAAAACTGTGGGCTTCACAGGTGCGTTGCCGGCCTTTGGGGGATGGGAAGAGGGATAGGGGGAGGGGTTTGGATATGGGCCTCCGGTATCCTCACTCACTTGGTGAGACACAGAGCAAGCGCTAATTCACACCGGTTTTCTGTGAGGCCATGGTATCACTCCGGTCGAGCCGGCCCATGCATGCCGGAGCGTGGCTCACCCACGATAATATGAACCTATGAACTAATAAATGCCTACTGTTTTTTTTGTAAGTCGTACTCATCAGTTTGATGATTTCCTTACTCTTAGGATACCTTTAATTATAGTAATCGTGCAGTAGGCATATGAGAACGGAGTTTTTTCACGAATATAAAGGTCATTCAATACTCGGGATTAATTTCTATTGTACAAATAGCTGAACCCCGCGATGCTACCCGCGGTACGACATTAACTGCCGCCAACGCCCTGAGTCAAATCTAGTACGAGTATCTTTATAAATTGTAGCCTATGTGTTATTCTGATGTATAAGCTATATTATTTTAAAGTTTCATTAAAATTCATTCAGTAGTTTTTACGTGAAAGAGTAACAAACATACTCCCTTACATACTCACAAACTTTCGCGTTTATAATATTAGTAGGATAATGTGTTGATAAAAATAATACTTCTGATACTTTGTTCATATCTTATTGGAAGGTAGTACAGCCACGCTGTTTTCAGCACGGTTGTGCCGGCTCGACCGGGGCGATACGACCCTTTTTTTCCCATGCGGAGGACCCCTCGGATACCACCTCTCTCTTTCTATCAGTCAGAGTTCATCATGTTGGAAGGGTCAAACATAAAAACAAGAAATATAATACTAGCTGACCCACGCAACTTGGTTTGCGTCTCCTATTGCCTGTAGCGTGATAATTTTCCCCCATTTTTCAAACATATTATACATAGAAAACACCCAAACTCCGAAATAAATATTTGCAAATCATACAAACATTTGGTCTGACCCGGGAATCGAACCTGAGACTTCAAGCTTAGCAGTCGCATACGCTACCAGACTGCGGTGGCCTTACATTTGTTTTCATAATTAGCTAATATATAATATTTACTTAAATAGCTAGGCCACCAAAAGGTGTTTTTATACCTTAATGTTACCCAGTTATATTTCTCAGCTAAAATTTGCCCATTTTGTATTTTATACAGTCAGCCTATCGCAGTCCACAGCTGGACATAGGCCTCTCCTTAGAGAGGAGGTTCTGGCTTACTATCCCACGCTGGCCAGATGGATTGGTATAGGGTTAATTTCAAGTTTTCCTTCTCTTTGCAGTAGAGCTGGTGAAGTGGTGGTGGCCTCCACATACAACATAACGTACTGCAGCACCATCTACCGAAGTTACACTGAACTACGAAGTAACGCACTACACGGAGTAACTACAATCCTGAATCGCGCAATAGAAGTTCTCACGCCGAAGTTCTCGCGCCGATTATCACATATACAACATCCCAACATCAACTGTTGGGCAGTAGCCTGCCAGGCATGATCACCTCGCCTGGTAGGCATAATCACCTCGCCTGGTCGGAGGATCCTCCCTTTGTGTTGGTGGAACATGATACCCGTTCCCCACACATTAATGAACACACCTATGATAGCTATATCAAAACTGTCGTGATTATCTTTATAATTGAATTAATATCAATCACCTTCACTCAATTGATAACCAACTAAATTTAGTCCCGAATGTCAGTTTTGTAAACATATAGAGAATATACCTAAATATACTACTTATTTCTATATAAGTACCTGGTAACAGATATGAACAGGTAAAACAATACAGGTAACACCTGGTACAAATAACCAATCGAAATCGGTATCATAATAAAGATGATTTAAAAACAAAAATAGGCAAATAGGCTTGCATGTATTAAACACGTTATACGCTTGCAAAAAAGAGTGATTAAAATTAATATAAAAATTGCCGTGACAGCTTTACGATAGATAAGCCACGTGTATGCCCATCTATACTAATATTATAAAGAAGTAAAGTTTGTAAGGTTGTAGGGGATAATCTCTGGATCTACCAAACAGATATAATTTTTTTTTTCAACCAATCGAATGCCACAATATTTCTAACTTTATATCCAAAATAAGCGCGGCGGAAAAATCGCGGGTAAATAGTAGTGCATTAATGTCACTCCAAAATAAACAAAGTTAAAACTAAAACCCAACTACGGCAAAAAACGACGCTGAAAAGTCGTTTTTTGCAGGCAGTATGAAACAAGATTTTCAAGATACTGGATTTAACAATGTACAGAGATACACATTTTTGTATTTTAAATGATTTTGTGCCGTTACAATATCTATTTATTTGCAAAGTATATTTTAATTAACAAACCAAACTATAGTCGTTCCAATAGTTTATTTAACTTTTGACAGCTCTAATACTTAATCAAATAGTGATACCCTGACCCGTTACCTATTCGATTTCTTTCATCGATCGATTTTATGCATTAAGAAGTTTTAATCGATTTAACAAACTCATTATTTTATAGATAATTTCGTACTTCATATTTCTATGTGTTTCAATGTGCGACCTCCTTTGTCAAAATAAAGAAGAAATGGATTAAAAGAATGTTGTTCAAATATGACGGTTCTATGTCATGAAAAAATATATAATAAAAGGAACTGAATTTTCAAAATGTATTATTGTATTGTGTTGTAATTCAGTGGTTAATATTGTATTTGTTAAACTATTGATGATCTTTATTAAATCTCTCTATGTCTATTTTAAAATAATCTACAGTATTTCAATGAGTAACCTTCAATATAGTTGAGTATTTATATTCCTCCGTATTGATTTATTTGTGAATTCTCACGTTTGGTTGAGTTGAGCGTATCGTTCCTGCCTTCGTTACTGTCAAAATGCCAAAAAAGAAAGTACTCAAAGGACAAACCACTGTCAAGTGATGATGATTCCTGGTCATACGAAGAAGACGATTCTTTATAATTAAAATTAGTATTACAGTACCTCTTTTGGTTGTTTTATTTTTAATCCGTAAATTACTACGAATTTCAACATTTTGTACCTGTTCATTACAAGTAGGTACCGCAGGTAGTTTTTATTTGAACCAACTATAGTAAGTCTAAACAATTATTTTAGATTCATTAATTTGCGGCGAATACATTCGATCCCATTACTAGGTACGAGTACGATGGAACTGTTTTCATTACGCAAATTATTTATGCATTGAAACAGAGACATTTAGGGCATTTTAATGCAAAATAATAAAGCTTTTTACGTGATTTGATATAAAATATAATCACAATAATTTTATTGTATGTTTTATTAATATAATCGATAATCGATTTATTTCAAAACCGTTTTTATAGTCTGTGGTCATTAATTACGAACGACACATCCCTAACTAGGCGGAGCCCGCCCATAAAGTACAGTATTATCTGTAGTACATTGTATCAAAAATTATTACCAAACTTTATGTGCGTGATCTGTCAAAAGTTAAATAAAGTATTGGAACGACTATAAGTAATAAATTCTTTAAATGCTTTAAATTTGAAATGTACTAGTGAATCCATTTCCAATGATACCAAACAGCATATTTATCTCAAATTTATTATTTAACACAGTCCTTCATGACCACAAGAAGGCGCCATATTAGATTCAGTGACACGTCATAACCAACGGATGATCAAAACGCTTCTAACAATACCTCATTTGTCAAGTTCTATAGTCGTTCCAATAGTTTATTTAACTTTTGACAGCTCTAATACTTAATCAAATAGTGATACCCTGACCCGTTACCTATTCGATTTCTTTCATCGATCGATTTTATGCATTAAGAAGTTTTAATCGATTTAACAAACTCATTATTTTATAGATAATTTCGTACTTCATATTTCTATGTGTTTCAATGTGCGACCTCCTTTGTCAAAATAAAGAAGAAATGGATTAAAAGAATGTTGTTCAAATATGACGGTTCTATGTCATGAAAAAATATATAATAAAAGGAACTGAATTTTCAAAATGTATTATTGTATTGTGTTGTAATTCAGTGGTTAATATTGTATTTGTTAAACTATTGATGATCTTTATTAAATCTCTCTATGTCTATTTTAAAATAATCTACAGTATTTCAATGAGTAACCTTCAATATAGTTGAGTATTTATATTCCTCCGTATTGATTTATTTGTGAATTCTCACGTTTGGTTGAGTTGAGCGTATCGTTCCTGCCTTCGTTACTGTCAAAATGCCAAAAAAGAAAGTACTCAAAGGACAAACATGAGAGTTTGTCTTGCGACTTCGTGAATATTTTGAAAAGGAAAGCCGTAATGGTGGGCCTCTTATACCAGTGACTCAATTTAGAGACCGTGTTGCAGCAGCATTAGGTATTAGTGCTCCAACAGTGGCAAAAATAACAAAAGAAGGCTACGGCAGCAGTGGCATGGAACAGAATAAGCTATCTATACCTAAGAAAAAACGTCCGCCTAGTAAAGTTACAGCCGTTGACAATTTTGACGCTGATGCTATTCGTCGTCATATATACGACTATTACCAAAGAAAAGAGATTCCAACATTAAAAAAACTAACACAATCTCTTCGAAATAGTGGTTTGTTCCGTGGTCAAAAATCTTCTCTGACAAAGGTATTGAAAGACATTGGAATGTTATTCCAAAAATGTGACAAACGAAAAATTTTAATGGAACGCAATGATATTGCTTTGTATAGATGCGATTTTTTAAGACAAGCAAAAAAAATAGAAGATTGGTCGAATGTTGTTTTCACAGATGAAACTTGGCTCAATGCGAATCATACGCTGTCAAAAACTTGGACTGACAACACCGTTGGCTCCACTTCTACAGTACCAATGGGAAAAGGCGAACGACTGATTATTTGTCATGCAGGAACAGTAAAAGGATTTGTGCCAGGCGCTCTATTAGCTTTTAAATCCCAGAAAACAGGAGATTATCATGAGGAGATGAATTCGAACGTGTATGAAAAGTGGTTCAGAGAAATGCTTACATCACTTGAAGAGCCATCAATAATATTTATTGATAATGCACCTTATCACTCTCGTCAAATTAATAAAATACCAACACAGGCCAACAAAAAACATGAAATTATAAACTGGCTCCGTGACAATGGCGAAGAGGTGAATGAGTCCCTACTAAAAGTAGAGTTAGTAAAGATATTAAAAACAAAGAAGCTGCCAAAACGATACGTCATAGATGAAATGGCAGCAGAGCATGGGCATACCGTCCTCAGAATTCCCCCATATCACTGCCAATATAATGCAATTGAAATGATCTGGGCACAAGTTAAAGGATATGCTGCGAGGAACAATACAACTCCTCCTTTCACCGCAAGAAAAACGCTGAATTTACTGAAAAATGCGTGTGAAAAAGTAACTCCAGAAAACTGGGCGAATGTTGTAGAAAAAACAAAGAAGGTGATAATGTCGGATTGGGATCGGGATGTTGCATTCGACAATTTATCTATCCAAGAAATGATAATCAATATTACTGAGAACTCAAGTGATGATGATTCCTGGTCATACGAAGAAGACGATTCTTTATAATTAAAATTAGTATTACAGTACCTCTTTTGGTTGTTTTATTTTTAATCCGTAAATTACTACGAATTTCAACATTTTGTACCTGTTCATTACAAGTAGGTACCGCAGGTAGTTTTTATTTGAACCAACTATAGCATGTCTAAACAATTATTTTAGATTCATTAATTTGCGGCGAATACATTCGATCCCATTACTAGGTACGAGTACGATGGAACTGTTTTCATTACGCAAATTATTTATGCATTGAAACAGAGACATTTAGGGCATTTTAATGCAAAATAATAAAGCTTTTTACGTGATTTGATATAAAATATAATCACAATAATTTTATTGTATGTTTTATTAATATAATCGATAATCGATTTATTTCAAAACCGTTTTTATAGTCTGTGGTCATTAATTACGAATGACACATCCCTAAGTAGGCGGAGCCCGCCCATAAAGTACAGTATTATCTGTAGTACATTGTATCAAAAATTATTACAAAACTTTATGTGCGTGATCTGTCAAAAGTTAAATAAAGTATTGGAACGACTATAGTAAGTAGTTGAGGAGCTATGAACTGTCAAAATCATAACCCTGCTTTGGTTTTGGTTTGGGTAATAAAACTATATCATCTGGTTATCAAATAGTTGTAAGTCAATCTACACCGGCTCTTAGCTCAATAGTTTGCACCCTTATTCGCTGGCCATTGGATGAAAAGAGGTGTTGACACTCCGATTATTAATCCATCACCAAACAGAAAAATATTCGTCATCAGAGATTTTATCGAGGCCATTCTCAAGAAAAGTGCTTTAGAGCCATACGAACTTGATCGCTTTTTCAATACCTAGGTAGGTACAAGTAACTCCCCTGTACTTTTGCACGTTTGTAATTCAATATACCCCTTCTGTGCACTTAATAACGCTTTTTTAGATACTTTTTAGAAGCAATTTCTTTAAATGTTATGTCGATGAGGTCGACTTCTCGGTCGAATTCGAGGTCGAATCCTTCAATATAGTTTTTACCAAATTTCGAAATTCTGATAAACTTAAAAATTGCATTGGTTTTAAAAACCTCCGGCACTATACCTAAGTATATATATATATATAAGATAGTGTTAGTGAGGTAAGGTAGGTAAGGTAAAATTACCTACTTACCAACCTGCATCATAATGAATTGTAAGAAAATGTATTCTTTATTTCTTAATTACTTACTAAGATTTAGCCTTTCTGATTTTACGTAAAAAAAATCAAATCGAAAATCTCAGATAATTCTCTCATATACAAATCACTAATGACAGAATTTTAAAGTTAAAATATTAAAATGAAAAAATAGATAACCTCCATTTTTTGGTCATTGCATTAGTCCTTGGGACATCATCTACAGGTGATGTATGTCAGACTTGAACCTATCAAAAACCGCACGGTGTCTCAGGTACTAGTTGGGCAACCAAGTGTACCCTATAACGGAAGTCCCTGAAACCCTGACGTACCTTGGGCCATCTATGACTTTAAGGCGCCTAAGGCACGGCGGACCAGGAAAGATTCAAACCTATCCCGGTACCGCTTTTCCATTTTCTTTGCAAGCATAACTTGCTCGCAGAAGTAGACCGTGGAGTATCGCGCACTTTGCTCCGTACCATTGGCGCAAGCAAAGTACCGATCAAGAATATTGCCGCCATGAATTCGCGAATCTGCTCAGTGCGTGGAACGCCGTGGTCTGAATTCGGGCGTTGGCTCCTGTGAGATCAGACACAGGTGGCCTCCGAAGCATCCTTTATCAAAAATCATCTACGTCAGCCAGTATGAGTGAGTTTCACTTGAGCCAATCCTCTTCAACGGGTCTTACCGCCACAATAATGGCGTGCCCGAAACTAATAACCTCCTGTACAAATACGTATCAGAAACCTGTGTTAAAAACAAAAGCCTTTTTTTTTATTACTGCTGTGGAGGAACGGGTCGCATGTCCCTTCAACACAAAGGGAGGATCCTCCGACCAGGCGAGGTGATCATGCCTGGCGGGCAACTGCCCCAACAGTTGATGTTGGGATGTTGTATATATGATAATCGGCGCGAGAACTATTTATTGCGCAATTCAGGATTTGTAGTGCGTTACTTCTTAGTCCAGTGTATCTTCGGTAGATGGCGCTATAGTAGGTTATTGTTGTGTTGTATGTGGAAGTCGCCACAACTGCTATTAAATTTGGTTTTCTGTTGAAATGTATATTTTAGCTATTTTTGACCAGTAAGTACTAATAATGATGGTGTGCATTGTAACTAGAGTTACACATTTACTTTGAAGTATTGTAAATCTTCGGTAGATGGCGCTATAGTAGGTTATTGTTGTGTTGTATGTGGAAGTCGCCACAACTGCTATTAAATTTGGTTTTCTGTTGAAATGTATATTTTAGCTATTTTTGACCAGTAAGTACTAATAATGATGGTGTGCATTGTAACTAGAGTTACACATTTACTTTGAAGTATTGTAAATCAAATTTATATAGCCCTGAATAACGCGATTTTAATAAAGTGAATTCTTAATTTAAAGGTAGTATGAACGAAGAGCTACATATATAGGTAATAAACAATCAATCAATCAACCTATTGCAGTCCATTGCTGAACATTGAATAATGATATAACCAAATCATAAATTACTGAGAAAAGCATTGACGGGTAACGTTAATTTACAAATCCTAGAGAAAACAATGCCGATATCCAGTAATGGGGTTTGTTATAAAAGAAAAAAAAGTTGCGTGTACTAGCGTACACTCGTAAGAAGTGAAACTTCTTTATGACGTTATTTTTCAAAAAATAAATATCATATGTCGACATAAGGTATAACGACAAAAGACTTATAAACCAGCAATATTCGTGACAATTCTTATTTCAAGTGCAATAAAAGTTAAGGAGCGAGACCTGAGTAAATATTTCGCGATCTGTGCTGTGAATGAAGTAAGTTCGTGGAATGTGATGTGTGTAGTTATTTACATTGTGGACTAAATAAAATAATATTGTTTGTAATGTGATATTTCATTGTAGTATTAATTTGGTCCTGTTTGTGTTTGAAAATGTTTTTTGTTTTATTTTATAATTTTTTTTTGAAGGATTGTATATAACTACTCTCAATAATGATAAAACATTTTATTTTAACCCGTAACGTAACGGATAAATGTTACGCGTAACGAAAAAATGTTACACTAAATTTTTTGACAACCCCGATAAAGAAGTTTCACTTCAAAAACCAATTGTATCTAGTGTAAATTACATATAGATTTCCCATCGCTCGACATCTCATTACATACAATAGAATTACAGAAGTTAGATACACACATTTATTGAACAATATTAAAATCAAATGTGTGACATTTCATAGCATAGAGTAGGGTTCTATTTTCTGGTCATCCACGTCCTAAGAGTCAGGGAAGCATTTGGTTAAGATCAAACTACGGCCTGCCAGGGAGTGTGCAGCCGGCGTCCCAGACGTGGTCACAAACCTGGAAATATAATAGAATACAAATCAAACATCAGATATAGAAATAATAATAATAAATCTCTATATTGTATACCAGCCTATGTAATAATAAGGTAAACTTGAAATTAATATAAAGTATGTACAAGTGGCGGCTTTATCACTCCAAGGTAATATCTTACAGGCAACCATGCGATGAAAAGAAGAGTATCTACTATATATAGTTCCTGGTGTATTGTTGGTGGAAAGGAAATTAAAATAGAGTTTACACATTACATAAAATAATAGCAACACGTAGTGGGAAGGATTATACTCGTATATACAAATATAATACAAACAAATAGATGAGTGAAACATATAGACATTAAATGCAGTACAGCAAACTATGGGACATTGACCTCTCTCAAGTAATATTGCTTAACCAGCCTCTTAAAGATAGTTAATGTTTTCGCACGTTTTATTGCGGCTGGTAGGGCGTTAAATAATAAATATTTCGGACATCTTACACACAACACCATCTAGTCCCAAGCTAAGCAGTGCTTGTATTTTGAGTCCTAGACAACTGATATTAAAACATACATACTTTTTTTTTGTAAATACATACATATTATACATAGAAAACACCAAACTCCGAAACAAATATTTGTAGATCATACAAATATTTGGTCCGACCCGGGAATCGAACCCCAGACCTCAAGAACAGCAGTCGCATACGGTACCACTGCGCCACAGAGGCAGTTAAAACTTAATTCTAAAATAACCGGGTCTCTATCTCTCCATTCTCCAGGTAAGTCAAGATTCATCTATTTATTTTATCCTAAATACATTTTCCATTATTATTTTAATAAACTCGAATGTCATAGTTCGATTATTATAAGATACAAGCAGACCACCGTAGCTTCGTCTGTGTCACTTTTCAATTATTCTCGACTCCTATTGGTTTAAGCGTGATGTTAACTATCATATCTTAAGCACGCGAGGAAAACGCACATTTAAACAAGTCATATTTTTTTTAATCCGACTGCGTCAATATTTTTTTTTGTTTTTTTTTTATATTGATGTACGTAGTGTTACACTTACGACTAAGACGAAACCATTGACACCACTCAGATAATAATACGACAAGCCGCTTAGGTTCTAGGGAGTGCCAAAGAAATATACACATACATACACACTCGAAAAACATAACTTCTCTATCTATACTCTTTCGCAGTCGGGTAAATACGTGTAAATCGATTGGATGGTTTCAGAGTTCATCGTGAAGAACACCGATACATGAGAATTATATATAAACAGTGTAAATTACTTTAGTTAAATTTAAATTTGTGATCTGAGAATAAATGGATAGCTCGCCTATGAAACTTTTTTTGAAAAATCCAATTAATTGTGTGAAATTGTTATTCTAGAAAGATATTACCTAAGTTCCTTAAAGGTGCGGAAAAAATTCCATTTAATACGATATACGTAGTGTTTACTTCGAGAGATAACTGTTTTATTAGATTAGATTACTAATTATTGAACTTGAAATGAAACTTCCTTAAATTCGCTTTACAGAAGACATTAGATGAGTTATCCATCTGGCAGTATTTACTATCTGTCCTCTAGACCTCCATTCCAAGGAACAACAATTAAAAAGTTTTCAAATAGACCTTTTTAAGTACTTTCAAAACTGTAAAATAAATATCAATCGCAAATATTTTTTAATTCCTAAATAAAAATAGGATATAAACTCAAGGAAAAATATACAAGAATAAAATCACGTGTTAAAGATAAAAAATCAAATTTGTTAATTTGTTGGAATCCCGTAAAACGAATACTCTTTAATGTTACTTTTGGTATCTTTGGTAGGTACCCCTTTAATCCTGCTTTGATATAAGAAATGGAATCAACAGAACAGTTACTAGGTTCTAGACAAAAAAGGGTTAAAACATTGAATTATTAATTCTCGGGATGTGCGTATGCCAGACTTGTGTGATGTTTAAACAAAGTTTAAATGTTTAAACCCGTCATCAATAAGTTATCATAACATATCACACCACATAAATAAGGCCTACTCCATATTTCACGCACATTTATCATTTGCATACCAAAATCAAAAATTTTGGCACTCACCTGTATCCTAGTGTTGAAGTGTAATGTAGCGGGACACTGTCGTAGCACCCTTGATCCCCAAACACAATAGTAGAATAAGTTACAATTGTACTCGTGGGGTAGCAGCCAGTGAATGTGTGGGTTTACGGGGCATCCATTTTGTAGAAAACCAGAAGCCGTTGTAGTAGTGGATGGGGTTGTTGTAGGAGCGGGAGTGGTTGTGGTCGTAGTTGTGGTTGGAGCGGGAGTTGTTGTAGTTGTCGTTGATGTAGTTGTAGTTGGAGCTGGAGTTGTTGTGGTCGTTGTTGTAGTTGTTGTTGGAGCTGGAGTTGTTGTAGTCGTAGTCGTTGTTGTTGGAGCAGGAGTAGTCGTAGTTGTAGTAGTTGTTGTAGGAGCCGGAGTTGTCGTAGTAGTAGTTGTTGTTGGAGCGGGTGTTGTTGTAGTCGGAACAACACCCGGTGGAGGAGGTATTATTCTATCCTGACAGTCCACGAGATGAGGCCATTCGCATCTCCAAGTACTCAAGTCGAAATGCAAGTTGCCAGGACAATCTCTCGCCAGAGGTTGGCCATAGACACAATGGTAGAACATGTTGCAATTCTCATGCCTCATCAAATGTTCTATAGTCCAGTCATGTTCTTGTTCAGGTGGGCATTGGTCTACTCCCACCACATTTGAACGGGTGCAGATCCTGCCATCCGCAACATGCGCGAACGCGGCACATACAACCAATAATAACACAGTAATCCCTGAAAAAGTTTTAAAAGCACTTGTATATCACTTGAAAAACATATTAAATAATTAATTTTGTTTGTAGACAAAAATAGATAGACTGATTTGCCACTAACCTTTCATTATCAATTTTAGAATCAAAGAGACGAATAAAAATCCAACTAAACCTCTTATATACGTATGTTCAATAAGCGTACATAAATATATAAGATTAATAGATAAATTACAGTACACGAATATATGGATTTTTCTTGT
Source organism: Spilarctia lutea (assembly GCA_916048165.1). Classification (NCBI taxonomy): domain Eukaryota; kingdom Metazoa; phylum Arthropoda; class Insecta; order Lepidoptera; family Erebidae; genus Spilarctia; species Spilarctia lutea. The sequence goes on from OU696487.1 coordinate 13,978,392, forward strand.
ATAAACGATAAGTGAATGCGATAATAATCATTATCGTAATAATTCATAGCAATGACAAATATTATCAAATTTGTTATTCGATTAAAAATTAATGCAAACACTATAGTTTTGCGGTACTAATTTCTTGATTGTATTACAAAGTCTTACAAAATCTTACATATATTATTAAATAGCTTTTGCCGCGTGTATGTCGACTAACTCGAAAAAAAGGTGCCTGTGTCATTCTTGAAGATCCAATCTATCTCTATACCGAAATTTATAAAAATCGGTTTATCGATTTAGCCGTAAAAACATAACCGACATACAGAGTGTTTTTTAAAAGTCTGAGAGAGACTTCAACATGTCAATAAACCTTTTTCCCTAAGTTATATGAAGTCGGTGCAATGAGCGCTCTCTTTACATACTTCTAGAACACTCGTCATCATCTTTAAAACACTTTTATTTTAAATAAGCCAGCCAAAGTGACTCTACTTCGCCTGTTGCAAAGCACGAACATAAAATAAAATATATAAACATTTATTTTATTTCTTTACGAAATCTTTTGGCCTTTATTTTAATAACCGTCAGTCTGCCTGACACCAACTCTAATTGGGAATCTCGTAGACCACAGCTAGGGTCTCGGGGAAACTTTTCCAGGCCATGGCCTGTTTAGGTAGTATTCCGCGCCGCCTGCGACTACAGGCGGGTCACTGGGTTGGGCCCTGGTGGGCCTTTTGATAGTTCAGGGGTATTAGTCCAGGTTTAGACGTAATTTGTAACTATTGTTCATGCGAAACAAAAGAGATCTATTATACAACCAAATATCTTAACAGCATTTTCTCTATAGGGCTGCTATAATGACCTTCGTATTGCCTTTCCCTTTCATGTAGGATTGTAGCGACCTCCACAAACAGAGCAACAACAACACAACATACTACAGCGCCATCTACCGCAGACACAACTACGGAGTAACGTAGATTTTTCTTAGTAGCAAATTCACATTCTATTAAATAGAAAATAAAGAGTTATTTGAAAAAATACAGGGAAATCCCCAACAAGTCTCGAACATTTTTGTTTGAAACTTGCGGGGAACTCTCCTGTAAGCCTAGAGTCGCACCGTCGAACACACGTTTCGATTGTATTGGCCCTATGGGCCAAGCTTGGCTCCAAAATTTATCATGAAAATAAAGCCACATCAAGTTTAGGTTTAAAGGAAGTTATTGATACATTTGCGAACACTAAAGCTAGGAAACGATTAGGTAGGGCTCATGAGCGTAGTAGGTAGGGGCAAGGTAGCCGCTTGCCCCACACTGGACCCAGACTCTCACTAGTTGAAAGAAAGCTTAGTGGTGTGTCTATCACAGGACCGTGTAGTTTTTACATAATTTCATTTATTGAGATTTTTTTTTTTTACATTAAGATTAGTTAAAATTTATATTTGATTTTTAATTTTATTATGGCAACGACTGTATAGTTTAGTTGAGGCCATTTTTTATTTTTTGTCCCAGGGCCTTTGGTCACCTAGCTACGCCGCTGGTAATGAGCATTATTATTTGTCCTGTGTCTGGGTCCAATTAGTGTGTATTTAGTAGTATAAGTATACCAGATTAGCGATTCGGCCCGGCTTTGCACTGAAGTCTTTGGGATTCTTGGATTATAATATGCATGTAATAATGTTCTCCTAGCCGATAATGGCCACGGCGACCAGTCTCGACGGAGACCAGCCAACTATATATATATATATATATACCCTAACTTCCAAACTGTTATAATTCATTTCTAAAATCAGAGAAACTATAACACTTTTGGCCCGATCCGGGATTCGAACCCAAGACCTCTTGATCGGTAGTCGCATACATATAATAATAATAAATCTCTTTGTTGTACACCAGTAATAATAATAATAATAACTTTATTCAAAAACAGAAAGATTGTAGCATAAGATAAGACATTTATTAAACAAACATTTAATATATATATATAGAAAGAATATATGTGTATGCGACTGCCGATCCTTATCAAAACCTTAATCTTAAATCGGTTTATCTGTTACTGAAAATTGCATTAAAGTCCATTGAGCACTTTAAACGATCTAAGCGCACAAAAAGTAAAAATTCATTTTATATTATGTAAAGATATATGTTCATCGTCAGCCTGGTTATACAGCACAGGTTGTGCTTAGTTTGGGATCAGATAGTTGTGTGTGGGACGTGTGAATTATTATTGTTATTTATTTAGTAGCTGACCCACGCAACCTCGTTTGCGTCTTCTATTACCCGTAGCGTGAAAATTTTCCCCTGTTTTTGAAACATTCTTCATTGGTGCTCTGCTCCTATTAGTATTAGCGTGATGATATATAGCCTATAGCTTTCCTCGATAAATGGACTATCCAACACTGAAATATTTTTTCAAGTCGGACCAGCGGTTCCTGAGATTAGCGCGTTCAAACAAACAAACAAACTCGTCAGCGTTATAAATAAATAAAATAAATAAATATTCCGGACATCTAACACACAACGCCATCTAGTCCCAAGCTAAGCAGAGCTTGTGTTATGGGTACTAGACAACTATTCCGAGAGGGGCGTTCGACGGTCGATGCCGTGATACGCCTTAGGGCCGTGACCGAAGAGGCAGTGAGCTGTGGCGGCGTGGTGATGGCGGTGTCCTTGGACATCGCCAACGCCTTTAATAGTCTGCCATTCAGCTGCATCAGGGAAGCACTCCAGTATCATGGGGTGCCAGGGTACCTGAGGCGGCTGGTGGCAGACTATTTGGAGGAGCGTACCGTCGTGTACGAGGATCGAGATGGCGTCTTGAGACGGCGACCCATGTCGTGCAGCGTTCCACAGGGGTCTGTCCTCGGACCACTCCTGTGGAACGTGGGGTACGACTGGGTCCTTCGAAGTCGTCTGCCCCCCGGGCTGGGCGTATTTTGTTACGCCGATTACACATTGGTCACAGCTCGGGGGGCCAACTTACAAGAGGCGGCGCGCCTGGCCACCAGGGATGTTTCTCTGGTGGTTGGGCGCATCGAGGCACTGGGCTTACGGGTGGCCCTGGATAAGACGGAGGCCCTACTTTTCCATGGGCCCCGTCGTGGTCCACCTGCCGGCGCCTCCATCGAAGTCAACTCGGTCCTCGTACCGGTTCGGGCCCAGATGAGGAATCTGGGCCTGATCCTCGACGGTAGGTGGCTCTTCGACGAGCACTTCCGACAGCTTGCCCCAAAGCTGGTCGACGCTGCCTCCGCCCTTGGGCGTCTTTTGCCCAATCTGGGTGGAGCCAGCGTCACTACAAGGAACCTCTACACGTGGGTGGTCCGGTCTATGGCCCTGTATGGGGCACCGGTGTGGGTGGCGGCTCTGACCGCCCAGAATAAGGCGCGCCTATGGCGCCCTCAGAGGGTATTGGCGGTCAGAGCCATACGCGGATACCGCACCTTGTCCACCGAGGCGGCGTGCGCCTTGGCCGGAACACCCCCGTGGGATTTGGAGGCGGAAGTGCTCGCCGAAGTTTATCGGCGAGCGGCTGAATACCGGGCGGAGTACTCCGCCCGAGGAGGTACGCGAATGGCGTGAAGCCGCTCGCCGAGCCACGATGGCTCGTTGGTCTTCCCGGCTGGAGGCTCCACGCGCTGGCTTTGCCACCGTGGAGGCGCTCCAGCCGGTCATCCTCGAGTGGGCAGGGCGGCAGCACGGGACCCTTTCCTTCCGGCTGACGCAGGTGCTTTCTGGGCATGGTTGCTTCGGAAAGTACCTTTTTTTTTTTTTTTTTTTTACGCGGGGAAGGCTTTTCGCACCATACCCTTCATGGGGAGACGAAGGGCGTGTGTGGGACTCCCGGAAGAGTCTACCCACTAAACCCCGCGGTGGCCTACCTCGGCAGTCAAGGGGAGCTCCAGGAACGCATCGGCGGCTTCTGGAGTCCCCTCTGCCGTACCCCATGACTGAGGTACATCCCAGGGTGACCAGAGTCACCCCCAGGGCGGTACGCTGTCACGCCTCACACCGTTTTAGACAGTAAGAGGCGGAACAACGACCCGCCCACGACGACACCCCCGGCCGCAATGCGGTGTCACCTCCCCGGGTCGTTTGCAGCGGCCACATTTCCCCTACATGTGGCTGCAGCGACCCTTAGACGACGATTGGGGAGCTAGCGACCTCTACCACGTCCCCTTCGTCGCCTCCTTCGAGCGGGATCGGCCCTTTCCCGATCACGCTCTGCGGACTCCTTCTGGAGCATAACGTCCTCACAGAAGGAGACCGCGGCTTCCCATCCCTCACCACTCGCCAGCATTGCCGCGATCAATGCTGGCGGCGACAGGTTTTGTCCAATCTGTCCGACCAGGACTCGACGCTCGGACTCCCACGCAGGGCAGCCCTCCAGTGTGTGCTGGGCGGAGTCCCGTTCGGACCCGCAGTGGTGGCATTTTGGTGTGGCCTCCCGTCGTATTCGATTCAGATACTCACCGAAGCAACCGTGCCCGGTGAGTATCTGAGTCAATCGGTAGGAGACACAGTCGGTCCTTCCTATCCAAGCTTCGAAGCTCGGCAGAACGGCCCCGACAGCGCGTTGGCTAGCACAGCCCTGTATGTCGAGCCGTGCCTGCCAAGCCCGTAGAGCTTGCGTATGTGCGTTCCGCCGTAACATTCCGGGCTCATGGTCCGACGCTGTCTCTTCGTCACTCCGACCGGCAGAACGAATTTGGTCGTAGACCATCGTGTCCATGTCGGCCAGAATGTCGAAGGGTGGATATCGCGCCAGGACCGTCGCTGCCTCGTATGATATCGTACGGTAGCCCCGTACGACCCGTATGGCCATCAGCCGCTGCAGACTCCCTATTTGAGCCTTACAGCGAGGGGAACCCGCCAGATCCTTAGACCAGACGGGTGCCCCATAGAGGACCATGGATCGCACGACGCCCATGTAGAGGCAACGAACTTCTTCCCGTGGTCCCCCGAGATTGGGCAGCAGACGATGTAACGCCCCTGCTACCCCTCGTACTCGGGGGACTAGTCGCCCGAAATGCTCTTCGAAGCTCCACCGACTATCCAGGATGAGGCCTAGGTACTTCATGTACTGGCCCACCTGGATTTCAGTGTCATCTACCCGGAGGCGTGAGCTGGGTGGTTCCTGGCGCTTACGCAGGCCATGGAACCATATCGCCTCAGTTTTCTGAGGCGCTACCCTCAAGCCCAGCTGACGAATTTTTTCTACGACACATGCCACCCCCTGCTCGGCAAGCAAAAGCACTTCCTCAAAACTGGACCCTCTAGCCAATATTAAAGTATCGTCCGCATAGCAAACGACACTTAGGCCAGAGGGCAGACTGGTGCGAAGGACTGCATCATATGCGAGGTTCCATAACAATGGGCCCAATACAGAGCCCTGAGGAACCCCGCAACATACTTCCCTTTGATTTTCCATCCCGTTCCGATCGATAAACTTCACGGTTGTGTCGCGCAGATAGGCCCCTATGATGATCCGCAGGTAGGGCGGCACCTCGTGGTATTCAAGGGCCGTCCTAATTGCTTGCCAGGGGAGGGTGCCGAAAGCGTTGACAATATCCAGGCTAACTGCCAACGCCACCCCCCCTGACTGGACTGCCGACTCCGACAGGGAACGGACACATCTGATAGCGTCCACTGTCGAACGCCCCCGTCGGAATCCAAACTGGCAGTCCGACAGATCAGGGCCTACTCGCGACAGGTGCCCGCTGATACGGTCAGAGATGACTCTCTCAAAGAGTTTCCCCGACTCGTTCAGCAGGCATATCGGTCGGAACGCAGATGGAGAATCTGCAGTCCTTCCTTCCTTTTTTAGAAGTACCAATCTTGCTTCTTTCCAGGCGAGGGGGAAGATACCAAGGCTGAGACACTCCGTAAAAATCTGCCTCAGTTTCTCTCCCAGTACCGACAGAGCTATCACCAACTTCGGAAAGTACCTGCACTCGTTCGCTAGGAGGGAATTGAGTCCCGCCTGCCACCACTGCGACTGCAGTGAGAACTCGGCCCAGCATACGCTGGAGAGTTGCCCCGCTTGGGCGGCGCAGCGCCGGGCCCTCACTGCAGTCATCGGAGGAGATCTCTCGCTACCGGCCATCATACGCTCCATGGCCGGTAGCGATTGCAGTTTTACCGCGGTCGCATCCTTCTGCGAAGACGTAATTTCGCGAAGGGGCGACGTACGCGTGTGCCGTGCGTCGCCTAATTTTGAGAGTTTTCACCAGCAGACGGTGCCCGCTTCAGTGCGGGCAGGCGCTGGGAGGGGTCCGGTTGTGTTAATAACTGCAATTCCCGGACCCTTCCCTTCTCAGGCGCAGAGTTGGCACACCGTGTGGTTTTAGTCGGTTCGATTCCGACACACCACCCCGCCGCAAACCCCGGTGGGGTGAAGGCGCGAGGGGGTTTCCACACGTCTAAAAAAAAATAAAAAAATGGGTACTAGACAACTGATGTAAATACTTATATACTTTTTTTTTGTAAATACATACATATTATACATAGAAAACACCCAAACTCCGAAACAAATAATTGCAGATCATACAAACATTTGGTCCGACCCGGGAATCGAACCCGAGACCTCAAGCTTAGCAGTAGCATACGCTACCACTACGCCACCGAGGCAGTCAGTTTACTTATTAATATAGATTTAAATTTAATGCACATGATGTGCATAGGCAGACTTAATGCCATGGGGCATTCTCTAACAGTCAAACTTTGGGTGATGTAAAAATATGATGCGGTGGGTGCAAAAATAGAATATTAGTAGATAAAAAACGTAAGTGTTATCATTGCTACATATTATGGATACACAAAGAAATCAAGATACATAAATAATGCATACATAATACAAAAACATACTTGAACACAAATTAAATATAATATAGTTACGTATAATGTAAATAAATATATTATAGGCTAACAACATGAACTCCTACGGTTATACAGTATTTCAAAGTAAAACTTCTTAGAGTTTACATAAATGTCACTTGATTATCTGTTTTACAATCAGTTCTTGATAGGATTACCATTTAGATTACTATAAATTATCACAAAAACCATTTAGAACACTCTAGATAGTAAGCAAGCCATCGCAAATCAAAGTACAAACTTTTCTGAGTACTGCTAAAGGAAATAGTAATTAATTTGCTAATTTAATTTAAAAGCAGTTCCTTTGTAAATTTATTAAGAAATTATGATAGGCTTTTTGATAAACTATCACGACAATGACTACCAAAAAGTTTCTAGTAAAGACGATAACAGTTTTTGTTTATGTTGATATCACGCCTATATCTAAAATAAATTGTTATTGTGTTTACTTTAAGCCACTATCCACTATCTTCCGAAGGTAAATAACATTATGTGTTGCATGGATTTAACTCTGTGAGTGTTTAATTTATGTGTATTACATAGTTTTTAGCAACTCACTGCCACCCAGATAGACCCAGCGAGGTATTCGTGGAGCAGGTTTTATCACTGTGTCTGTGAATGTATGTGTATATACGTTATTTACATACATATCTATTACATATGCAGTATGATGTGTGAGCAGATTATTTTCTTTTCTTTCTATAATTTTCAATTGTCTTAACACTAATGCAATAAATAGGAATGTTTGAATATTTTCAAATAAGCCTTATGAAATATTTTTATAGTCAATTTTTTTTAAGATACGAATTATTAATAAATAAGGTCAACTTTTATGGGTTTAGGATTGATGAGAAGTTGGCACCAAGTAGGATGCGATGGCGCCAGGATGTCGGGCGCCGAGCGCCGCGCCGCCGTTTCAAGCGCAGAGCCTGCACAGTGCGAGTATCGCGCGATCCGCCCGCCCTCCATACACACATAACCTCCGCTTTATCTCACTTCTCACAATAATACACACTATAAAACCTAACCTTTATTATGAATTTAATACCACTACTTCTATTCACGTTAATTCATTTCTCAAACTGTGTTAAAACCAAACCAAAAAACGCTACCTCAACCGATCAGATACAAAAGAAATTAATTCTGGAACATGAAGAAAACTTATTGAAAAAAATAACTACAAATAAAAGTGAAGTAAAGCCAGTTAAGATTACGAATGTTGTAATACCCAAGATTCATCCTGTGAGTGCCACAACGCCGAAAACATCACCAGCAATGATCCCACCTGACGTGTAAGTAGACCAACAGTTTTGTAACACTCGCTTACTTCACACGTTGCTTCTATACATAGCTCGTCACTAGTGTTCCAGTTTATTTCAATGGTGATAAAATGTTTCACGAGTCGACCTTGCCTCTTGTTTACGACTACCGGTATTCTGTCAAACTTCTGTTTGTATAAAACAGTTTTTTTTTCAGGATGAATCATTGGGATGGAATTATTCTAAAAATATGCGCCAAATCGTTAATATATAGAGAAAGTATTCTATATTTTGTGTTATACGTTTGTAACAGATCCCTCTTTGTATTCGCATCGCAAGGCAATAAATCGAAATATATATTTTTTCTGACGGATATTGTAATAATAGGTCAGGAGCTGAACTATTAACATAAACGAATAGACGTTGAATTCAAAGAATCTATCGGTTAATTGTAAAGGAAATACAGCTTTGGACTTAGTGTATCATTGATGTTACAAACTCTCCTAGAACTTGGAGTGTAAATCGTAGTTTAAAAGAAAATTAATTAAATTAATGTTTAATATTTATACTGACATAGGACTTACTATGATCTTAAAAAGTCTTAACATGAATGAGTTTGAATCTACCAATCTTTTTTATTAAAGTTTTTATGTTTATTGATCTGTAACCGTTATTAATTTGATGGAATTAAACATTAAGTACTTAAGCATATATTGCTTAAGTAATCAAAAGTTTGTCTTATAATATCCATATTTTTTCAAACAGCATACAAAAATGGGCCAACGAATTAAGAAGTCGACTGTTCGAGATCGATGACCGAATTGTGCGAAGGCGTGAGCTGACGGCAGGATTTACCAACGTAAAAAGTGAAGAGCGGAATGGTACAAAAATCGTGAATATTATGGCTGATATTATAGAGGAATTGCTTACGAGTCGCACTCGCGCTGCTGAGGAGATTGTGCGGAAAGCTGAAGAACTTGCCAAATCGGAGGCTCGACCAAGCCCTATTTACACTTTTGACCGCAGTATTGTAAGTATAAATTGATGAAGAGATTATTAGAACACAGCAGCACCATTGATAACTAACTAGCTGACACGCCCAACTTCGTCTATATCTCCTATTTGTCGTAGCGGGATGTTATATGGAGTGAACCAATGTGTTTCTGATAAAACAAGGCTATAGTAAGCTAACCTTATATGATGTTCAAAGAGGCAATATTCTGTCATACTTGATTTTTGCGAAACTTTGACAGTTTAATCAGCGCACGCCATGTAAGATATATATTTATATAGCGTTACTCCATATATGGTTCATCTAACACTGAAATAATTTTTCAAATCGAACCAGCAGTTCAGGAGATTAGTGAATTCTGCCAAAACTTTTCAGCTTAGTAATATTAGTATAAATATATAATAAAATAGTCAATCTCATCTAAGTTATGTGGATAATAGTATTGTTTACTAGCTGTGTTCCGCGTTATTATACGCGGTTATTGTTATTCTTTACAACCTAGGGTAATATGTCAGGACAAAACCTGTTTAAAATAAAAATAGCCCAAGTAACTTCTTATATCATTAGCTATTTGAAGTGATAGTCCTGTCAAAATCAGGCGAGGCGTTCCAGAGATTAACCGAAACAAACAGACAGACAGACAAAAAAATCAAATATTGTTTTTTTGATTTAATAATAATAATCTTTATTTAACAATCTTACACTATAGTTCCAATCATCTTGTACAATTGTTTGACACCGGTACGTGAAGACTGCCTTGCTATTGAGTATAAGCCTCCCCTAGAGTTCTTCATCGAATGCGATTCCGCTCTTCTCTTTTTCAAGTATATCTTCCTATCAACGGCGCTGTCTCCCTTTCCTTCTTTTGTTATGTCTCGAACCCCACTCTATCTATCTACATCCCTAGATCATTTATCCCAGTTACTTCATGTTCATTACGTGAAAAGCAGTTAATTTGAAAGTATAAACATGCTCTTAATTTTTTTTCTAATTGTGTAGATGTAGTTTTAATTTTAACATTTTAGGAGTTAAATGAAGTAAAGAAGAAAGTAAACCCGGATGAATTAGAGGAATGTGAAATAGGCACGTACTGTAGAAGTACGCGTAAGATTCAACTACATCATCGAAAGCACTTTGATGCCCAAGTGTCGCTGGATCATACCAGCGTACATGTCGCGGTTGAAGTCTTTGACTGTAGTAAGTAGAACATATTTTTAATATAAATATGCTCTCGTATTAAGTAATATCTACTGGAATCTTGTACTATAATTAAATTATTATTAGAACAAAACCCTGGGCTGCCACTCGAACTTCAAAAAGTGATAAAAGTGTACCAAGCGATAAAGTATGAGCAAAATTCAAGAATATATTCATTGCGACAATGCAGGATGGTGACCCTGACTATGGCGGCCTATTGAGATGCTTCTGCATCATCTGCCCTCCACCAACGAAACACGACAGCACTAGCGCTGTCATTTTAGTTTGGTCTTCTGTGAGAAGGTAGTAGGTCAAGACTTAACAATCGAATTAATGTCTGGCATATTTATTTTAAGTTTTTCTTATATTTAAATAACATAATATTAAAATTACAGACATTATAAAATACTTTGAATTTTTTATAAAAAAAAATAAAAAAATCGCGTATGGTACATAGTTAGCATTGTCAAAAATGTCTGGCAATAAAAAAAGTATGTCAGGTAGACTTATTTAAAAACAAAAAATTAAAAATTACGCCTTCTAAAATGTTTTTAAAATCCAGGATTATTAACTGGACAGGTAGGATGCGCACTAATGAACGCAACCGCTACCGCCAGCCAGGTAGCCCAGACTCTAACCGAAAGTGCAAGAAGGACGACATATCACAAAATCAGCTGACCTAAAATTCTTTCTCGAAAACGTTGCTAGCTCCTATACTATATAGATTCAACAGATAATATAATTACATGCGCGAACTTCATTTCTGGTACCTGATTCAAACATTAATCATTTATCGTTATTGTTGATTATCGATTTAATCTTAATCAAACTATCTTTCAAAGGTTTTTTATGTTACAAAATTACATTATCTTTTTGTTACTGAATATCATTTTACGATTAACTAAAAAAAAAGTTTCTTGTCAAACAAATTTTATCCCAAATAAATCCGTTGATATACATCAAATCAAGTGATGTATATCACTTCGATAATGCACTGGTGACTCAATATTCCTTTGTGTGTGAACCCTTTGTGTGTGTGTGACTTTTAACGATGAACAAGTGATTAATTTAAAAGTTTATTTTAAAACAAGCTTTAATAAAAAAAATTAGGCCCTTTCATTTGGTTCCCATGTTGGTTGGGTTGTTCAGAAATGTGAACACCGCCATTTTGTTACGGCGGCCATTTTGGATTAATAATAATATCGATTATATATAATTGCATTGTCATCAGAACCAAAGGTATATTTAAAATTCAGCTCAATCGGCAATCTGGCAGTGGATCAAATTTAACTTGTAAGATTTGATTACAGACCAACATCGACAGATGACACTAAATAAAAGCTTGTAAAACAGGGATATACTTAAATGTAACTGACTACATGTAAATTTAAACTAAAAGACTAAGTCAGTGTATAAGAAAATTTACTTTTGTGATATTTGTCTGAGAATAGAGATACAACAAAAAAACTGACAATGTGAATACTGTGACTTCATCCGAGTTGAATAATGACTTTATACAACCTTTCACCCTCCCTTTCAAACCCTTACAACCCTTTCGTATTAAAGTAGCCGTAGTATATGTCTTTTCTCAAGCGCTAGACAATCTATGTACCAAATTACATTTAAATCGATTCAGTAGTTTTGGTGTGAAAGCGCGACAGACAGACAGAGTTACTTACGCATTTATAAAATTAGTAAGGATATAAACCTGAAATCACTATCTTCAATAGTAGTTTTTGTTGTATGGCGACGTTTCAAACGGGTTATACCGGTCGTGGTATAAAGGTGTCTCATCAAGAGTGCATTTTTTCATTTTAAAATAAAAACATGTTTTTGAGAGAATTGTGAAAAACATGTTTCGATTAGGTCTGTAACAAAATACCTGACAAATTCGTCTTTAAGCTCAGAAATTGTTTCTGATTTGTTTGCAAACACCCGAGATTTCACAAAACCCCAAACAAAAAATATGCACTTTCTCGACTTAAAATTTTTTGAAGTTACGAGCGGTCTCAGTATAACTGTCCAAATTTTACTAAAGGGCTCTATTTTTAAAGTCGAAATTAACCTACATAACAGCTGCAAAATTTCAGACTTGCACAAGATATAGGTATATAAAATCTAAAAACAATTACCTTCAGTAGTAATTAGTACTCTACAGTGTAGTACTATCTATATAAATAATAGTAAGCGATAGGACACGCGTATTCAGCGAAATGCAAAACCCATAATTCCAAATTAAAATGCATGAAACAGGGTTGGTGAAAGGTCAAGATCAAAACGGTTATCGATGTTTGATTAAATTCTAATGTTACAGACCCCAAGGTACTGGAACCTATGCACTGGTCTGAAGGATTACTACCAACATTCCAGAAAAACTACGCTCAAGATTCATCAATCGACTTTCAATATTTTTGCAGTGCGCATGGGTTTTTAAGGCATTATCCTGGTGAGTTAGTAGTTAAGTATCTAGGTTTTTTAATGTTCAAGTATTAATTTACTTATGAACTTTATTCTTGAAAACATTTCGTCACCACAAGATCACGTGTTTCTATATATTTAGACAGAGCGTAAGTGCTGTCAATATATAGGCTCGCGTACGATGACAAATATATATATATACTTAAATATGTAAATATAACTACTGGACTGGCAGAAGCAGGACGTGTTTTTTTTTTAAAGTCAACTCCTGCTCTAGGAATGACTCCTGTGTCGCGGGAGACTTTGCAAACATACATGAAACGGACACAAAGTACACCCAGACTCAAAACAACGATTTCTGGATCACACAAAGTATTATTCCATGTAGGATTTGAACCCACAACATTTTGGCGAAGTAGGGAACGGCGTGGCGACCGCTTAACTACTACGCCAAACGTGCAGTCAAATAGGTTGACTTTCCATTGGTAATGTTTTAAAATTTTATCTATGTGCATGTCTTCTGCGTATAAACTTCAGGTAAATTATAATCAAATTCTACGTCCTTCGTTCGCTCGTAAAAACTTCTTTGATACTTTTTTTGTTACAGCTGCATTATGGTCTGACATGTTTAAACTGAAGCTTTCACCCGACGACGATGCGGACATATATGACTGTCGACTTCGTCCTTGGTACGTCAGTGCAGGTGGCGCCTCTCGTGATGTCCTTATTCTCGTCGATGCTTCGGGTTCTATGTACAACTCTTCAAATAAAGAAACTGCTTCGCGATTTACACAAGCTCTTCTAAATGCTCTCACTGATGACGACAGGGTCAATGTGCTCAGATTTAATGTTGAGGTTTACTCACCTATCAGTTGCTTCAATGAAAAACTTGTGCCGGTGAGTAAAAATTCACTTGGTTTACCTTTAACCATAGAAACTAAGGATATATGGATATTAGACGACAAGTTTCGGATTCGACAGGGACTAGAAATAAAGCGTTCCAAGAAGTTGACTGCTGGCGTGAAACTCATAGTGCGAGAGCCGGTGAAAAACGACTTACACCCATATGATATCTAGATCTATTTAGTTTTTAAATTATATTAATTAATGAACACATCTGTGCTGGCTTACATATCTACTTATATTTTTTTATTGCTTTCTATGAATAAATTTATTCCCAAATGTTAATTTTCTATATAGAGAATATACCTAAGAAGGCTTCGCGATAGTGAAACTATCATAGTGGTGTTCATTAAATAATAATGTATTTCTTTAAATATTTCTCATCTGTCGGATGTGTGTAAGTCGATCTTCACTGGCTCTTAGACTACAGCTTTAGAGAGTCTCAGAATATATCAAATCATAGCATTTTTTTAACTATTTTATGATAACCTAAAGAAATCAAAAGTCATTTAATAAAAATAATTCACGTCAAAAACAAAAAAAAAATACGGACAAAGTCACGAACAAATGCTAAAAATATATATGTTTGAAATGTACAAGTAACGCCCTTTCTAATGATGTGAAACACGGCATATTTATCTCAAATTCAAATAAATTTAAAACCGCAAATGCGCAAATTTATAGTCCGCAAATACAGACGATCGAGACGCTTTTAACGATACCTCATTTGTCCAGTTTTAATAACATACGTACATAGCCTGTCAAAATCATAACCCTCCTTCGGCTTTGCCGTAGTCGGGTAATGAAATTAAAAAGCAAGGTTTACTTGTTATCATTGGGACACCGTTAGGCTTCTAACTTGAAAATGTAATACAATTGACTTGAATGATTGCCTCGGTGGCACAGTGGTAGTGAATGCGACTGCTGTGCTTGAGGTCTCGGGTTCAAATCCTGGGTCGGACCAAATATTTGTGTGATCTACAAATATTTGTTTCGGAGTTTGGATGTTTTCTATGTATAATATGTATTTGACGGCGCATCACTTATTTTATTTGGCAGCGCGGGTGTCGGTAGTTAGACACTGACGCGGCGCCGAGCGTTGGAGCTTGCGACCGGTGACAATGGGGATGGAAATCATTGTCACTTAAAAAAATAATAATCACGCGTTAAGATAGTTGATGGTGGTCGATTGTTTTGTGTGATTGGTTGCGGGTAGCAGTGACTTTGATCCCGTCCCTGGGGAACTGTGGGTAGTTATTAATTGAACGCAGCCGGAGATAGTTATAAAATGGAACGCAGCCGGAGGGCAGGGATTATCGTTTAGCATCTCGCAGTAGCATCACATGTTCGGTGGAGTGTCGTATCTAAATTGTAACCTGTATACCATTATTGATTATCGTGATTGTATTTCACTATGTATTATCATAAAGTGATTATAACAAAGCGATTGTGAGGAAAACCATTGCTATCATTCTCCTCGCCCGACAACTCACGTCTACCCTCATTAAAAAGAATATGGAATCTACCGACACTCCTAAACAGGGGTACGGAATCCCTACATATTCATTTCAACCATACTGCTGAACGGCTAAACCTAAACATCTTAATTCGTTAAATAGGCAAACCACGTGAACACGGCGGCTATGATGGCGGCCATGCCATTATACAAGATGAACAATGAAACATGGATGGATGACGTGTTATCATACTCTGTGTCGCTGCTCAAGAATCAGAAGAAGGCGAAAGACAGGCCGATTGCTTGTCAACAGGCGATAGTACTGCTCACTGATAGTTTGTACGATAACTACACTCAATTGATGCGAGAGCTGGATCCTGAAGGAAATATCAGGTAACTGAAATCAAGGATTTTTTTATGGAATAGGGGGCAATCGAGCAGACGTATTGCCAGATGGTATGCGAATATCGCAACATCAGAAGCGACACAAGTGCGTTGCCGGACTTTGGGATATGGGGAGAGGGATTAAGGTACGCTGAACATTGAAATTATGGTCTTTAACAATTGCTAGTACCACATTTTTATGTATATTTTATGATCTAATGACTACTGGACATATGCGTGATAAATCAGGTATAATTCTAAAAAAGTCTTATATTCATAAAGTCGGAAGATATTAAAAGGAATGTAGAGAAACCGATGTCTTTAAATATTCATGGTACACCTGTCGCGACAACCTTTTATAAAGTAACTGGGATGACGAAAACCGTAGGTACATTTAAATTCATGTAACTTCTAATTATTATTATTATTAAAACGCCTAGATCTTTGCGATACTATTTAAAAAGAAAATTACCATACCTATACTAATAAAATAAAACTGAAGAGTCCGATTTGAAAAATTCTTTCAGAATTGGATAGTCCATTTATCGAGGAAGGCTACAAGCTATATATCATCACGCCAATACTAAAAGGAGCGGAGCACCAATGAAGGATGTTTCAAAAACGGGGGAAAATTTTCACGCTACGGGCAATAGAAGACGCAAACGAGGTTGCGTGGGTCAGCTAGTTTATTTAGATTTTTTGTTTTTTTTTTTGGTTTTTTGGATACTTTAAAAATTCGTGTAATTATGGAATATGAGTTCCGTCGTGGCACCAACGCGACACAAACGGCACGTAACATCAAAAACGTTTACGGAGAGAAATGTACAAACGAACGCACAACCCTTTATTGGTTTTCCCGGTTCCGTTCTGGAAATTTTGACTTGAAAAATGAAGCTCGTGGTCATCCGGAGACTTTGGTTAACAATAATGAATTAAAGGCGATTGTGGAAGCTGACGAAACTCAATCTACAGCTGACCTAGCAGCAGCTTTTAATGTAAGCATCAAAACAATATTGATCCATTTGCGACAAATTGGCAAGGTAAAAAAGCTTGATAGATGGGTGCCCCACGGGCCACGACCTTAACGATCGCCAGCGCAACGTACGCGTCGAGACCTGCCTTTGCGCTGCTCAACAGGCAAAGAAATGAAGGAATTTTGAAACGAATAGTTACGTGCGACGAAAAATGGATTCTGTTCGACAATCGAAAGCGCTCAGCAAGTTGGTTAGACCCTGGTTCAGCACCAAAGCAATGCCCTAAACCAAAAATGACCCCTAAAAAGGTGATGGTCACTGTTTGGTGGTCTAGTGCGGGTGTGATTCACCACAGCTTTTTACAAAACGGCATGAGCATTAATGCAGATGTGTACTGTGAAAACCTGGAGAGAATGATGGAGAAGCTTGCACATCTGCAACCAGCTTTGGTCAATCGATCGTCCCCACTGCTCCTTCACGACAACGCGCGACCCCATACTGCGCAACAGACAGTCTCCAAGCTGCAAGAGCTGGGGTCGGAAGCTCTCCCTCATCCGCCATACTCACCAGACCTTGCACCTACCGACTATTACTTTTCCAAAATTTAGACAACTTTTTAGTGGGTAAAAAATTCAATTCCCGAGAGGCAGTACAAAATGCCTTTGAAGAGTTTGTTGCCTCCCGTCCAGCTGATTTTTACAAGAAGAGCATCAATAAACTGCCAATGCGTTGGCAAAGATGCGTCGATTGCATGGGTGATTACTTCGAATAACAGAAATAAAAAAGTTTGAAAAATAAGTACTTTCACTTATTGCATACAAAACGGCAATTTCATAGGTAAAGACCTAATATATCGACATATAATTACGTGTATCTAATTAATTGCTTTTCACATTCAGACTCTTCATTCTATGGCTCCACGACCAGTACGGATTGCGAGATAATACTCGGGAACTCGCCGACTGGGTGAGCTGCGACCGTGACGGCTACTTCGCAGAACTTATCACGCAATTTGACGTCACACAACAGGTCCTCAAGATATTGGAGATATTGCAGCGACCCCTCGTCTCGCAGAGGAAGACTAGACCTGCTGTATTTAGTGATGTTTATGCTCATGTAGAGGTGAGATTATAATAACTGATATTTTAATTATATAGTAATGCCCTATTTATTACAATATGGTAGAACCTTTTTTATTCTAAGAGAGATAGAAATTATTAGAAACTAATTAACTTGTAATTTAACTATTGATGGTTCATATAGCATTTATAAAGGGGCAAACGAGCAGACGTATCGCCTGATGATAAGCGATTACCGCCGCCCATAGACAACCGGAACAACAGAATCGTCACAAGTGCGTTGCCGGCCTTTTAGGAAGAAGTACGCTCTTGTCTTGAAGGTTCGAAGGTCGTATTGGTCCGGATGGGATTGATTGATTGATTAGGATGGGGTTTGGGCCTTCGGTATCCTCACTCACTCGGTGAAACACAGCGCAAGCGCTATTTCACACCGGTTTACTGTGAGGCCGTGGTATCACTCCGGTCGAGCGTGACTCTCCCACGATGTAAAAACTACTTACTACGAGTATTAATTATTATTTCAACTATATGTGTGAAAACTTTTGTTTCGATATATTCTTGGCGTGTATTTACATATTAAATTTACTTAATACTCACAGGACCCCAGGAGAAGTGAGTTCTACTGGCGAAGTAAAGAAAACACTGAACAAGGTAACCGGTACAGAGAATTGAAACGACATAAAAAAATGCTTCTCAACAATGAACGGCTTCATAAAGATTACATGCGTCAAGAATCACTTGTAAGTATGTTTTGAAAATTTTAATATCACTACATAGTATAAAACAAAGTCGCCTTTTCTGTCCCTATATCCCTATGTGCGCTTAAATCTTTAAAACTACGCAACGGATTTTGATGCGGTTTTTTCCAATAGATAGAGTGATTCAAGAGGAAGGTTTATATGTATAATACATGCATCATATACTAAGGCAACATTGCTAATTTTAGAGGTTTCTATTTTATGCCCGTGCAAAGTCGGAGCGGGCCGCTATGTTTTTATATACAACGTTCATAGTTTTTCTGTAGTGTATTTAATTTAGTATCAGCATTGCACCCGTGCGAAGCCGGGGCGGGTCGCTAGTTAAAGAATAAATAACTTAATGAAAATGCGAGAAACTAACATTTTTAAGTAACACTTAGCACAAGTTACAACTTTTTTTATTTTTATTAAATAGGGGGCAAACGAGCAGACGTATTGCCTTCTAATGATTACCGCCGCCCATGGACACCCGTAACACCAGAGGCGTCACAAGTGCGTTGCCGGCCTTTGGGGGATGGAGAGGGGGATGAGGGAAGTGGATGGGGTTTTGGTCTCCGGTATCCTCACTCACTCGGTGAAACACAGAACAAGCACTATTTCCCACCGGTTTTCTGTGAGGCCGTGCTATCACTCCGGTCTAGCCGGCCCATTCATTCCGAAGCGTGGCTCTCCCACGGTGTAAAAACTAATTACTATAAATTATTACGCAATTTACTATTAATTAAAAATTAATCGATTTTTACTTTATACAAAGATAAAAGAAGTAGTAAAATTAGTTCCTTGCTACGAAGTTATTTTACGTAAGTGCTACGACTACACTTACATAACATAGTTATGTCATCGTTGGATCTCTTACCACGGCGTAGCGTGAAGCGGTGTAATTTGCGATCATGGAATGCCTACGTTGTAGAGCCTGTTTGCTACGTATACTCGTAGCATCATGTGCTTGGGCCTTTATAATTACAACACAAATAGTGAACTTATGCTTGTACTTATTTATAAATCACATATACCCAAATCTTATAGGTAACTATTTAGGTTTATCAATCAATTATATCCTGTATCAAATAAAATACTATTTCAACACTAGATTAATTCTGAAATAGGTATGTGTTAAGTACACGTTTACAAATTTTTTTCTGGAATAATGTAGTTTTATAGTAAATCTTCTCCCGCCTGTCTTGTTCTAAAATATGTACGTGTAAGCCCTTACCCTTACTTAGTTTCGCTTCTGACATACAACACTATTTGACAGATAAAAATTGCTGATATATTTGTTGTTATCTGACAAATTTATCTATATCTGCGATTTGTCGAAATTGTGAAATCGAAATCTGTATTTCTCTGACAGAAAAGTTCAAATAAGTCTATTAGAGATGTTAACAACACATGGTAAAACTGGCCCTAAGTCAATTAAAAATTAAAAATAAATTACAAGTTAAGTTTTTTTTAGGATAAATTCGGACAATATTACGAGGGTCAAGATTTAAACTACAGACTGCAAATCAGCGTTTCGGTTCCAGTCTTCGAACACACAACCACTGAAGTAAGCTTCGTTTCGTAAACTATCAAAACTATTGTAACATATTTTGTAAATGTATTTTCCAATCATTATCATAATCATTATGTTTTCAGAACATCACGATAACGCTGGAAGAGGTAAGCTCATTTCTATTTACAACAGATAAATGTATTGAACATATGATAAATAATAGAAATGTTTACGCATTTTTTAATTAGATTGATGAATTTTTTGTTCTAGCATTAATCATTTTGTTATCATTTCCTAACCGAATATTATCTTTTACAGGAAAAGCAAAGAAACGCTACTAGAACGGTAACGTATTTAATATGGTATAAGGTTCAATGTTACAATGTAAAAGTTAAGTTTTTCATAAATGTTTAGAATCTGTTTTTAATTTCTTTCCTTGAAAATTTTTGGAAGAATTTTTAGTTAGATTGTTATTTGGAAATAATGGCCTATTCTACACGTTAAGACACAGTAAAAGTTAATATTTCAAAATATAATATATAAAAATTAATTTCATAGTCAAGACAAACTCAAATGATTCAATCTTTTATTGAGAACTTCCGATAATTTCAAAATAGAGGTTATCACATTCACTCATCTCTGTCAATAGTTTTTATTCTTTATTTCTTTTTTGATGAAATAGTAACCAGCCGGATCACTCGGATCAACTATTTCTGCCAATGTCAAGTATTTATCGTCTTCAATTATCAAGTCTTCGAGTCTTCAAGTCGTCGCCGTGATGAAATTAATGATAAAAAATATATAAAATGTGGATGACATGAAATGGGGACCCTAGTTTTCATTGATTTCTCCAGTGATAACAGCTGACAAAACTTGTGTAGGACGACACCTGAATAATGGCAATCACGCGATGGCATTTTTCGAGAAATACATGTTACATCATCTCATCATTAGTATAGAAGTTCTACAACATTCATGGACCAATTTCTTCATTTTGTACTGATTTAAAAAGTTATTATACTAATACGGGAATCAAGTGGAACTCTGACCTTACATATTGTGTTAAACAATCTAACAAAACTTATGAATTTTGTTTTGTGTTTTTATAGTACCCAGTGAATCGACTGTTGGGCGTGGCTGGCGTCGATATTCCCATCGATCACTTAAAATTGAGGTTACCTTATCATCAGGTAATAAACCCACACATTGCTTCTTATCTAGTGATATAATATAGGCATATTACCTACCGAGCTTATAAAATAACAATGTATTTCTTATGTTAAAAGTAATCCAGAATTATTTGATAGATTTATTTACCTATAAACCACAGTGGTGTGCAATAAAGTTTATAAATAAATATTATCGCTCACTGCGATCTTCCAGACACCTTTAATTATTTTTTTATTTTTTTTATTGAATTGAGGGCAAACGAGCAGACGTATCGCCTGATGGTAAGCGATTACCGCTGCCCATGGTCACTCGCAACACCAGAGGCGTCACAAGTGCGTTGCCGGCATTTGGAGGATGTGGAGGGGGATAGGGGAGGGGAGGGGAATGGGATATTGATTGTGATTAATTAGATATACATATATAGATACTGGGATGCGGAAACAATTGATATATAGTTTACAGTAGCAACACTAGCATACCACAACTGATTGCCCTTTGGAATTAAACCGCCATAATAATTCGTCATCATCCAATGTCTAACAGTTCAATACTGGATATGGGCATCTCCTTAGAAAATTAGTTTTTGTTTACACTCAATAGACGGGTTAGTATAGGATTTCCTTAAGTTTTCATTCTCTGTACAGTGATGTTTATCCTGCGTAGTTTGATCCGTTAGTCGCCTCTTAATTATGACACTCATGCGATGAATATGGATGGTGACACTCTTTATTCTTAATCTGTCACCATTTGGTTTGATTACTTATGACCTATTTGTCTTTAAATTAACAATACAAGGGATATATGTATGATGTATGATATGTCTATTGATCATGGTTATTGTCGTATCGGTACGAAATAACCGCGGGCAACGCCGCGAGGCGAAGCTATAAATCTTTATAAATTGTAGCCTATGTGTTATTCTGATGTATAAGCTATATTATTGTTTCGTTTCATCAAAATCCGTTCAGTGGTTTTTGTGTGAAAGAGCAACAAACATCTTCACATACATACTCACAAACTTTCGCGTTTATAATATTAGTAGGATTAAACAAAAAAGTAACGGTGGTTATTAATTTTATCAAAATCCTTAGAAATCCATATTAACATTGATTAAAAATAATTTCACTTCATTCCTTAATCTTGAGGAACATAAATATTTTTATTCTTTAGGGATTAGATATTTTTATCACTAATCACAGTAAACCGTTTATCAATGCTGTTTCTTATACTCGTAGGTAGGTGCAGGGGGCACACTGTTTCTTTTAGACCACCGCGGTAACATTGTGCTACATGAACGGCTTAACCCAACGGTATGTATTAGGCACTACATATTTAAAAGCTTTAATATTTTTTATATGACCTCCTAATAGTCTCACAGAAAGCCAACCTAAAATGACAGTGTTCGTGCTCTCGTGTTTTGTTGATGAGTCCGAGCCCGGAGATCCAATGATGTAGGAGCATCTCAATAGGCCACATAGGTTTATATATAAAAATTAAATTTATAATAAGTGAAAGCCCGAGTCCATGGAGAACTACAATTCAAGACACAAATGTGTTGTCGTCCTTTAAAAACAAATTCAGGAATGAGGGCAGCAGATTGACTATCACAAGAATATTTTTAATAACTTTAGACAGCGCTTTTATGTATATCTTTGTTCAATTAATTGATTTCAAAGATATTATTTGATTTTAGAAAAAATTGTCGGATTTAAAGATAGAATATGTCTGTTTGTTGTGGTTACAGTTTGATGGAGACATATTAAAACCCGGCTACAGAACAGTAGACTTTATAGAATTGGAACAAGGTGCTGAAAATCATTTACCTCGACACTACCCGAAAGAATGGGTTAAGGTAACTTATGCAAACATACAATATTATAACACTAAAATCTACTATGTATTTTAAAAAACTTGAACAATTTCCTTGTACTTGTTATTACAATTTTCAGTTCCGAAAAATGTTAATAATAGACAAAAAGAGTGGAAACCAAACTTTGTTCGGCAAAAATATTTTTGAAAATGGAATGAGGCTAATATTGGAGCAAAGAGAATATCATTGGAAGCGTATTCTAAACCACTATACAGCTGTAGTCGTGATACCTTTATATAATCGGTACCGTAAAGTACCTGAGCCAGAATTCACCAAAGAAATTGCTCAGAAAGCTTGGAAATCTTTATCGCAAACGGAATTCGCGATTCAACCAGACTGGTAAGTTGCATTGTTGTATAACACGTAACTGTAATAAAGAAATAATCCGCCCTGAGTAAACCATTTTATATTGAGACCATAGACTTCTTATACTTTTCCTAAATTCTATCAACAAAGCACGACTAACTGTATTTTTTCTACTTGTCATTAAAACAGGTAGCCAGTGTTTCAGTGTCAGTATTAAAATTATATAATACATTAGAAACAGTTTTGTTTGTTGTTATCTAACGGCAGTATATCAATTTCAAACATCTCGGTGATAAAGATAATTATTTTGAACAAATTACTCATAGCAATCTGTTTCCTAATATTTTAATAATAAAAGAATTTTATCTAAATCTATTGTAATCTATTATACACACAACACGTCATCAAAAAAAATCTGGATCAAAGCGTTTGAATATTTTTAGAGAATTTTGAATGTTAAGTTACTTAAACAACTGTTTAGTGGTCTCGGACCTTCAGCTATATCACTGAGTGTTTTTTTTTCTTTGTTGATAAGTTATCTTTTGGAGCATTTCCAAAAATTACATACAGGCGACAACAGCTTGCACATTGTTTATCATTCATGTAACACTAACACTATTGTACCTGAATATCTAACTTTAAAAAAGAGTGGCCATGAGTTTCTTTGCCAGTATTCTTCTCATAAGGCCCTACGCACTTTGGAAACTGGAAGTTATAGATCGAGACGAGCGGGCAGTAGATTTTGGTGTTTTCACCATATTTTCCTAGACAATTTAGTACATACTGTGGCGTCTATTAATGTCGATCTATGATTTTTAACTGTACCTTCAATTTAACAAACATAAATTTCACTTAGTGTCTAAAATTGAAATTAACGATTTTGATTTGATTCGATTTTAATATATCAAGTAAGTACAAGGTGTCTCAAAAGAAATTTCATATTTAGTGGATTGATTAAAAAAAAAGGAAGCGGTATATAGAAAAAATGTTTATTTATTGTTAAAATACACTTTTTGGGAATTCATTTCTTAAAAATAATATCGTCTAAATGTAAACCCTCACGTTGTTGGCACTCATTTAATCGAACAGTAAAATTACTTATGACTGCTCGACAGGTGGAGTGAGGGATGGCTGCCATTTCGTGACGGATATTTTCTTTCAAATGCGCCAGTGAAGTTGGTTTATTGGCGTAAACTTTAGATTTAAGATAACCCCATAGGAAAAAGTCCATCGGGGTTAAATCTGGGCTACGTGGAGGCCAATTTATGTCACCTCTCCGGGAGATCAATTTTCCTGAGAAAATTTCACGAACACGTGGCAGAGATATATTGGACGTGTGTGAAGTTGCTCCGTCCTGTTGAAACCATGTTCTTTGGTTATAGCCAGGAAAGTTTTGCAGTTCAGGTACCAAGAAGTTGTCTAACATCTCCACATAACGCTCTGAATTCACTGTAACTGTACGCCCCATTTCGTCTTCAAAAAAGTAAGGGCCGATAATTCCTCGCGCCGACATGGCAGCCCATACGGTCACTTTAGGCGAGTGTAGGGGTTTCTGATGTTTGCGTTTCGGATTGGCTGAACTCCAGTAGCGGCAGTTTTGCTTATTTACGTGGCCATTAAGATGAAAATGAGCTTCATCCGAAAACAAAATGTTGGTAAACGTTGAAAATCGCTCAATCATCTGATTTACGAAATTAAGCCTCTGACCGGCATCTTGGGGCTTTAATTCTTGCACCAATTGAATTTTGTAGGGGTGCAGCTTTAGATCTTTGTGCATAATGCGATGTAATGATGATCTATGCACATTTAAAGCACTCGCGCGCTTCCGAATTGAAAGGCTCGGGTCGTCACGTACAGATTGATTAACACTCTCCACGTTTTCTACCGTTCTTGATGACCTAGGTCGCCCGGATTTTGATTTATCCAGCGTTGATCCAGTCTCTTCAAACTTTTTAACCCAATGTCGAATGAGAGGAAGGCTTGGCGCATCATTTAAGTGGCGAAAACCTCGAATACTGCAGAATTTTCTACGCGCGACAGTTGTCGAATCACCGTTCTTGTAAAACTCTCGCACGCACAACGCGCGGTCTGCTCCCGAGAAACGCTCCATAGCGACTGAATCCCCAAGAGCCAAGCTACCAATTGACATAACCCTCGCACCCCTCAAGTACGCAGCGTTCACGCAGTAAGCTAAACAAATATAAAATTTCTTTTGAGACACCCTGTATTTACTACTTCTGTCCCTCTTTAGCCGTGTCTTATCACGAGTGAAGTAGTATCTTGTTTGAAAATTATATAAACTCAGACGATGTTAATGGAGTTTTAATGGAATTGAAAGATTACACTTTTTTATTTTATGAACTTAAGTTTAAAAAGGTTTTGACCTAAGATTGCGTATAATTAAGTAGGTATTTCGCAGAAAGAAGTACCGTGATCTTTTCTATGATCAATTTATATGTGAGATATGTTCCATATTTTTGCTTTGATCATATTTCTGAGCATGGATAAAAACTGGTTATACATTCGCTCTCAAATACCGCTTATGAATAAAGGTCTTTTGTCACTTTTGGTCGATACATGTTTCAATCCCAATAGGAAAAATTATGATTTAACATTTATTACTTTTCTACTATCCATTATCAATCATGGCAAGATATATCTATGTATCTTTTATGTATGATAAAACTGATTAAAACTATAACCCGACTACGTAAAACTTTTTGATAAAATTTATGAAGCCTATCTCACCAACCATTTAAATCGGTTAAGTAATTTAGTCGCTGTGGTTTAACATATAGTCACACTTAGATTGGCACACATTTTACCATTCCTTTTGGCGTTGCTGTAGTTGATTAAAAAAATACGTTCTTTTGCAGGTTATATTGCCGTCACATCGAACCATATTTTGAATCTCGTGAAGCAGAGGTGCGCCACTTTATCAGACGTCGAAGTGATGAGCCCAACTTTGCGATGAAGAATCTAAAACATCATTTGTCTCCCATCAAACCTGCTTTATTGGAGAAGAATTACATATGTTAGTATTAAGGAACAGGTGGAGTATTAAACAGGATATAGTGGTCTAAGTCTGACTACAAAATGTCGAGGTAGAAATAAATCAAGGTAATAGCTAAGCCACAGTCTTATGAACAATAGTACTTCTTTTTATACTGATTTTGACCCACTTCAAATGGTCTGATTTCATTTAAACTTACTAGACTTAGCACCAATGAAATAATATTAATAAAAAAAATCGGTAACGTCCCCACGCTTTTTTACATTAAAATAATTTCTTCTAATAACACCACTTTATCTTTAATTTGAATTATTGAAAAAAAAATTTTTGGAACGAAGTTCCTTATGGCGCGTTGTGTAAGCCCCCCTAGACGGAAAAATTGTCACGACACAATTTGTTGACACGACACAATTTGTTGTCACGACACAATTTTGTTGTCACGACACGACGACGACACACACAGATATTTTCGTTTCGTCTTTCTATTTCGAACTTCGTTCCATCCGGGTGTCCCTTGACACCTCAAGTTTTTTTTTTTTGTTCTTGGTTTGGTTTATTTATAAAAACTTTATTTTTATTTTAAGAAAATGATAGTGGCTATCACGTAGTCCCATAACAAGTGACATGCCACAAATATATTTTAAAAAACGTTGACAACATGTTAAAAGTGTCTCTTTGCGTATTTCTTACTCCTGAAAATTTTCTCATCTTGAATTCACACCATATGTCTATTACTAACACGTGTTACTTCCTAATATGTACCTATATTTATTATGAATTAAGAATGTAATCTTTTTAACCAATTACTGTTTTTTTATTCTTCAAAAAGGTATAATCTTGAAAAACTGTTAGCAGTAACCTTTGATTTTAATATCGATTCATTTACATTTCCGATTGACAACAAAGATATTAATAATATAGGACTGATTTAGAGAATGGAAGAGGCATTGCAACTTCTGTGATTATCATCAAAACAATGCACTCATCGATGTGTCATTTAATCAATTCATTAACAGTTAATGCTGCTATCTCTTGATTATCAATAGCGTATTAGTGTTTAAGTTATCGATGTATCATGAATGCCAAAAGCGATGAGATCATGTTAAGCTGCAGTATGACAAGGTGAAAACTGACATGTTCCTACAAGATATGAACTTGACTAGCGACTACAAAGAGCTAAAAAGGGATAGTAGTAATGCTTTTACACCAAGTTAAAGCTTGCTTGTTGCTAAAGCAGGGATTTAAATACATATTTCCAAATGCAGTTGATGAGATATTTTACAAAAATATTGGTAGGTCGAGTTGCAAGTAATATGTTTGGGATGTTTAAGCGACTTGGGATTAGGGAAAAATACGTCAGTCCGTCTTCCCCTTGTGTCGCTGAATAGTTTTTTCGCTTATAGTCTTACTTAATATTTTAATTTGTGATTACTGTTAGATATATAACACTGTAGACTTTGATCGGTGTTTGAACAGCAGTTACAATCTCGCGTTGTATATTTAATGTTTTTCGATACTCTTTTGTCGTGACAATTATCAACTATACTTATAAAGAGTTTCAGTATGTTACTTCATAAAGAACTGTCCTTCTAAAACTAGGCTTCCTCCTTTCCTGCCTTTCTATCAAGCTATATACGTACCAAAAACGGGCAAACAAAATATCCGCTATTACTAATATTAATAATAAATAGTTACAAGAACAAACTACCTGACAATTAATAGAGAAAGTAGTACTTGAAACTAATGAGTTATTTAAAATTCATACGCATATGCTATGTATATATACTTACTGGAATAAGACACGCATGTAAACCTTAGCAGATATTTCGTTTGTCGTGTGTCATGTGTGGAAATTATTGTTAACAGGTAATGAGGAATTAATGGCTCATCTCTGCAAGGAAGTGATCGCCACCGACAAATGGGCGAGAGAGCGCGAAAGGCTTGGCACCGAACACGATTGTTCTACATGCGAAATGGGATCCATTACCGCTTTCTTTGCTACCGGTATGGTAAATATTTTCAATTACCTATTGTATTTTGACTAGTATATATTTCTTGAAATGAAAACTTCTTCTTCGGAGAAAGTCTTAGGAGTTCGCGTCACCGACATGCTGACATGACATTTTCGAAGTGAAAGCTGCTTAACCCACATTGAGCACTTTTTGGTAGGGGAAAATCTTTTAGATTCGCGTCACCGACACACTAATGTTTGATGTTGATAATTTTAATTTAAACATTATGAAACTTCTAATGTTACATATTAATTTTACAAATAACTTTTCACTTCTATCGGCAGTCCTTACGACTGGCATTTTTTTAAAAGTTGTACTGCAACCCATCAATATCCTTACTTTTTGCAATGATACTTTGTATTAATATATACGAGTGACTGTCGTTAGACTCCTCAACCAAAGTACTTGGCGAAATCCAAGTTCTGTAGAAAGACTGTTGTCGGACGTTTCAGGTCTAGAGACTTTCATATTAGAAACATGTGAACATGGTGATTTTTATGCAAACAACACAAAACTAAATCTAAACATAACTAGTATGCATGCGTATATGTTTGTGTGTGTGTGTGTGTGTGTGTGTGTGTGTTTGTTTGGGTGCGTGTGTACGTGCGTGCGTGTGTGTGTGTGTGTGTGTTTGTGTGTGTGTGTGTGTGTGTGTGTGAGAGAGAGAGAGAGATAGAGAGATATAGAGAGAGATAGAGAGGGAGAGGGAGGGAGAGGGAGAGGGAGAGGGAGAGAGGGAGGGAGAGGAAGAGGGAGAGGGAGAGAGAGAGAGAGAGGGGGAGAGAGGGGGAGAGAGGGGGAGAGGGAGAGAGGGAGAGAGGGAGAGAGGGAGAGAGGGAGAGAGGGAGAGAGGGAGAGAGGGAGAGAGGGAGAGAGGGAGAGAGAGAGAGAGGGAGAGAGGGAGAGAGGGAGAGAGGGAGAGAGGGAGAGAGGGAGAGAGGGAGAGAGGGAGAGAGGGAGAGAGGGAGAGAGGGAGAGAGGGAGAGAGGGAGAGAGGGAGAGAGGGAGAGAGGGAGAGAGGGAGAGAGGGAGAGAGGGAGAGAGGGAGAGAGGGAGAGAGGGAGAGAGGGAGAGAGGGAGAGAGGGAGAGAGGGAGAGAGGGAGAGAGGGAGAGAGGGAGAGAGGGAGAGAGGGAGAGAGGGAGAGAGGGAGAGCTTGCGTGTTGGTAATAGGTATAGCGGTGTCACGTCACTTTTAGAATATTCTCAGCAGAATCATGATTGATTTTAGATAATCTGTAACAAACAACCTTTTTAAATCTATTATTAATCAATTTACGTCACATTTTTTATACGTATGGAGAGCCAAAACATTGTAACATTTCTTTGTAACATTGCCTTCATAAATATCAATAGATCAGTTTCTTATCTGTTTATGTGTAGAAAGTATTGTTTATCTAATAATGTTTATATACAGAGAATGGTTTAACTCGCTGGCAACAGTACCACGCCACGAGCTCGCATGCTCCCCCACCCAGTGGCTCTTGGTGGTCGCACGGCCCCGACGATCCATATTACCTTAGAGCTGTCGCCTCACCAGAGAAGCTAGTGGTTCATGTCCCCGTGTCACCCATGAGAATTATGCGCATTGGTGAAGAAAAACCACCCGCTGTGAGTAATTCTACAAATTATGATTATGCGGAGGGCATATTGCTTTAAGCAGTCATTCTTCCTGCTGCGTTAAGTGTTGTGAGTTACCCCAAATGGTGACGCGTACTCCATTTTGGGTAAAGACTTTGTTATAGCACAAATTCCATTCCCAGACGTTCTAAACAGGGGATCCTAGTGGACGGAGCCCACAACAATTATTTATAGTAAAAGAGAGTTGTTAAAAATAATTAAAATTTTATAAAAATAAACGACTTTAAGAACTGGACCAAATTGCAAAATGGGAAGCACCAACTTTCAAATAAAGAAAGAATCATTAAAATTGGTCCACCCAGTCGAAAGTTCTGAGATATCAAACATAAAAAAAATGTAATGTCAAAATCAAATTCAAGTGCTAAAGGATGAGATAATTCAGCACATTAACGACATTGAACCTCAAGTATGTCTCAAAGTCATTGAAAATACGTACTATCGGATAGCGGTATGTCACCGAAGACGTGGCGTGTCGTAAATCCGCTTATGATAGTAAAAATATTATGATAATTCTCTGAAAACTTTTCGTTTTCTTTACAATTATCATCGTGCGTTTTGGTTGGGCCACCCTTTATAATTCACAATTAACATTTGCTTGACTTGAGTTCTTAGGTCAGGATAATTTTTTGTATGATCTAATTAACTTCACAGTTCTACATAATCTTTCAGTTCGACATCCATTCCGAGTGGTATACAGCTGCAAAAGTGCTGGGTTCTCCAAAAGAAGGTATCATTGGCGTGGCAGGTTTCCACTTCCATCCGCATCATTTGAAAAACCTGTTCGCGTTAATCACAAATTTTCCCGTAAGTAGTTAAAAGAGAAATAATAAATAACAATCCATTTGTTTATATTAACACGCTAATTTTAGCTATGCTTGTTATTGGGATATATAAAAAAAAAAATTACCCGACTACGGTTTTTTTTTTATTGAATAAGGGGCAAACGAGCAGACGCATCACCTGATGGTAAGCGATTACCGCCGCCCATGGACACCCGCAACACCAAAAGCGTCACAAGTGCGTTGCCGACCTTTGGGGGATGGGGAATGGGAATGGGGGGAGGGGTTGGGGTATGGGCCTCCAGTATCCTCACTCACTCGGTGAAACACAGCGCAAGCGCTATTTCACACCGGTTTTATGTGAGGCCGTGTTATCACTCCGGTCGAGCCGGCCAGAAGAAAGGGTATTTTTGGTCATCTATTTACATATCTTTGTGCGTTCCTCTGTAGCGTCTAAACTACTGAACCGATTTTAATAAATGAATAGATTGGCTACAATTTGTAGATTATATAAATTTTATCCAAACTTCTTTCTTCTTTTGATGAAATGGCAACCAGCCGGATCTCTCGGCTATCAGCTATTTCTGCCAATGTCAAGTAATTATAGTCATCAATTATAAGTCTTCGAGTCTTCAAGTCTTCGTCGTAATGACATTAATGATAAAAAATATATAAAACGTGGATGACATGAAATGGGGACCGTTTTTTCAGCCAACACTGACAGTCAGACCTCCAAACTTCTTACGTAGTCGTGTTATAGTTTTTTTTAACCTTTTCTTCCTATTGTATATATATACGTCTCTAAAAACTGTCTAAAATAACAGGTTTAAAGACAAAAATTTAAAAATAAATATGCAACAAGATCCACTGTAAGATAAAAAAAAAATATTACCACGAAATAGGAACTTTCATTAAGCCACTGTTAAACAAATTTCAGTTTAATTGTTTTACAATGATTGCAATCTTTTACACGTTTTGTTACTTTAGGAAGCGTAATTATGTTTATCATATTTAATCATGATATATAGTACGGAATGTTTTGTAAAGTCTCGCATAAGTGTCTACGTACGTAAATGATAAACGAGGAATTCTTGTATTGTATATAATCTGAATCGCGAAACGGCTCTTCTAACGATTTCCATGAAATTTGGCATGCATGGTGGGTGGGGGGTTGTAAAATCGATCTACATAGAAATTTTCAAAAATAAAATAAACTAACTTGTATATGTATGATTGCCGATAGTCTGTACAATTCGGGTATTCTATCCAATATTTTAGCAATGCATAGAATTCCCGAGGCGTTCAGAAACTTGTCAATGTTGCTTTAAAAATGGGTAATTATTATTGTTGAATTGTAAACTGCCAAATTAACAGCAGAAATAGTTTGCATCAATTTCACTCACTCACTCACTAATCACTATGACGCTGAACCCCTCCCTGCACCCTGTGCCTCGTATTTGTCTGTCCGTCTGCCGCCCAAATTTAGTGGATTCATTAATCACTTAGGACAATTTTACTTTTGAAAAAATCTAAAAGAAATATTTATTAGCCCAAAATTAAAACCAATTACATACATATTGTACAACTATACGAACCACGCGATTATCGTCGCGGGGCGATGCTAGTCTAAAAAAGTAGCCTAAGTTACTCCTTATATCATCAGCTACCTATCAGTGAAAGTCCCTAAAAATCGGTCCAGCCGTTTCAGAGATTAGCCGGAACAAACAGGCAGATCTATACAAATAAATAAAATTGGAGTGTCTGTTTGTAATATTAAAATAACCGCTTTCTACTACATTATGAATGTATTTACGGTATACATACCAAAACATATATTTTAAAATTTTTGTCTGTATATCTGTTTGTTCCGGCTAATCTCTGGAACGGCTGGACCGATTTGGACGGGACTTTCACTGGTAGGTAGCTGATGGTACAAGGAGTAACTTAGGCTTATATTTTTAGACTAGCTTCGCCCCACGGCATTATCCACGATACGACAATAACCGCGGGTAACACCGCGGGGTTCAGCTAGTATACCGTATATGTGTATGCATGCATGCATATTTATTTATATATATATCCGACTCAAAAGCAACAAAACCGTGCGCAACGTGTCAATTACGTAAACAAGATATTGTAGGTATATATTCCTGGGATTGTAATGAAACAAAGAAATACGTTGATTAGTCATACCCACACAAAAGAGAAAAAACAAAAACATTTAATAAGGCTAAACAACAAACAAGCTTGATAAAAAAAGACAATATAAAACAGTTAAATAATCTGGCTATGGGTCTAAAGGGCCACAAGTCAGCTTATGCTACTTGAAGGTTCAACGATTATTTGTAAATCACATAAATCAATAAGAAGGCTGTAACAATTCCAACTAACTTAATCAATGTTAATCAATTCATAAACGTTATTTTACGTTAATCAACGGTTACAAGTTTTAAAGTTGCAAACAACACAGAATATATGTCTAACTTTAAAATAACGTTTATGAATAAAGGGGTATGATTAACAGATACGCGTTCTATACGCAAAAACAATTAATACCTACTTTGTTCTATGAGCGTGTTGGTTTTTCCTTCACAAATTATCATCGAAACGTCACATTTTATCGTTAGAAATGTGAGCAATACCAGACGGCTCAGATTTCTAAAGATAAAATACTTTTAAAACACGTTTTATTTGTCGATTACATATGTAATGATAGAACAGTAATTTTCGTGTATGTAATGTTTCGTGTTGTTTGTCCTTTTGTACTACGAAAAAAATATACCGCTTTGCTTTATTGATTTCTAGCCGGTAATGCACAGCCGCAAATGATTTTCATCGATTAGTTTAAAAATTGATTTTATTAACTTTATTTGCACACACAATCTCATATCTCTATAAATAAAATAAACCTCGATAACCGCTCGATCAATTAGTGTTTTTTATAGTTTCGCTAAGAAAGGTTCTTACGTAGATCGAATTGGTCAAGCGGTACGGTAGAACTATGGAGGGTAGAGACAAGGAGTGTTATCTTATATGGAAGAAAATTGAAAAAAGTGTCCAGCATAAGCTGTAAATAACAGTTCAAAAATCTTCCAGAATGGCGCTGGTGTAGACACAGGTTATGGTATGAATGTAGCAATTGTGAACGAATTGAAGTACGCCGAGGTAAAAAATTTAACATTATTGTCACTATTTGCGTATTACAAAATAATGTGGTAAATATATTTTATTTTCTGAACTGTGAATAGTACGTTTATTGATTTTTTATCATTCAATTTTATGAAAAAGTGTGTGTATTGATTTTAAGAAGTTTACTCTGATGCTAATGTGGCGCCACCCTAATTTAATGCATTTCAACGGACACTTTTCATGTACACAGATGATACTCCCACATACATATTATCTCTACCCTCCATAGGTAGAACAAACGTAGAAACAATATTTATTTATTTTTCTATTGGACTGCGGCAGGCCAACAACTTTTAACTCAACGAAGTCTGTCAAGGCAGGTATACGAGTATGCTTAGTTTAACATTTATAATAACGCAACAATAGCACGTTCGCATATCACGCATAATAAGAAAACATAACGAGAGTCTGTAATGCAGTCAACAATAGCTGTTTAGGTTTTAACATAGTTTGTTACCAAAGTTGTAAGCGCGCTCGATAGATGGCGTGGTACCAAATTAAATAATGGCACTATGACTGCCTTACAAGGTCCTATATAAATACGCATAAAAATATTGTATTGAAGTGAGCAATTGGGAGCAAATGAAACAGTGTTGTAGTCGATAAATTATAACAATTGAGACAGTTGCATTCCGACTTTCATTTAACCCAGCGTTTTCCAGCCAAGACGTATATCTCGTTCAAAAGCACAACAAATATAAGAAAAATTTTACGCGTATTTCTATTTACATTAAAGTTATACAAGTGACTGACAAGTCTTTTACTCAACGTTCTACACAAAATCTCATCTCCAAGTGTACACGTTCATATTGTAAAACGATGCAGTATCTTCATAAAATTATTTTTTTTCTGTTTGACTAGTTCACAGTAAAGGCAAACGGATATACATTCATATATGTTTATGCATTGACCATATTTAAAAAATCAGCGAGACTATAATACACCTCGTAACCAAAGTCAAATGTAAAGTTTGTAAATAAATAAAAGTATATACATATTTCATTCGATTATAAAACGGCGCCAGCACGACATACCGGAATAGATAATTATATGGTATTAAGATTAAAACTCAATTAAGTTATTGTTTGATTATCTTAAATCCTGTATTAGTATAGTTAAAGGTACCAACAAATAATATAGTACCTATATATATATATATATAGATCATATTGTATTACATGTACGTAAATTATTTGTTGTGTTCAACTCTGAATTGGAAGTTTTTTATTTGGCCATTTTTTGTAGACGAAGTAGAAAATCCCTCCAGATCTTCGGCTCCTTGAGGCCGCAGGAATCAGGAGTATATAGTGTTTCCACTAAAAACCTTCTCGACGGCTGACAATCATAGCCATTCATTGCAATACCTAACCAGTGATACGAAGTACCGAGAATGGCTTTGATACAATAATGATTTGGAAATATACCTATGAGATAAGAAATGAGTAGTTTAGTTTACAATTATAGGTATAAACTGTTTTGAACATTGCAATAGTGACACGCTACCTGTAAGCGATGATGCGAAAGAATTTTTTTGAAGCTTGTTTTTGTAAATATTTTCATATTTTTTTATTTCCTAATGTTTTAATTTCAAAAATATATTAGAACATAATATACTATTTATAGTATAATTTCCATCTACTACTCGTATTTTAAAAATGGAACAAACCATATCGGTCAGTCTCTTTATCGTTTTGCATATTTCTTCTAAATCAAAAGATATCAATCGGCGATATAATAAATTTCTGAAACAATTATTTATAATTGGTTACACACACATTAAAAAAAATCTATACAATTATCGAAAAAAAATGTCATTCATTTTGAACCAGAAGTTTTATATAAAAATACACCTGAGAATTTTTGTAAAGATTCGATGAATGTTTTTAAAATAGATTGTAAGATAATAGAGTTAAAATTTACGTTCCAGACAGAAGAAGACAACACTCCGCGTTGTGACGGGGCAACATGGTCGTGTCTGTTAATAGACGAGTACGGCTGGGTGGTGGTCCACGAGGGCAATAACTACACAGAACCTCCAACGGACCCTCTAAGGGAACACCTCTCAACACTCTACCCTGGCATAATGGCTACTTTACTTCATGAAGGCGTCTTTGAAATTAGTTGGGTAAACGATTATCAAGGTGTTTGCTTTGCTCCCGAAGACGAGGTGATGAAGATGTCTTCTGCTGTGACCGTAAGTTGTTCTTAATGATAGCTATAATAGACTAAATTCTTATAAGCAAGTCTATAAAATCAGAAGCCTGAGTAGACAGAAACCTCATAATGTATTAGGAAACACATCCAAGCAAGAGAAGGTATACCACATACCGTAGAATTTGAATTTGCACCAGTTGCAAAAAAAGAATGACTAAATTATACTAAAGATCATCAATTTTATAAGACATGTATCATTAAACATATATATATATATATATACATATATTTAGTTATAGCCCATATTACTTTCCACACATAAATACTTCCACGTTTGCTGATCTGATGATCTGTCAACGATTTCTTTCTCGTATTTCTTCTTTCGCAGATAGTGCCCTCAATAATGAAGTCACTTTGGCAAGCAGTGAGCTTTTTATTTAGGATGTCACAAGAAATGATATTATTTATAACGATTCTAAACTCAGGTAAGAAAAACGTCATACACATATTCTGTGTAAATTTCTGTTTAAAACCGTAAAAAAGGCCTCCGGTATCCTCACTCACACGGTAAAATACAGCGCAGGCGCTGTTTCGCACTGGTTTGTAATTTATCTACAACATGCAATTCGGGAAGCATTTTTCCAGCAGTGGGCGGCAACAGGCTGATGATAATAATATAATGATATAAAATTGTATTTAATATAATCGTTACTACATTCTTTGTTCCTCTTAGGATCAGTAGTTACTGCTGAAACTGAAAAGGAAAAGACAAAGCGACGCAGAAGATTATGGCGCGATTCTCAGCGCGACGCATATGAGCGTCTGTTCGAAGAACGTGTTCTTGTCAACAGGACTAAGTTCGCGGCTTGCGACAGATCACGACCTGTCTATATATTACGGGTATGAACAAGAACTAGACGAAATAAGTCAGTCCTTACTAGTATTATAATTTCAACAGTAATTATAACGGATAACCGCTGAACCAATTGAGATGAATTTTATTATGGATATAGTCTGGATCTTAAAGAAGGACATGAGCTCACTTTTGTCACGATGACCGACAAATTAGCTTTACTACTATGGTACTAATAAAAACCTAATCTGTATTAATAGAAATTGCCCTTGAAAAGAAGTTCAAAAGTTGTACAAATGAGTAATTATGTAATGTAATGATAAAAATATTAAATTAACTTTTATTATAGCAAAATAAATACATATATTTTACAGGACACAGCCAAAACCAATGAAATTCTAAAACGGCCCGCAAAACCTTGCAGCTGGCCCCTCGTAGCGGCTAAGGTACCGGACACTAATCTTCTGCTTATCGCAGTGTTCAATGATTGTAAATACCAAGAAAACATAACGATATCTGACCCAATGAAGAATATAATGGTAAGTATCCACTAACTCGTAGCAGTACAAAAAAGTGCTTGAAAAGGCCTAATTGAAATAAAAGCTATTTGATTTTGAAATCAAGCCTCTACCGATGTTTAAGCTAAAACGTCAAGGTATGGAGTACCTACCTATTTTCAGTAAAATATCAATCGAAAAATATTTGCTTTTGCAGATCTAGATAGTCCTTTGCGTAAATATGTAGACTAGACATACAGTGTTAATAATGTTAATTAATATCCTATCAATGAAATGGCCGCTAGTGTCAAGTAAATACCAAAATAACTCCAAATTAGTAGATATACACGCGTTGATATTGATAATGAGCAAAAATGTCAGTACGTAGAAGACGAAGAACTAGTTGTGGGCAGCATGCAGGGCACGGCGAGCAAGCTGGCGTGCTTCCGCAACCGCCAGCAGCTGCCCACGCGCGCGCCGCACGTGCCCTGCTACCCGCACGACTACCGGAAGGTATGGAGTAACACCATAGTCCATATCGTCTATAGAGCTTAATAAACATGCAAACCACAAGGTATCAGGTATAATAAGGCCTTAACTAGTTAGCTCAATGAAGTTTCAACAAAACAAATGGTAATTTTTTTTATTGCTAAATCTGCATGCGTACAGGAAGGACTACAGAACAGGATATAAGGAGATTTATGAAAATACTGTTGTCTCAAAATGTTGAATAAATATCAAGTGAACAAGTCTTGGGCATAAACTATATCACATTTAAATTTAGAAAAACATTTCAAAAGAATTATGTATAACTACAATACGGCCGACGTATCTCGGCGAGTCCGAACTTCGCGCAGAAGGTTGCGCAATAACTTTTTTAACGCAATAGCTTTCTGCCTCCAAAGATTTTTGATATTTTTTTAATTTATAAAGAAATACAATAACAGTTTTCTTCACGAGTGTACATGTGCTAAAGATCGCAGAGCCTATGTTCAGACTCGCCAAGATACGTCGGCCGTATAGTACTTATTGTATTGTTTTTTAGAGAATTCGTTAAAATTATTTCTAATTTTCAGGAAAAGGGTTACAGGCAGTGCGGTCCTTGGCTTCCGGATATTGAAACAAACATTTCGTCCAAGAAGAATTCACATTTATTTTTATTCGTAGCCATGACATACTTTATTAAAGCTTACTTGTGTTTTTAACATTGTTCAACAATTTAATGTGTGAATGCACAATTTGTATGCAAGGTTAATACTAATAATAAAAAAAATAAAAATAATAAATATTACAGAAAATCAAGTACTAAATTAATCAGTGATACAGCATACACTCTTCATGCATTCTATTTATTTGCTTCGGGATTTCATTAAGAACATCTAATATGCATATTAGATACAGCTTGTGCCAAAATGAAACCCATTACATGAGTGAATATTAATTTACATGTGATCAGAATGACATGAACTAAATATTAAAAATGTAAATAAAACCGGTTTGATTTGATTGCCGGAGATGTCTCTTTCAACTACTTTATTTCAATGGCTTGCATAGTATGAATTCCAAACAATTCGGCAGCATATTTGTATGCCTCGATGGTAAAGTGGTAGCGTATGTGACTGCCCTGCTTGAGGTTTCGAATACGATTCCTGAGTAACGACCAAATAGTTGTACGATCTGCAAATATTTCTTTTGGAATTTGGGTGTTTTCTATTTAAAATATGTATGTATTTACAAGTATCAATGCCTGCTTAGTTTGGGAATCGATGACTTTGTGTGTCAAAGGTCCGAAAAAAAAAATATCTGAACTTATTGTGTACCACAGCATTTTACAAAATCTTTTGTTTGTAAAAGCTTAAAATAGGGATTGATTCGTTGGCGTCCGGTCGTGTAATATCTGCAGTTCCCGGACCCCTCCCTTCTCAGGCGCAGAGTTGGCACACGGTATGGTTTTAGTCGGTTCGATTCCGACACACCGCCCCGCCGCAAACCCCGGCGGGGTGACGGCCCGAGAGGGTTGCCACACGTTAAAAAAAAAAGGGATTGATTCGTTAAATGAAGCTCGAACATAGAGTATTTACTTCACATGTTGGGCTTTTCTAACAAGAAATTCTTAATAGCAACCTGGGGTATGGAAAACGGCATTGTTTGCCGCCCGTTCTTCCTTAAATTACTGATTTAAAATGTGAAAAAAATGATTTTTTTTAAATCAATAATGATTTAACCATTAAATTTTTACTGCAACCGCATCGGCCAAAAATTGTCTAGGGATTTCCCCCGATATAGACTGCGCGCACACGTGTGCAATGCCGTGTGAGCAGGAGATTACCGAAACAGTTCCGGGATTCCAAATGGACAACAGGACACGTTCTAAAAGTTATCAAATATTTAAGAAATCATTTCGTGCATGCTATTTACATTCAATGCAAAGCGATAATTATCCTATTTCAAATAGTGTATTTGTCTGAAAAGAATTAGAACACTATGAGTAGCTAAATTTTTACTGTCCTTGTTATTTTTTCAACACTTATATTTTTAAAATTGTTAATTTTAGTAGAATTGTTAAATTACCTTTTAATTTTAATAAAAAAAAATTAACCAAAATACGTTGGTTTCATTTAATAAGTAACAGACCATTAAAGTACTTAATAAAAAAGACAAACTAAAGCAAAACAGATTTAAATCAAATTATTCTGATTATAATGTTTTTTAAAAAAAGATAATGATTTTTATCAACACTGCAACTTTTTTTTTTTTTAACCTGTGGAAACTCCCTCGGGCCGTCACCCTTGCGGCGGGGCGGTGTGTCGGAATCAAACCGACTAAAACCACACG
Organism: Spilarctia lutea; assembly: GCA_916048165.1. NCBI lineage: Eukaryota > Metazoa > Arthropoda > Insecta > Lepidoptera > Erebidae > Spilarctia > Spilarctia lutea. The sequence continues at coordinate 14,018,493 of OU696487.1, forward strand.
GTGTGCCAACTCTGCGCCTGAGAAGGGAGAGGTCCGGGAACTGCAGTTATTAACACGACCGGACCCATCAACCCTGCAACTAGCTTAACCTTCGAATTCTGTTCACCATAAGGGTTGCAGTGGTCCGATGTCAGCCGCTCCGTGGAAAAACTGATATTCAGGTAATACCGGTGAACTAGTAGCCCCAAATAATCTTATAATAAGGCTAGGAATATGATGACAAAGTAGATCTGTAGTGTTAAAAACGTTTGAAGGTGGACATTGATCTGAAATTGTTAAATGGCACCAATGATTGTCAAGAAAACATAAGGCAAGATATTAAAAATAAAACACAGTATTGAATTTCCATTAACTTGTTTATTTCAATCATCTGAACATAGATACTTCGTTCGTTAACACCGACCACTTTTATGGAAAGATAACATTTGCTAGACTTGACTATATTTAGGATAATACTCTGATTTGATTAGTAATTGGTATTTGGTATACACTTTGGTACGAAGAGTAATATAATGAGAAACATAACCTCGTTGTTAATTGTCGTTGGAACTTTATTACAAACAATATCCATATAAAATAAATCACAAATATTCTTTATTTTAGTTAAAAGCCTATCTCTGTTTGCGTTATATTAAAAAAAAAACTAAAAATCCACAATTATCGTTCATCTAAACTAAGAAGTACCATAAGACAGTTCTGACAGATTGATGAATAATGACGTGTCAAAGAAATCAATCACTACAATATCCGAATCTCGGTATAATTACCTAACATTTACAAATCTATTTCAGTTTTAAAGATTCCTTAAATACCAAATTCCCTCTCTCAAAAACCTCTATGGTTATCAACATATGTTTAAGATTATAAAAGAAACAACTTATTTTCATTAAGTATGCGTTTTCATTGACAGTTGGATGTTAATTGAAATATGCATAGCATGAATTTGGAAAAAAAACGTTTGGATTGAAAACAACTAGTTATTAATAACACCCATTATTCATACATTTTAACGATTATTGGTATAAAAGTACATTTGAAAAGACCCAACACTATGTTAAAGGACTTGACTATGTAACTTTGAAATGATGTCTAAAAAATACTTTTTTTATGTATGTGTTGATTTTTTTACTTTACTTAAAAGATTTACATATGAATTTACATACAAAAATTGTACATTTTGTGATAAAAATATAATACCTTCGTGATGATGATCTGATGACGTCACTTCTACGACCAGACGTCACAAGCAGACGCCATGACACCACCGAGCGTTTTGTTTTTCCTACTAACTACAATTATTTTTTGTAGAAATATGATTGTTTTTCCATATATTTACGAACATCATAAAACAGTTTTTCAAATTTAGTCATCATGCCTATTCCAAGGTTTTACGAAGAAAGTGGGTGAGATTTTGTAAGATACGCCTGCTCAAAGTTAATTCGTGTTGAAAAGTATGTCACGTCATACGGTACCTTTTAGATTAGATGGACTATAAAAGTTTTTTCAATTATTTTTTTATATGACACTATAGACGTGAAATTTGTTTAAATGTGTTTACATTTTTATAGTTGTTTATTGGCAAATGAGAGATAAAATATAAGTCTTAACAATATATATATTCGCTAATAAATTAATAGCTTTTCAAATATGGAATACATGTTTTCTTTCTCAAAATTCCATTTCATTCAAATATGTGCTAAAACGGTTGTAACACAAATGAAATGTAATCATTAGTTATTTTTAATTCAATGTCACTGTACCGTAGTTATTAGCAGTCAATACAGATATAATTATACCATATTTAACATACATTCATACGTAAGATACCATAAAGAATATAATTTATTTAGAGTAAAGAACTGAAGACAATTTAATTATGCTTTTCTGTACCCATTTGTGAATGGCATGAACAATATGTACACATATACAGGGTGTAAAAAGACGACTACCGAAAACGAAAGGGGCTGATCCAGCACCACAAAACTTATTAAAAAAAACAAACAGTTGTCTTTAAAAAAATTGTACCTTGAAAAAACAATGTGTCAAGATTTCTATTAATTTCAGAAGCCAGCAATGTACAAGTTAACGCGCTCGCGCGCTCTGTCACGGTCATTGCACTCACCCGGCCAACTGTTTTGATATTAAAATACATTACTGTTTTATTGATTTTCTTTGTTTTTTGGTTTTCTAAATGAGATAATTAGGTAGTTTGGGTCCTGTGATGTTTCACTATGTGTATGTAAGCAGAAAAAAAACATAAAACGACTTAGATAAATTAACATTTTTTTTGAGTTTTTATTCGCTAAACCTATTCAGTATCATGGTCTGATTGCCACCCCCAAGTTTTCGGTAGTAGTCTTTTTACACCCTGTATATAAGGTGTACATTATAGACATATAATTGATATAATAATATACATAATTGATAATAATGGCTGCTTATTGCTCATATTGAACAAAGTAAATAAATGTAATGTATAAAGAATTCCAACCGACGAAGATTTAAGACTTGCTAAAATATTTAGATTTATATAAGTGTTCTCTGAAAAGTAAAGACAGTAATTACGGTCAGGACATATGTCACCCTTTTAAAAGATTTAAGAACACGTTTTTACTTGTTAAATACATTTATTTTGAAATCGCAACAAATCGAATTATATTTTGTCTTCTAAATTTAAATAAGTCGAACTGTGACGTAGCTTTTTTACAATCCTTCTAAATTCAAAATTCATATTTTTTTAGAATACCTAGAATTACCACAGCATATACCGCATTACCTAATGCACCGTAAGAGAATGTGCATAGCAGAGAAAAATAAACTTAAAATCCAACATTTCATGAGTTATTTTGGCATATAATCATCTAGCATTTGTATAAAACCACTTGCCACGATGGATAACCAGACCCAGTGATGTTTCCCGCTATTTAACACTAACATACACATGCTATTTAATACTTACAACCCTGGAAGTCAGACTATTATAATGTTCTATCGTTTCTCAACTGTCTACAGAATTTAATGTGACGTCACACAGTATTATAAGGCTTGTTAGAGACATGGAAATAAATTGAATTTACGATTAAGTGCATTCGGTCAAGTTGCTAATTTGACTCTAAAAGGTTTTATTGTAGTAAGAACTTAATAAATATTATTTTTTCTAAAGATGTTTCAAGAATATAATTTTGTTCCAAATTTACTAGAACAAGTTCTTTTCAATTCAGTTGAATATAACAGAGTAATTATTATTTCTGCAGAAACTTAAAGAATTGAAAAGACCGAATATTCACTAAATTGTTGCCAGCATATAGATAAAATCCATAGACTAAGGTATAATATGTATTGCTACATGAAAAAAATATCTCATTACAACAAAATCCATTTTTCTCATGTCATATTTTTTTTTGTCAAATCAGCAAATTAGTGAATTTTTCCTTAAATATTACCCTAAGAATTTCTTAAATAACTACACATTATGATTAATCATACCTCCTTACAATTTCATATCAATAAAAATATATAACTAGGTATTTATGAGTTTGGATAAAACTTTTACTCCAATTATAGCTCAGTTTCATTTAATACTATAATATCTTTGAGCGTAAACTTTAAATACTAAACATTGATGTAGGTATAATAAAAATACAGCATACCAATCGTCTTCTGCAGACGCATTCTACAAATAACAACACTATCGCTTGTAGAATGCAGGGTTTAGGTCAAAACGAATGTTGTGTATTGAAAATTTAAAATGAAAATACATTTTGATATTAGAATACAACGTTGAAGACGCATATAATCCAAACACAAAGAGATTGAATTGGCACATTAACTTAACCTACTAAGTTTACGTTTTATGAGATAGATTTTACTCTTTTTCTGTATGCATACTGTTTTCAATCCATTTATCCTTTTTAAGGACAGGTCTATTTCCAGCAGGGGACCGTTAAAGGCTTTTGGTGATGGTGCTGATAATACTATTTATTTTAGACAGACAGAAAACTCTTTATTTGCACATTGTATTACAGAATTAAAAGATATTACATAAAGTGTACAAAGAGCAGCCTTGTTGCCAAAAGGAAGGCAAACTGAGGATGAAATTTTTCGGAGCTATAAATTTTAGTTGACTGTGCATTGTTTGAAGAATTTATCTATATCCATAGCTGCGTTAAGGGACCATTTCCTCATTGGTTTTACTGTTTAGCAATGTACTGACCGATTTATATGATATAACATCACAATTAAACTACTGATTATAATCTTTGGTGTAATATCAGCTGCAAAATAATAACTTTTAAATGAATTCCTGAATAAATTATTTCAAATATTTTTTTTACAATTTCCTTAATTTAAATATGATTTCAAAATATTACATCACTAGTCAACCATAGACAAAACGCACGACAAGTATGTGCTGTATGATGTCTATTTAGACCAAAACGTGGTCGAGATAAACATACATCATCTACATATTACCTTTGGCGAAATTAATCAAATTCTAATGTAATGTTATAAACAAATAATAAATATTTAATATGACGGCGCATCACTTATTTTATTTTGGTAACACAAGTGTCGGTAGTTAGACACTGACGCAACACCGAGCAATGAAGCGTGCGACCGATGACAATAGGGATGGAAATCATTGCCACTTAAAAATAATAATCACGCGTTAAGATAATTGATGGTAGTCGATTATTTTATGTGATTAGTTGCGGGTAACAGTGACTTTGATCCCATCCCTAAAGAACTGTGGGTAGTTTTAATTGAACGCAGCCGGAGATAGTTATAAAATGGAACGCAGCCGGAGGGCAAAGATTATCGTTTAGCATCTCGCAGTAGCATCACATGTTCGGTGGAGTGTCGTACCTAAATTGTAACCTGTATACCATTATTGATTATAGTGACTGTATTTCACTATGTATTATCATAAAGTGATTATAACAAAGCGATTGTGAGGAAAACCATTACTATCATTCTCCTCGCCCGACAACTCGCGTCTACCCTCATTTAAAAAAAATATGGAATCTACCGACACTCCTAAACTGGGAATGAGTCCCTACATATTTAATACGAAGAATGTTTTCAAAAATAACCTAAATATGGTACAATAATTTTTATTTCAGGTTGATTCAATCAAAGTTTAAGTAATATTGCTACGGCCTTATTAGAATAAAATATAGTTATGTTATTATGTAAAAGGCTGTAAAAAAATATTTTGAACGATAAAAAATATATTTTAACAAATCGTTATTTAGGAATGCAAATATTGCTTGAAGTTTATATCGCAGAGATTTCTTATTTAATAATACTGATTTTATTTATATAGTAGAAATTATGACATTGCTTTAAATAAACCCAATACTTGATGGACCTTAGAATAAAGTTCAAACAACTTCATTTTGCTATATTGTGTTATGATTTGAAGATAATTCGCTAAACTTTTCGAACTAGAGAGCTTTGATTCAAATCTAAAAAAGTTCATTGCGGGTATAATTTGAGACAACACTATTAATAAATTTTCCGTAATTATTATATATTACATACTTATTACTATTTTACAATAATATTATATATCTCAACAAAATACTTTCATTACGTACGATAAACGAACAACTAATTTCTAAAGTTTATAACATAAATTATGGAAATTATAACAAGAACACATATACAAATAAAACAATCAATCTTTGGTATAAAACAAATAGGCAAAGTGCATTGTGCAGTAATAAAATAAATAAGTTAATAAAATAAAAAAAAAACACATTAAATGTGGCAAAAAATATTATACATTCGTGTTTCGCCAATTTGTGATGTAAATTACACTAAAAACAAATAAAACTTTAAGGAATGTTAATAATAAGATTTTAGGTACTGGTAACATAAACTTAACATGCTTTTAAAGCAAACTAAAAAAAAACTAATATTGTTAGTCCACTTACAGAACTAATAGCCATTTAAAAAAAAATATTGGCTGTATTTACCTCATCGAAATAAAGGAATGATGTTAATATCTAAATGCTTAAATCGAGAACTTAATAATAAAAGTATCATGAATCATTCGATCGCCTGAATATCGATAGTATCGTTTCTTTATTCCTCTTCTGACTCGGTGTCGGAGTCAGGGATCGTTTTGAACCAGTTTTCCCAGTTGGATGGCGGACCCATTACAGTTCGACTGAAAAACGATGAGAGCGACGTGTCAGTAAAAATTGGCATAAATTGTATAGATAAGTGTTAAACAACTGTTTGTACTATTTGACCTCAGATACAAAAATAGAAGTGTTATAAGTTTGTGCTATGTTTTTCTGTGGACTCATAGCTCCTAAACGGCTGGACCGATTTGGATGTGTGTGTGCATTGGCAGTGTAAGGGTAGTGAAGAGTGTTACCCCTGCTTGGTGACGGGCTGCGGCAGCGTGGCGGTGGCGGGCGGCGCCTGTGTGTGTGCAGTGGCAGTGTAAGGGTAGTGAGGAGTGTTACCCCTGCTTGGTGACGGGCTGCGGCAGCGTGGCGGTGGCGGGCGGCGCCTGTGTGTGTGCAGTGGCAGTGTAAGGGTAGTGAGGAGTGTTACCCCTGCTTGGTGACGGGCTGCGGCAGCGTGGCGGTGGCGGGCGGCGCCTGTGTGTGTGCAGTGGCAGTGTAAGGGTAGTGAGGAGTGTTACCCCTGCTTGGTGACGGGCTGCGGCCGCGTGGCGGTGGCGGGCGGCGCCTGTGTGTGTGCAGTGGCAGTGTAAGGGTAGTGAGGAGTGTTACCCCTGCTTGGTGACGGGCTGCGGCAGCGTGGCGGTGGCGGGCGGCGCCTGTGTGTGTGCAGTGGCAGTGTAAGGGTAGTGAGGAGTGTTACCCCTGCTTGGTGACGGGCTGCGGCAGCGTGGCGGTGGCGGGCGGCGCCTGTGTGTGTGCAGTGGCAGTGTAAGGGTAGTGAGGAGTGTTACCCCTGCTTGGTGACGGGCTGCGGCAGCGTGGCGGTGGCGGGCGGCGCCTGTGTGTGTGCAGTGGCAGTGTAAGGGTAGTGAGGAGTGTTACCCCTGCTTGGTGACGGGCTGCGGCAGCGTGGCGGTGGCGGGCGGCGCCTGTGTGTGTGCAGTGGCAGTGTAAGGGTAGTGAGGAGTGTTACCCCTGATTGGTGACGGGCTGCGGCAGCGTGGCGGTGGCGGGCGGCGCCTGTGTGTGTGCAGTGGCAGTGTAAGGGTAGTGAGGAGTGTTACCCCTGCTTGGTGACGGGCTGCGGCAGCGTGGCGGTGGCGGGCGGCGCCTGTGTGTGTGCAGTGGCAGTGTAAGGGTAGTGAGGAGTGTTACCCCTGCTTGGTGACGGGCTGCGGCAGCGTGGCGGTGGCGGGCGGCGCCTGTGTGTGTGCAGTGGCAGTGTAAGGGTAGTGAGGAGTGTTACCCCTGCTTGGTGACGGGCTGCGGCAGCGTGGCGGTGGCGGGCGGCGCCTGTGTGTGTGCAGTGGCAGTGTAAGGGTAGTGAGGAGTGTTACCCCTGCTTGGTGACGGGCTGCGGCAGCGTGGCGGTGGCGGGCGGCGCCTGTGTGTGTGCAGTGGCAGTGTAAGGGTACTGAGGAGTGTTACCCCTGCTTGGTGACGGGCTGCGGCAGCGTGGCGGTGGCGGGCGGCGCCTGTGTGTGTGTGCAGTGGCAGTGTAAGGGTAGTGAGGAGTGTTACCCCTGCTTGGTGACGGGCTGCGGCAGCGTGGCGGTGGCGGGCGGCGCCTGTGTGTGTGCAGTGGCAGTGTAAGGGTAGTGAGGAGTGTTACCCCTGCTTGGTGACGGGCTGCGGCAGCGTGGCGGTGGCGGGCGGCGCCTGTGTGTGTGCAGTGGCAGTGTAAGGGTAGTGAGGAGTGTTACCCCTGCTTGGTGACGGGCTGCGGCAGCTTGCGGTGGCGGGCGGCGCCTGTGTGTGTGCAGTGGCAGTGTAAGGGTAGTGAGGAGTGTTACCCCTGCTTGGTGACGGGCTGCGGCAGCGTGGCGGTGGCGGGCGGCGCCTGTGTGTGTGCAGTGGCAGTGTAAGGGTAGTGAGGAGTGTTACCCCTGCTTGGTGACGGGCTGCGGCAGCGTGGCGGTGGCGGGCGGCGCCTGTGTGTGTGCAGTGGCAGTGTAAGGGTAGTGAGGAGTGTTACCCCTGCTTGGTGACGGGCTGCGGCAGCGTGGCGGTGGCGGGCGGCGCCTGTGTGTGTGCAGTGGCAGTGTAAGGGTAGTGAGGAGTGTTACCCCTGCTTGGTGACGGGCTGCGGCAGCGTGGCGGTGGCGGGCGGCGCCTGTGTGTGTGCAGTGGCAGTGTAAGGGTAGTGAGGAGTGTTACCCCTGCTTGGTGACGGGCTGCGGCAGCGTGGCGGTGGCGGGCGGCGCCTGTGTGTGTGCAGTGGCAGTGTAAGGGTAGTGAGGAGTGTTACCCCTGCTTGGTGACGGGCTGCGGCAGCGTGGCGGTGGCGGGCGGCGCCTGTGCGGGCGGCGGCGCTCGTCGCTGCAGCGTCTGCGTGCCCGCGCCCTCCTCTCCCTCCCACCCCTCCTCCAGCACCCACCTGCCGAGTTGCGACCTCTCTATACCCTGGTTTATACCACACTGAGACGCGCTCGTGAAAACCGTTTTCGCAAAAAAAAAACGAAATGTTAAAATTTACGATCAAATAGGCGATACCATGTATAAACAGCACCCAGTTTTAGATGATCTATATAAATGTGTTGCTAACGAAATCGACCAATTCGGTTATTATTTTTTTGTATTTTCGTAAAGGCACAAGACAGGTTCTTACAAAGAGAAAAAACGTAAAAATTAAAAAAATAATTGTAGAAACATCACTTTTATTTGCCCAAGCAAACCATAGAGTAAATTAAAACATCTGTCTACAGTGTCAGTTCATACGAACAGAACGGAGGCTGTCGGGATAGCTAGTTTCAAATAAAGTTTTATTTGATTATTTAATTCTGTTTTTTTCCTATTGAGATACGGAACCCTAAAAAGGTTGATTTAACAACCAATGGTGAAATGCACGTATTTCGTGGATCTGATTTCAGCCAAATAATACAAAAAGTACCTTGAGCTGCTGGCCGACTTGCAGTTTTCACACTCGCTGCGGTAATCATCGGTCTCCTCGGTACCAGGTGCGTTTGTTTGTTCGTAACTGCAAACGCATGATGGCTGTAAAACAATAAAAAAATAATTTAAAAATATTCCAGCAATTAATACAAGATGTATGAAGGCTGTGTACCGGGAATTTTTATACTAAATGAAATTGGCTTGAAAAAATTGTGTGTAATTATTGTAGTAGTAATTATTCGTTACAAAAATATTTTAAAGGAAACGGAAGTGTTGGATCAAGTGTAAATTACTCAAAAAATATTGATTACCGGCACTTACTGACACATGAAAACTTAGAAGATCCTATGTCCTCATGATTATCTTAGCCAAGACCCTAAGTTTAGTATAATAATGACATTGACGAAATAGTCCGTATAATAAGTATTATAGTAGTCAGTAACGGAGATATCTGCTCCAACATAGTTAGGTTGACATTGGCGTGTATGGAGATTCTGGAGTTACGGTGCTGCGGGGGTTCATATACGTTATCTTATTGACGGTGAGCGGCAATGTACGAATCGACACTCCCGTTTTGGGAGGGTAGACATTATACTACGTAAATTTTAGACTTATGATTTTATTGAAGATAGTGTTCTGAGTGTGTATTTGCGTGTGCGTGTGTGTGCGTGTGTGCGTGCGAGCGTGTGTGCGTGTGTGCGTGTGTGCGTGCGTGTGTGCGTGTGTGTGTGTGTCACCTTGTCGACGGTGAGCGGCAGCGTAGGCGGCGCGGGCGTGGGTGGTGCCGGGGGCGCGGGCGGCGCGGAGGGCGGCGCGGGCGGCTCGGCGCGCACGTGCTCGTCGCTGTGCGTGCGAGCGCGCCAGCCGCCACTCAGCCGAGCACTGCTGCAAGAACAAACGAACCTCTTAGGGATCACGTCCACCGAACGGCGAGCATATTCAACCAACTGCACAGTGTTTTATAGTCTATATTGCCTGCGGCCTTAGTCATTGCGAGGGCCCATGCGATTAGATCATTGCGAAGCCCTTATCTTGATGGAATTAGTTTTAATGATGACACACACACTGCTGTTTGAATGAACATACAATTATAACCACCACCATATAGCCAACTGTGATGTATGTAATGACGGTAGTAGTAATTATTTTAATATTACGCTACCGTCAACTTTGTCTTCTGCATTATACTATCAACGGTACGCTGGTGTTTCATTCGCTACCTAACTAGAACCCTAAAAGGCTACCTAAAGGCTTAGACTTAACAGTGGCGACGAGTAAGTGCATCGTTTCACGTGTGCAAATAGTTTTTTTTTTGTTGTGTTTCGACAATAACAAAGAAAAATGTCAGTTGGCAAGATCGGACCGTTCGACGTGAGCAAAGATAATTGGAGGTCATATGTGGAAAGGTTAGAACAATATTTTGTTGCTAATGATGTGAAAGAAGCTATAAAAGTGGCTACATTAATTACAGTCATAGGTAGTAACGCTTATGAGTTGATGGTGAATCTGTGTACACCTGAGCGGCCGGCTACAAAAACGTTTATAGTCCGGCCACTCAGAGAATGCGTTTCTGACACTTGTAAATTGGTCATGAGTAGTGATGTGCCATGAATATCATTAATAATATTTGGTAACAGTATTTATAGCATTCATTATGCATAATTATTCAATTTAGATATATTTTATATTTCAAACACAATATTAACAAAATTGTTGATGGATGAATTAAATTTAATCGTAATTTCTGAATAAAACCTAGGGAAAGAAAATAAAAATACTGTATTTATTGGAAAATATATATTATGAAATAAATAGTTTTAAGATTTCAATAATGTCAAATCAAAATTTAATCAGACTCCGATTCGCTTGAGGACTCGCTGTCATCTTCACCAACATGTATTATCATGTTATTATCAATCATAGTGTCTATACGAATATCGCGGTCAAAGTCATCAAATATCACTTTTTTAGTTTTTTCAACCACTTTTTCGCATGCTTCTTTTAAAAGCGTCTTCATCTTTTTTATGCCATATGGTGGAGAAGTATTATGGCGGACTGCATAACCTTTAATTTGAGCCAGCTCATCTATTTCGTATCGAATATTTGATAGCTTATGGTCGTTGACTAATTTCATCAGCTCAGCTTTTAGCATTGACATATTTGCGTCAATGCCACTTCTTTGCAGCCAAGCCACCAATTCCTCTTTACTATTAGCTTGAGTAGGTGCTTTATTTATTTGCACCGAATGATAAGGGACGTTATCCATTATTATAACTGAAGGCTCTGGAAGGCCAGGTAGCAACACATCCTGGAACCACTCCTTGAATACAGCCGCATTCATTTCTTCGTGGTAGTCAGTGGTAGTTTTTGACTCAAATGCTAATAAAACATGTTCCACAAAACCATACTTCGCACAACCAGCGTGGCATATTATGAGACATGCTCCTTTACCGATTGGCACTTTCGACGTCGACCCTTGAGTGTCATCTGTCCAAGAACGAGAAAGCTCGTGATTGGTGTTCAGCCATGTCTCGTCAATGAAAACGACATTGTCCCAATTATCTATTTTTTTTGCTTCTCTTAGAAAAGTAATTCTTTTTACCAGAAATATAAAGGGATAAAAATAGTTTTTCATTTATTTTTAATTCAGCTGACTGATATCACGACAATTATTTTCATAAGTTTGGTTTGATCGTACCTATATCGTATTATAAACTATATTAAACTTAACTCGTATGTATTAAGTACATTATACACACTCTCGAATAATTTCTCCGATATCCCCAGGAACTTTAATGTCGTTCGTATAAATGCCCAAAGCATTTCGGCACATTTCCCTGAAATGGTGACAACATTCGACTGTACAACATCCTTACATACTTTGTAACTCATCTTGTTCTACTGTTTTTTTGTGTATTCAATAAAGATAAATAAATAAAATTAAATATTATAAAATTAGAATGTTTTATTTAACAATATATCGACCGACAGAATATATTACGATATATTCGATATATTCCAAAAATACTCAGTTACAATTCAGTATTATTTTGTCTCATCACTACAAAAACAAACTATTGACATAACCTTGAAACAGCGCAGTTTGACGTCGTTAGACTTTTAAAAATTATTGTTCTTAAATTAATTAATTGATTAATTGTTAATAACTTTAGCCCAAAATAAAAGGTTTATTGTACATTGGCATGATTATTAAATTTTTAATGTTATTACTCATTATTAAGGTTAATAAAAGATATTTAAAATTTTGCCATAAATTGTACACCAGTTCAAAGTTACATCGCCCATTGGATCACGACCTGTCAGGAACGCATTCTCTCAGTGGCCAGACTATAATCAGTTAATAAACGTTATGCAAAGTCATTTGCAACCACAAGCTAGTGCATTAGCGGAGCGTTATAAATTCCGACAGCGTAAACAAAGTAAAGACGAGACGATTGCTGAGTATATAGCGGAACTAAAAAAGTTATCAAAAACGTGTAATTTTAATGAGTCATTACGTGATAACTTAAGGGATCAGTTAGTGTGCGGCCTACATAACGAGACAATTAGACAGCGGTTATTTGCAGAGGACGATTTGAAACTCTCATTTGAAAAGGCTTATAAGTTAGCGGTGATAATGGAGGCAGCTAAAACAGGCGCAGCTTTGGTGGAAAGACGAGATGTGGACCATCAGGAACCGGCATCAGTGCACCAAGCTACGATAGGCGTCAGGCGAACGGGAAATTACAAACAGTGGGGTAACCGCGGAGCGACAGCACCACTGGCGGAGGGGTCGCGCGGACCCGCGCCCATTAGGCGTTTGGCCAGTCGGCCAGAGGAGCCGAGCAGGGGTTCACGAGGTGCGGACAGGACAGAAAGACAGCGGCAGTGGGACTGCGAACGATGTGGAGGCGGGCATGATACGAAGACTTGCAAATTTCGATATTATGTATGTCGAGTATGCAACGAGGAGGGGCACCTCAAGAGGATGTGCCCTAGATGGACAAACAGGTTGACGGCAGATCAAGCACGCCACAATTTTATAGACGATATAGGCGAGGGTAATGTAAACTCGGGTAAGAGTGACGAGGTAATTATTAACTCCATGTACCACAATAATCTATCACTTAGTCAATATAGCCCTTATTATATAACATTGAGTGTTAATGGAAAAAACATTAGTATGGAGTTGGATACCGGAAGTACCATTTCCTGTATAAGTTATACTAACTATTTAAATTGGTTTCCTAACAGCAGTATTTTAAAATGTGATCTTGTTTTGAGATATTATACGGGTGAAATGATAAAGCCTATTGGAAAAATAAACGTATTAGTTCGTTTCAAAGATAAAAGTAAACATTTAGATTTGTTTGTGATAAATAATGGTAAGACCACCTTATTAGGGCGGCACTGGCTGTATGAATTAGGAATTACTTCACCTTTTTTAAAGTGTATGTAATGTATTAGAGGTGGCTAGTTCGGAGTTTAACTTGAAGGATTTCAGTTCCAGATTCTCTGAGGTGTTCTCTCCTGGCTTGGGACGGTTTACCGGTGGGCAGGTGAGCCTGCGAGTGCGGCCTGACTCCCGACCGGTGCGCGGCCCCTTGCCTACGCGCTGCGGGAGCCTGTCGAGACCGCATTAGAGGAGTTGCGGCGTGACGGAGTGATCACACCCGTCGAGACTTCGGACTGGGCCACACCTATAGTACCCGTGGTAAAGAAAGACGGCACCATACGTATATGTGGTGATTTTAAACTTACTTTAAATAAATGTTTAGAAGTGGACCGTTTTCCCCTACCAAAAGTTGAAGATCTTCTTGTTAAATTACATGGGGGTCAACGATTTACAAAAATTGACCTTTCCCAGGCGTACGCCCAGTTGGAACTGGACGAGACTAGGAAATATGCTGTTATTAACACCCATAAAGGACTTTTTGGGTATAATCGGTTAATATACGGTCTGTCCTCTAGTCCTGGTATATTTCAAAGGAAACTAGAACAGTTATTTTGTGATTTGCCTAGGGTGGGATTATTCCTTGATGACGTCATCATTACGGGGGAAAATGACAGTCAACATAGAATGTATTTAAATAAAGTTTTTGAGCGATTACAAAAGTATGGTTTAAAGATTAAAAAAGAAAAATGTACATTTTTTTGCTAAATCAGTATCCTATTTAGGTTATGTCATAAGTAAGGATGGCATTCATACATGTCCCGATAAAATAGCCGCTGTAAGGAACGCCCCCACTCCAAAGACAGTTACAGAGCTTAGGTCATTTTTAGGACTAGTTATGTATTATGCAAAGTTCGTACCCAACATACGTACCTTACTGGAACCATTGTATGGGTTATTAAAGAAAAATAGTAGTTTTGGGTGGAGCGTCGAATGTGAACAAGCGTTTACTAAGGTTAAATCTTTGTTGACTTCGAGTGAAGTTCTCGCGCATTACTCACCAGAAATGCCAGTAATATTGACCACAGATGCTAGTTCGGTCGGAATCGCCGCCGTGATCTCTCATGTAATGCCAGCCGGGCCTCATAAAAATAATGTGAACGAAAGACCTATCGCGTACGCGTCACGTTCACTCAATGCGGCAGAACGAGTTATGCACAAATTGAAAAAGAGGCTTTGGCTATAGTTTATGGAGTGCGTAAATTTCACCAATACTTATATGGTAGGAAGTTCATTTTAAGAACTGATCACAAGCCGTTGGTCTGTATTTTCGGCGATAAGACAGGTATTCCAATTATGGCAGCGAGTAGAATGCAAAGATGGGCGGTTTTGCTGTCAGGATATAATTACGATATCGAATATGTACCCACAGATAAAAATGGAGCGGATGGGCTCTCAAGGTTACCATTGCAGTCGGGTAATAGCTTAAATGATAACGATAAGACCTATCTAAACTTTGTACAAAATTTTTTGCCGATTACTAGAGACGATTTAAAAAAAGCGACAATCTCAGACAATGTGTTACGAAATATAGTTTTATTTCTAGAATCGGGTTGGCCGGCTAAATGTAAAGAGGACGAAATAAGACCATACTGGGTAAGGCGAACAGAGTTATACCTAGATATGGGCTGTGTCATGTGGGGATATAGGCTAGTAGTACCGACTGCATTAAGGGAATTCATTCTTAAAGAATTACACGTAGGACATTTAGGAATAGTTAAAATGAAAGCGATTGCGCGTAGTTACGTATGGTGGCCCGGTATAGATGTAGATATAGATCGAACGTGCAAACAATGTACTACATGTATCGAAGAAAGTATAGCACCACCAAAGGCAACTATTAAACCATGGCCTTATATTACAGAACCATGGAGTAGAATTCACGTAGATTTTTTAGGACCTTTTCATGGTAAAACTTTTTTAGTTATCATAGATTCGACATCGAATTGGATAGAGGCTTTTCACATGATACGCACTACAGCAGCGGCTGTGATTAAAGTATTGAGAGAAACATTCGCGAGATTTGGGTTACCTAAAGAGATAGTATCGGATAATGGTCCTCCGTTTTCAAGTAAAGAATATGCAGAGTTCATGCGTAAAAATGGTATTCGGTTGACATTCTCGGCAATTTACCACCCATCCTCTAATGGGGCGGCAGAAAACGCGGTTAAATTATGCAAACGGGCTGTAAAGAAATCATTACGGGATGAGCAGGATATAGAAACAGCTTTACAAACATACTTGTTGGCGTATAGGAATGTGGAACATAGTACCACGGGGGTGTCGCCAGCAGTGATATTACAAAAACGGAATCTTAGGACTAGGTTAGATCTTTTAAAGGGAGAAAGAGAAGTAGTAGACCGAGTCCAGAGGGTACAACAACGGCAAATAGAGAGTGCAAAGGGTGTGTCACGGGATTTTAGAGAAGGTGATAGTGTATGGTTGAGAAATTATGGGGAAGGAGATAAGTGGTGTAGTGGACAGGTAAGGGAAAAGTTAGGTTCTCGTAACTATACAATAGTAAGGGATGACGGTTCACTTGTCAAGAGACACGTTAATCAGTTAAAAAGTAGATCAATACCAGGGTTGGATTGGCCATGTCCTAGTCCGGAGTCGGTAGAAAATTCAGAAACAAGTGCATCAGAGGTAACGGCAAGCGGGTCGGTGCTGGAACCAGCAAGCTTAGAAACAAACGAGGCTGCACCACCGGTAGGCCGTTCCAGGCGAGTACGTAAGCCAGTCATAAGATATGGTTTCGATGTAGATCATACTCGTAGTTCATAAGAATATAGATCATAAGTTAGAAATATGTCTTTTATAATACAACTAAGTTAAGTGAAGGGGTGTGATGTATGTAATGACGGTAGTAGTAATTATTTTAATATTACGCTACCGTCAACTTTGTCTTCTGCATTATACTATCAACGGTACGCTGGTGTTTCATTTCGCTACCTAACTAGAACCCTAAAAGGCTACCTAAAGGCCTAAAGCGACGCTAAAAGTCTGTCAAATAAAACACGGGATTAAAAATAAAGAAAATGTGCAATAGGAAATTGTATAATCTACACTGTTAAAATAAACTTTGTTACAATGGACTATACCTAAAAAAAAACTGTATTTTCATATTATCTTATACAGCGGCCTCTAGATATACGAAGCCAACTGTACTGATAAACGAGTCCTTTTGGTTTTTTAACTATGCAACACTCAAATATTTGGACTCGACTGCCTCGTTGACGCAGCGGTAGCGTACGCGACTGCTGAACATGAGGTTTTCAGATCGGGTTCGGGTTTGAGAATCTATTTTCTCATAAAGAATGACAGATTCACTTAGATGAATACACATTTTAAAAAGATAGAATAATTTGCCGAGCGGCGTAACACTCACAGACGACTTAAATATCCTATCGGAGTATATTTAAGTACGTATGGCCTTAACCCTCTCCAGAGACGAGACCCGAGCCCAGCAGTGGGACGTTATGGGTTTTTGATGATTTATTTGGTTTTATGGACCAACTATTGTACCCAACACACTTTCTCCTGCTAGACAATAGGATTCGTTTTGTGATTCATAACTGATTTTGTAAAGTAGGAAACACACATAATGATAAAATACGTATAGGTACTCACGGATCGTCTAACGTAGTTTCAATGTTTCTAGTAATATCGTTGGCAGAAGCAAGATTCAAATTCCTGGGCATACTGCGACCAGTGTCGGCCATATTGTGTCTGTTGTTGTCGCTGGGCTTGTGGAACGATCGTCTGATCTCGTTGTGAAGCGAACGGTCTGCGCGGTTGAACCCCGAGATTGGAGTATCCAGGAGTGTAGTGTCTACGGCTGTTGAGATGCGTGGAATCGTGCGATGACTGGAACAATAAAATTAAAGTAAAAAAAATATAAGATAAAAAAAGTAGCTCGAGACACGTCAAACTTATAACTACCGTCTTTTTGTATTGGTTTTTTCTCTCTCTCTCTCTTCTTTAAGACAGTGCACTACGCCCCCTTACATTTTATTAACTTCTTTCTGTCACGTAACGTTTTGTACCGTAAATCTATTTGTATAGTCCATTCGTATAGATAAATTTCGGTACACCCACCCGCACGCAATTGGGTATTTGAATGAAAATTTTTTTTGTGATAAATGGAAAGATCATATATAAGTTTTATAACAAAACTATTTTTTTATTTTTTTTTTCGCTATAATTCAAAAGTTATTTCAAAATAATTTTTTTTTTTTTTTTAACGTGTTGAAGCCCGAGGGTTCAACACGTTGAAAAAAAAAAGGTTATTTAGTTTACTATAAAACTAACTATAAAACTTTCGTAGCTCTGTGGTAAATGTTACTTCTTCAACAAATGTTCTAGCATTTATTATTTTACGAGTGAGTTCAGTAAGTTTATCAATTTACGAAAATGTGGACGTAAAATATTACAATTTATCTCCTGTTTAGAATCCTACGAAAGTTTATAAATTTCCTAGTAGATTGATGAACTTACGGATCTTGTTATTTTCCGGTAACGCTTTAACATTATGACGTCACAAGGACGGTGACCAATTCTGAAGCGTTTATAGTCACGTGATTTTTATTGAAATTTTAATTGCTTATAATTTATTGAAAAAAATATTTTTTTAAGTTTCTTGCATCATTTATCAATATTATTAATAATAAAGTTTTAAAATACATAAAAAAAATCATTAGATTTTTTTTTTCAAATTCCCAATTGTGGTTATTGTTGTGAAATACGAATATATTAATTCATACGATGGCGGTGCGATCAAAGTGACCGTTTCTAAGCGAATGCACTATAAAATTAATTTAACTTAAATTGTTGTACTGATGCATAGTATTATTTCTTGTAAATTAAATTTATTAATCTTTCGGATGCGCGAACGGGTACTTCCGGTTCCATGCACCGTGCGGCGAAATTGCAAAATTTTGCAGCACGGTGCATGGTGTACGAAAATGATCAAATCTTTTCAAAAACAATGCTCGGTGGTTATAAAAGTGATTATTTTTCAAAAGATGGATAACAAGCGTACATGGTTATGCCATATTTTATTACTAAACTAATGTTATCGCTTTATTATTTACTCACAATTGAGCCAAGTATTAATTTACGCACCTATTGTGTTAATAAACATGATTTTAATATTTTATGTGGTTTATTATTCATTTTACTTATTATCCTCATAAAGTTCGATAACTAAGCTATCTACTGATATAAAAAACACTATAACTGCAGTAAAAATTCATTGAGAAACATATTTGTAAAAATCACATTTCGCTGTCGAGATATTCGCCATTTTGTCACTTTACAATCAAACTATTATTTGCGCCGAACACCAAATTACGTAGTATTTATATGAAGAAATAGTGTTTTTTAGTTAAATAATTTATTTTTTTAGTTAACTAGTGCAAAAGACAGGAACAATACATAAAAAAACAACCTATTTATCAAGTTATTTAAAAAAAGGACTCGTTTGCTAGACCAGTTTTCATTTATTATTTTTAAGTTCTGAGAATTCTCTAAACTCTATGAAAATGACTGAATGCTAAAGAGAACAAACTGATCGTTCCATTATGTGACACACAAAGTCTATGGTCAATACAAAATAATTTAGTAAAACATAAACAAAGATCAGTTTACGTCTTGTTCATTGTCCGTCACTACTGTGTATGTGTGGGTGTTAATAGTTCCGGGACTTCCCGCTAGGCTGCGTGCAAACACGAATCAACGGCGATATACAATTTTAAGTGGCGTACTATTGGAGAGGCCTATGTCCAGCAGTGGACTGCGATAGGCTGATGATAATGTAGAACAGTAATGGCTGGGGAGCCCTGTGTATGTGTGCGTCTAATTTCGCTCGTCAGGCAAAAAATGAGTGTTTATTTAAATATTTAGCTTTTCTAACACATTTTTGTTGCTATTCTATATTCTATATAAGATTCTCATCGCAATTATATCATTTTATCAAAAAAAGATAAGAATAAATGCGTAAAAACCTTCAAATGAGTAAGCCCTTTTCAATAGGTAATAGACTCGGTAACTTTTTGAGTAACACTATTCAAAAT
The DNA here is from genome assembly GCA_916048165.1 of Spilarctia lutea. Classification (NCBI taxonomy): domain Eukaryota; kingdom Metazoa; phylum Arthropoda; class Insecta; order Lepidoptera; family Erebidae; genus Spilarctia; species Spilarctia lutea. The sequence continues at coordinate 14,038,055 of OU696487.1, forward strand.
TACGCATGATTTATGCCTCAATTCGTATTGATAGTGGTTCCTAAAATAAGTATAATAAGTAAAATATAACAACAAACTACCTTCAAAACCACCTTATCGGCAAAAAATCAGTTTTAAGAGGCACTTGACAGATCGCGTTGCGTCATCGTCAACTTTGAAATTGGAACTCGTTTTTTTTACGGCTCTTGAAGCGCACTTGACAAACGAATGTTTTAAAATGTTGTTCGTATAAAGCAAATGCATAACAAACCTTTCTAGACTTCATTATAATAACTTTAATACCCAAAATTAATTAAAATGCAAGTTAACTGCGGAAAACATGGATCCGTGTGTGCCGCACCGACGGGCCAAACATGGATCCGTGTTGCCGCACCCGAGAGGTTAATAGCCACGGTAAGGTTAAATATGGTTTCTTTGAAATTCTTTCGAAATAATAATACAAAATTAATTAATGATGCCAAAATCAAAGTGGCATGCAATGGGAAAGGCCCAAGCTAGCAATGGACTGCGAAATACTGATAAATAATTAATGATATCTCCAGTACTTACAGAGAAGTGTGAACGTTATGGTTGTTGGTATAAAACCCAGGTACGTTGTGTGGCCGTTCGTGGTCCGGCTCGCGCTGCAGTACCGACAGCAGTCCTCGGTTGCTGATCGCACCGAGCGAGCCTGTTAGACGAATCGCGCTTGGAAAACTGACCACTGAAAACCAAAACAATATTTAAAGTCAAATTCATACAATAAATTAAGAAAATAATCATTGATTAATACAGGGAAATATAGCATTCTAGAGATAAACTTTGGCCAACTCTATTTGAAGTAACGCCATCTAGATTTTATGGCCCCGAAATAATAATTCAAAAGTCAAGGTCATCATCAAAAAAAAAAAAATCTGTTCGTAGTTATATAGTTTTGGTCCTTTGTGTTCACTATTTGATTTTTTTTATTTCGTATTAAGCAGTAACATCAATAATTTAATTTCTCAACTTTACTTAAGAAGTTAAGAGTTTTATTGTACTCAATTAATAGAACCTAATCACAAATTAATATTACATTGTAAAATTTTATCGGGTTTTTTAATAGATGTCCTACATTCCAACACACTTTGCTTGTGATTTTAAATTATGTTTTGACCTCAATACTTCAGTAATGATAATATGTAAAGATTTCTGATAAGCCTTATCGTTGTATTTTTACGATATAATAGTGCTACACTAAATCATTGCATGATAATGGCAATCGATATTAGATATCGATCTATAATCGATTCTAAAAAGTCAACTAGAATTAGATGATGGTGATCACTTACTGTTGGGTGCAATTGGATGATGGGGCATTGAAACAGGCTCTCTGTTTTCGACCTGGTGAACTGGCTGCAGCAGTGGAGCATTGTAACAATTTTGGGTGTTAGCGATCTGGAGATAGAATGCATTCTAAAATACGCTTGGAATCGAATTTGTTAAAACATTATAGAAAAATAACACTAAACTATTACTGTATAATTTAAAAAAAAATAGTTGCGTCAGATACGTTATCTGATGGTAAGCGGCTAGCGCTGCCCATGAAACAAAAAAAAAACAAAAAATCCACTTCAAGAACTGGGCCAAATGGGACCATACGACGAAAGTTCTTAGGTAACAAACATAAAAAAATACAGTCGAATTGAGATCCTTCTTTTCTGAAGTCGGTTAAAAACACAAGCGCCGCCCTTTGAGTGCCACTCCTCGTACCTTCCCTCCTCTGGAATTCTGGAGGAAAGGCACGAGGAGGACTAATAAAAAATATTTCTTAACAAATTTCTTACTTGTGTTACAGGCCGTTGTATATTGACATATCCGTGTCCCGCACACTGTACGGAGTCGTCGGGCCTCGCCATCGTTTCTACAGTAGCTGGGTATGTGCGGTGATAAGACATCTCGTTCGCAAGCCTGGAAACATGAGAATACAACTACTGGTAGACAATATTCATTTGAAACCTTAAATTTACTAATACATAGATGAAGAAGGAAGAGCGAGGCATTATTTCATTATTATACTTCATGAGAGTCGAGTAGTTAAGACTCAATTATTAAAAATTTTCACTTAGAAAATGAAAGCTTTGATTGCTCTAGTTATGTATAAAACTACAGTAGGTGTCTAGTGGCCGGATATCCGGATAAACAATTCGGTATGCAGCAACACCCAGTTCCAACCTATACTTTATGTTGGTCATCAAAGCTTTGATTGTTCTAGTTATTTTTGAAACAACAGTAGTTGTCCAGTGGCCGGATATCCGGATAACCAATTCGGTATGCAGCAACACCCAGTTCCAACCTATACTTTATGTTGGTCATCAAAGTTTTGATTGTTCTAGTTATGTATGAAACAACAGTAGTTGTCTAGTGGCCGGATATCCGGATAACCAATTCGGTATGCACCAACATCCAGTTCCAATCTGTACTTTATGTTGGTCATCATGGCAGAGAGATAATTAAGATTGAGTAACACGCTACGAGTTAAGCGGGAAGGCCCCTGACTGTAATGAAAGTGCAGAAGTGTCAGAAGTGTATGTGAATTATGGGTTTTGTATGAAGAGCTAAAACCTTATTGGTCTTGTTTTTTGATTAATTTAATGGTATTACTTTTTTAACTCTTGATTATTATTTTTTATTAAAATAGGTATAAAGCTCATCAGCTTTACCTCATGTTGTCTTGTCTTGTTTGTGCCACGACCTCATCGTAGGGTGGCGGTGCCTCTCCGCGTGGTAGGTAGTTGGTGGGTGGTTTCCACGCCGCAAGCACAGTCTCGCATGTTCCACCCATGTACCCCATACTGCCGCTAATGTAACTGAAAATTTACATCAACTTAAGTAAAATTTATGAAGTTAAACTTACAAGAAAATAATATTTTAATAGTTGGTTAACAAACCGGTCAAAATTTTTTTTTGAGAAAAACTATGTTAATAAAATGCTAAATATGCAACAGGTAATGTTTTCAATGCTATTTAATATTATTAGTTTTGAGTTCACCCGTGACTCGGGCGAGTAAGTTAAGCTGTCGGTCCCGGTTGTCATGAACATCTATGGCAATCGCTATTCAGTTTGAGTCGGTGCCCTCAAATATACTGACAACTAGTTCAATCTTCGAAGTCGGTTCACCCTCAGGGTTGCCTTCCAGCCTCCGATACCTGTTGCTCCGTGGAAAAACGGCTAGGAAGATGAGGAAGGTGAGACGAGAGTTAAAGATTTGTATACCAGAAGATGGCACTGATTAAATACCATCAAATTGACACCTAGAATCTACTTGTTTTGTGCAAAAAAAATATATTTCATATCATATTATTTGTCACATATAGACAACTCAGACTCATCTCAATCGCTTTACTTTAGTGTTTCACTTTGAGAAAGAAAAATTGACAGTTATTCAATCATCACTGGTCCATTTGTAATAGAATTTCGAACAGGAAGCATTCCTGTAGATGGTTATTGCACAAAGCCAATAATAGACACATACTCAGCATCTAAAGAAAAATAGCGGCCGACTGTTAGGCTTGTTACACACATCCTGACGCAGTTTTGCGGCAAAGCCACGTAAAATAACGGTTGGGCCAACATGCAGAGGGAAGCCCAGGCTTTCCCCAGGATAGCGTCTATAGACGTTGTGTCGTTCCTGAGGGGGGGGACCTGAAATAACTTGGTCCGGGTTCTCCCCAGAGCAGGGCGCCTGAGACCGGCCGCCGGAGTGGTTTTAGTGGACTCACCACATACCTGGCTCCTCAGTCCCCGGAAGAGCCGGAGATCCGAAGGGATTTTCCAACTCGTCAAAAAAAAAGGCTTGTTACACATATAACAAAGTCAAACCGTAACCACAACACGTGGGCGCGCACTATACTCTCCTTTTTCCCTCACTAGATTGAGTTTCGGCTTTAAGTCTACTACAATACAGAGCGACTGACATCCGACGTCTACAATCCAAGTACAAAATTCATGATTCATGCCGATAGCATCGCAGCAAGGTCAGCGTCAACCCCATTTTTCGCCCTATGGGGGCGAAAAACGCAAACACTAACAATAAGGCAACTAACCTTTTCGAACGTAACCACAACTTGAGCATCAATTATCCTTTGTAGTGTGGTTATGGTACATGTGAAACACGCCTTAGCATCAAAATAGTTCAAGTCAACACGCGCTGACGGCTGATTGATTTACAGTTACAACTCATCGTCATTGAAAGCTCTTGCGCAAATGCATACAATTTTATATCCAGCCATTACCACTTCGAATTTTAAATTCTAGTAAGTTTAATACACAAATAGAATGAGAAAAAATGTATTTAAAGTTTACGATTTATTTTACAAGGTTTGTAGGTATTTTGTTCAAAATCAAGTATCATATAAACGACCAATTGGAACAAAATTTAATTGGTCGTGAGATTGTTCAAAAATAAAAAAGAATTATTAGGTATTATTTAAATAACGATATTTGAAATGCCTTGTATCTTTCAAGTTTGACCTAAAAATAATCTGTTATCTAAAAAAAGTTAATGTAAACCCCATGGGTCAGTGACCTTCCATATAATAGCAACGATGACCGGGATCGAAGTATTAACACGTGTTCTAATTCACACGCAAGTAATGTGACCTTTTTGGTAAGAGCCACCAGATTTTTTTGTATTTTTTTGCTTTAATCGTGTACTTGCGTTTATTGCTTGTTAATCCAATTTTAAATTAACAGTATGCAAAATATTCCGTCGTCAGTCTGCCCGTCTAATACGTAAATCTTATGGAGAAAACCAAAATCAGCTAAATCAGCCGAGCTGTTCTCGAGTTTTAGCGAGACTAACGAACAGCAATTCATTTTTATATATAAGATTAGGTGTTCACATTTTATAGTATTGTACTTTTCTTTAATCAGGTTTTCTTAAGTCAACTTTGAATTCTTTCCTCAATTATTGATCTTCAGGGCTGTTTTTTATCTCCCATCAACAACCCATAATGTCCCACTGCCGCGCTCGGGTCTCTTCTCAGGAGAGTGTTAACGCCATACGACCCCACGCTGGCCTAGTGTGGACACAATGTTGTGGCTTCATAATCTTGCCGTTGAAAGTTTTCAAGCCGCCCAAAGGCCTCCAACGACAAAGCATCAAAACTGTTATCCTATGATACTGCTTAATGTGCGTGGTAACGCCGCCTGAGCGTCGATGAAGTAATGTCCAAATATTTACGTTCCGAAATAATCAGTCAGTGCAATACAATTGTCTAATGATATGCGGTCTATTGTCAATCGTGACCGGTATTATTATGTCCCTAACAATAAGAGGCCTATAAACAACCTTGTTATTACAACAGGTACGTGTTAATGGCCTCTAATAAAACCATTGTGGGTCATGCAAAAAAACACAACACACATATTGGTGCTAATTCTGTTGTACGAAAACTATCTAAACCAAACTAAAAGTCAACAAAAAAAATAGGCTTAATCCTGTCCTGTTACGTGACATTCTAAATGTCAGATTGCCTAGAATTAGATGTCACACAATAGCATTTTGGAAGTCGCTACACTAAAACAAAATAATTTTAGAATTTTATTTTAGTTTAGAATCGCAAAAATTTCATTATCATCATTATTACTTTTATTTAATAAATAAATAAATAATTATTTTAAATACAGCGGCATCTAGTCCCAAGCTAAGCAGAGCTTGTGTTATGGGTACCAGATAACTGATATAAATACATTATATACATGACATAGAAAACACCCAATCTCCGAAACAAATATTTTTCGATCATATAAATATTTGGGAAATAAACTGATTTTTTTTACTTTAAAAACGAGCAAAGTTGGTACGTTTATGTGTTTACCTACAGGCGTCATTCGTGAATCAATTTCAATAACTCTTTTTGAATTAAATTAGTTGTCACAAAGTATTTAATCAAATAAAATAATACAATTATCTATTTGATCTAGGCGCTATAGTTGGTCTTACTTTATTAAGGTTAGGTCGTCCAATCCATATGGAATCCGACTTGTGACGAACTTTTATGACTTACTAGCTGACCCACGCAACGTCGTTTGCGTCTTCTATTGCCCGTAGCGTGAACATTTTTCCCCGTTTTTGAAACATTCCTCAATAGTGCTCCGCTCCTCTATAAATAGACTATCCAACACCTAAATAATTTTTCAAATCGGACCAGCTGTTCCTGAGATTAGCGCGTTCAAACAAACAAACCAACTCTTCAGCTTTATATATTAGTATAGATTAAGCTTTTCTGATGCTATCTAATCTTCGAAACGATTACAGTACCAAAACTCTTTAATGCCTGGATAGCAAGAATCTTAATACTTTTTCAATTGGCCAAGGCGATACTCCCAAATTGGTGAGTTATGGTAGTGTTTTCTGGTCGCTAATTGCTGCATCAATTGTGGACCGTGGGATAATTGTCGCGTGTAATCTAAATACAAAGGCTCCCTGACACAATAAATACCAGCGGTAGCATATTGAAATGCCATACAAAATGGCCAGTGGTATAGTCGGTTAATAACTTATTTCTATGGAACGGTCTAGGTCCGAACTGTATGAACTGTTTTGGGCTGGTGATGATTCAAATAATATACCTACTCCAATCTGAAATAAAATTAAGTATTGTCTGCTTCGATCAAACGGACCTACTTATGCAATAAGGAACCAATCCATAACATGCCAAAATCTAAATAAGGACCCTATTTATAAGGAGATAAGGATAATTCTTTGATTTTGGCATGTGTATGGATTGGTTCCTTGTTGCATAAGTAGGTCCAAACAAACTATCGAACGTTGTCTGTACTACTTCCTCTCTAGACGGGCTGCTAATATTGTACTTTAACGGCATTTATCGTATTTTATTTTATAGGCTATACTGTCATACTGCTAATTAACTTTCGACTTTAATTCGACTTCAAAAAAGGAGGAGGTTATTAATTCGACTGTAATTTTTTTATGTTTGTCGTAACTTTCACCTTGGTGAACCGATTTTGATTATACTTTTTTATTTTGAAAGCTGGTGCTTCCCGTGTGGTCCTATTTCAATTTGGTCCAGTTCTTGAAGTCAAGAATTACATATCTGTGTCTCTTGGCGTCCAAACTAAGTAAAAACTTGTAATATGGAAGCCAAGATCCCATATTACAATCCCATATTACGATCCCTTTCGTAATTACACATACAGAGAAAATAACAATTCTATTGCCATAACAAACAAGAATAACAGTTTAATAAAAAGAGAAACAATAATATTATACAAAATTACAAATAACAACAGTTGGCAAACATTTCTAGTCTAAGTTTGGAGTTTAAAAGTGAGACAAGATGAGTGTGATTTTATTTGCATGTCTATGTGTCAGCTAAGTCATTTTGTAGTTTTAACTTTACATATCTGTTTTGTTTGCGTGTATATATTTTGCTGTTACATACGTTATATAAATACGTGCTGATTACATTTTAGTGCTTATTTGCCAATGTGGATTTGTGTCTGTCAATTTTGAATACATATATTGGTGGTTTTGCGTTTGCTGGCGATCAACCTGGTATTTTGGTTATCAGATGTGTGCTTCCTTAGCAATCGCAACCAGGCCATTTCGGCATTCTGTTTCACATCCAACCAGGTGACACCAGAGGACTTTATTACCAGAGCAGGATCGTCTACATATGTGTAAATGCTGCAATGAGGAATGCTCGGTTACAGAGTCCGTTTATATTCACTTGGCTCAACGTCGGACTCAAGATTGAGCCTTGTGGGACTCCAAAAGTTAGCCGTTCCAGGTCACTCACAACAGAACCTATTGTCACACATTGCGTGCGATCAGACAAATAGCTCCTGAAAATCTCCAGCACTGGGCTCCAAACACCAATCCGCTGGAGCTTGTCCAATACTATCGATACAGAGACAATGTCAAAAGCCTTCGAGAGATCCAAGAATTTCATTATTTAGGGCTAAAACATAGCCACCTAAGAGATTAATTTTATTTAGGAAAGAATCTGGTCTCTTTCCTAAATAAATTTAAATTGTTCAGAGCCCTTTCCAAGATCTTAGAGAGGTATGTGAGCACTGAGATACAGAACAGACGGCTGTGCGTGTGATTAGTGAAGTTAATATTTAATAAAAAAAAATGATAATTACTAACACACACCAATCCCGTCAACTCGTTCATATAAATTTTCCTCCGTATGCTATTTCGAAAGCTGTTACTCCGCTGTGGAATGTTGTAAAGGAGGTTACTCACACGATTAAGTAACAATGGTTTGTACTTCTATTATTTGATGGCTACATCTACTTGTATTTGATATACGGTAACAGATATACTGAGGTATTTTTAACAACTTTTACATCTATGACGCGTTGTTGTATGCCGATATATACATTGATGATCTGATCCGAAGCTGTCGAAACTTATAAGCTATTAAGAAACAGAGTAATTGTATCATTTAATTACAGTATCATTATCACAGTATTAACATAGTAGTTTTACATTAACTGTAATATATTCGTGACACATTTATAAGGTGGCAAATAATGTAGATACTCACGTGATTGCAGATTTTTTTTTATTATATATAGGGGGCAAACGAGCAGACGTATCGCCTGATGGTAAGCGATTACCGCCGCCCATGGACACCCGCAACACCAGAGGCGTTACAAGAGCGTTGCCGGCCTATTACACTAACTAGATAGTGACTATTGCCGCCAATGGCATTTCCTATGGCACTCAAGGGAGCTTCCAAGGCAGAAGAGCCACGTTGATTTCAGCACGAATGGGCCGTCTCGACCACGCAGTACTACACTCTCACAGAAGACCAAGTTAAAATGACAGCATTCAAGCTGTCGTATAATGTTGGTGAGTGCGAAACTAGAGGCTGAATAATGCAGAATATCAATAGGCTGCCATTGTGTATGTCACTATGCTGCATTCTTACATTGTCTGCATTCGCAATGAGTATGGTGACAACTTCGTTTGCATTCTGTTCTTGCTTTCCATAGGGCAGAGTTGTCACTTTGGCAGGCTCGTCTATATATATAAAAGCGTAATACCACTCACTAGTTAATCACAAAATCTCAGAAACTATAACATCCATAAACTTAAAATTTGGCAGTAGGTACATTTTAGAGTGTAGGCACCCGCTAAGAACGGATTTTACGAAACTCCACCCCTAAGGTCCTATGTTTTTGAAGTAAGAGGCTTGAAATTTAAAATGTATGCTCTATAGATGGTGTGCAGGTGTACTAAATGTATCTTTAGAAATCAACCATTTGGGGTTAAAACGGGGGATGGCAGTTTGTATGAAAGTCCAATGTTATTATCTGGTAAACTTACTCTCTCCGTGAAAATCACCAAAAACTTACTTAACACCTGGCTTTCTTCGAGGCCGTATTAACATTATGGTCGAAACGGTCCATATATGCAATACCATGTCTATCCCACGGTATCACGAAATCAAGCTGTCATTAACATTCCATTGCTAGACGTAGGCTTATCTTAAGAAAGGAGATTTTGGCCTACCATATCACGCTGGCCATACGGATTGGTATATGGTTTATTTCAAGTTTTGCTTCTCTTTGCAGTGATGTTGTTTTGCAAAGTTTGCTCCCTTAGTCGGCTCGACACCCATGGGATGAATAGGGGTAATGACACTCAGTATTTTGAATGCACAACAATGTGATTTATTAACTTGTAACCGACAACCGTTAATAATCATACAAGGACATTGTGTACTGTATTCTAAAGTATAGAGCAATTTGCGACATCCGCTACAAGTAGTAAGCATTGAAATGTTAAACAAGTTTTATTTATGCGATTTTTATTGGTTCAGATAACAACCTAACCGATAGTAGAGTAAGATTTTAACTTTACATTTACTGGGTTCTGAATGTTCTGATAATACATGTTTAGATTGTATGATAACATGAACGTAATTCACTTTAAACCGTAGAATAAATATTACCTTTATAGATATCTAATAGGAGGCTATTAGTTATTTCGTATAAAATGTTTAAACATGAGTATTTAGATAGCAGAAACAGAATGTACAAAGGATATAATCTATTATATATAACTCTCGCCTCACGTTGTTGCTCATGATGAACTCTGAAACTATCCAACCGATTTTTTTAAATGTGTAATCCTCGTATACATATATAATAGTTACGATAGTAGTATATTAGTCTTGTTTTGTGTTTATTTTGCACTGATATTTCGCCTTTATACATAGGTACTTGAACGGTCTGAAATAGAACTGTTAAAGTGTAGAAATAATAGTGTACAATAGATGGCTGCTAAGTCTTTGTGAGCTCGTTGTTTGTGTCTACTATGTTGTCAATGTAATCGCTCGACTAGCACGAACACCAGCATAAATGGTTTTGGTACTTGATTTTGTAGTAGGTACGTCATTCCACTAATAAAGAAATGATAGAACGATCATCTTCCTAGCCTTGATTATTCCCAAGATTATTTGGGGTCGGCTACTAGTTCAACCGGTTTTACCTTAATATCAGTTTTTACACAGATCGACTGGCATTTGACCACCTCGACCCTGAGGCCGAACTGAATTCGAAGGTTGAACTAGTTGTCAGTATATTTGGGGACACTGACTTCCTAATAACGATTGCCATAAATGTCCATGAAAACCGGGACCGACGGCTTAAAGTGCTCTCCGATGCACGGGCGGGAAACACCGACATCTTCCCTATACTCCGGGCTGCTATTAAGAATTTCTTGTAAGAAAAACTCAACAGTCGCTTATGCTAACCACTAGATCAACGCAGGCAGTTTGGAACGCTACTGGCGAAAACTAAATACACAAGTATTAACCCTTTTTGCGTGAGAAAGGAGCGTCTACATGTAACTGTGACTCGTTCATATCACTGATGGTCAATGTACTAAATAAAGAAGGGGAAATCATTATAAACCCCTTCCTGCCGTAATGGTGTAACGAAAATCTGTGATGTGTCAATGTGAATACTGTAGTTCAAAGATTTTGAAGCTTCATAATCTCTGATCTCGTAACTATGATTGACTGCACGAATAGCGTTGTGGTTTAAACGGTTAACAGCACTATGTGGTACACATAAAAAATACGTTGTGACATATCATGACTTGAAGGTTGACTGGGGAATGTCTCACGTGACCTTTGCACAATATGGGCATTAACTTTAAATATATATATAATACATATATATGCCTAGTGTGAGTTTTTTTTTTATTATTGTGCTTATCATCTCACAAATACACTTGTTGTGACAAGACAAACATCAGAAATAAATATATACAAAATTTTTACGCCTGGGAAATACCTATGTATGATCTTAAACCTCATTTACCCCATAGATTTCAAACAAGAGAACACTCACCCAATACTGGTCAAACTTCTCTGATCATCAGCATGAGGAGGTCTTCGTCTCTTTTGTTTTCTCACTCTGTAGACTACGAGAGCAATGGTCAAAAGTACGACTACTAACGCGCCACCAGCTGCCATTCGCACATTGGCTTCTCCGCCCTCCGCCGGCTTGACGACGTCATCCAGGCAAATGAACTCACAGCATGTGTTACCCACACGGAATGATCGGCAGTCCTATGACACAAAAATGTTGATTATTAAATTAGAATCTGGTAGTTGGACATCGAAATAGTGTGTATTTGGTTTTTTTATTCGTGGTTGGTTTTCATTGTAATGAGAGAGGCCTATGTCTAGTGGTGGATGGCAAAAAGCTGATGGTGATGATTGGTGGTTGGTAGTAGATAGTCTGTATAGACTTATGAATAAAATATTTATCAATTTTCCTATAGATTGATAGGTCAACTGACTACACAAGGGTAGAGGAACACCAATCAACACCATTTAGTTTCAAACTAAGCAGTGATTGGACTATGAAAATTAAATTGATTGATAGAATTAACCCACATTTTTTTGTTAATACATAAATAAAAAAATTCAAATCATAATTTTCATTTTCCGATCCGAGAATTGAACTCGACATCTCAGTACAGAAGTTGCATACGCAACCACTGTACCACCAATGTGGTCAAAAAGATAGAAAGATAATATATTTATAGAAACGAAGTGAGTAGTGAAATGAACCATTAATAAGTAGTGAGACAGCATATCAACTGTTACCTGCCAAGCCCTCCTATAACATAACATAATATAAATTTGTAGTTAAGAAGAAATTCATTTTTTATTGTAGAATGAATGTAATGAATTCCTCCTCCACAAGAAATTCCTATAAGATTACTTAGAAACATTCTAAGCATACTGATTGACTGTACATGAATGGGTTTATTTGTATTTAAATAATCGAGTTGAAAGACTTGATAGACTCTTATCGATTTGATTTATCGAAAATAGGGATATACTGTGTTCTGTTATTTCATTATGTTAGTCTTTCATGGTGTGAGACTTGTAAATCTCAATTAAATAATGACTCATGTTCTATTTCTTCTATGGAGTATAAACAAAAGGTATATGTCCAGCGAGGACTGCGATAGGCTGATGATGAAACAATAGAAAACGCTTCTATTAGATGTAAACTTGATGACTGTATGTGTTCAATAATAAATTTAGTAGAACAGTAGTTGATTTTGTTTGTAAGATTTCTTTGTTTTGTCCTTTGTATAGGTGTAAGTTTATCTATTTTAATGATTGTGTTTTTTTTATAAGGAGATGTTGGAAAAAAAACATTTTGAAAATGCCTGGATAATATTAATAATTAATAAATAATAGAATAGTCTCGCAAAGTATTAGTTATTTCAGTCAATTATCAAATTCCAATGTTTCAGTTCAATATGAAATGAAATATTACACATTAAAAATCACAATCTATCTACACTAGATATAACTATCGATTTCCTGGATCTACTCCTGAATCTATATAGATCTGACACCTGTATAGATAGGAGGTTCAAAGCATCTTTTTCAAAGATACTAAACAAGGCTCTTAACACCCTGTATAAAGTGGGAGTTTTAGAGAATTTTGTTTACTTAATTAACCATAGCTATACAAATAACATCTGTGAGATCAAGATTGTTTTAGCAAATTAAATAAGACTCTTTACACCCTGTATAAGATGTGAGATTTAGAAAATGTACTTTGCTCAAATTAACCAAGACTCTTTACATCCTGTATAAAGTATGAGATTTAGATAATGTACTTTTCTCAAATTAGGTACGCTTTCTAGTGTACCGAGTGATATGGGTTCGATCTCATGAGATAAGATGTCAGATTTAGATATGTACTTTGCTCAAATTAACGAAGACTCTTTACATCCTGTATAAGGTATGAGATTTAGATAATTACTTTGCTCAAATTAACCAAGACTCTTTACATCCTGTATAAGATGTGAGATTTAGAAAATGTACTTTGCTCAAATTAACCAAGACTCTTTACACCCTGTATAAGATGTGAGATTTAGATAATGTACTTTGCTCAAATTAACCAAGACTCTTTACACCCTGTATAAGATGTGAGATTTAGATAATGTACTTTGCTCAAATTAACCAAGACTCTTTACATCCTGTATAAGGTATGAGATTTAGATAATTACTTTGCTCAAATTAACCAAGACTCTTTACACCCTGTATAAGATGTGAGATTTAGAAAATGTACTTTGCTCAAATTAACCAAGACTCTTTACATCCTGTATAAGGTATGAGATTTAGATAATTACTTTGCTCAAATTAACCAAGACTCTTTACATCCTGTATAATATGTGAGATTTAGATAATGTACTTTGCTCAAATTAACCAAGACTCTTTACATCCTGTATAAGATGTGAGATTTAGAAAATGTACTTTGCTCAAATTAACCAAGACTCTTTACAACCTGTATAAGGTATGAGATTTAGATAATTACTTTGCTCAAATTAACCAAGACTCTTTACTGAAATTATACTTACACACCCTGTATAAGATAGGAGAATTACAGGATATTTTTACTAGAATTATCCAAGGCTCCACAGTAAGTCTAAGACCTGCGAGTACCTAACCAAGTCTTTTCACAACCTCTATAAGGTTTCAGGTTTAAATAATCCACACAATTTATTGTAGACCAGTTTAATATCATAAATTGATGGTATTATATTAATAGATAGTTAATTAACTTATTCTAATTCTTCAAAGATTTTGTCTCATTACTATTTTATTTTCATAAATCAATTCATAGATAAAAATAATATTAAAGTCTTTAAGTAATTTAGGCACTAAATTTTTTTTTATTGATTTCGAAGGAATCTGGAGAGGGATTGACTAATATATAAAAATCCATGTATTTCAAAATGTTTAATAACAATATATTATTGTTTATTTTTTTTTTTTTAAGTAGGTATATCTTTTTTTATTACACAAATCATTTTTTGTAAACATAAATAATAGTAGGTATGTTTTAAATGTTATTAAAATTATATTTTTCGTAAAATATTTTTAATTCTTTCCAAATTATCTTTTTCATGACTGAGATAAAGAAAACCCAAACAGTTAGTACTACTTATTTTTGGGGATAATAATAAATTATTGTATGAATAAAAAAAAATGTTTTTTTTATATTAACGTGTTTACCTGAGGCGGTGAGCATAAGACTGCTTTGCACACTTTGGGTAGCCCATTGTCACAAACGCAGAGCGTGCAAGTATCCGGACCAGGCACGTAATGAAGGCCGTGAGAAATCGAGCGACCACGCAAGTCTGTGCACTGGTCCTGAGCTCCTACATCTGCAAGTAACACCACACAGAACATCCAAGCCACTAGTTTCACACACATTTCTACTTTTATTCACTAAACTATCGTATAACAAAATAATTACTGTAAAGATTTAACGTTGATAAACACAATACAACTTTTGCTAACATAATGACCGCTTTAATTCAATTTCATGTCATTTAATAACGTAAGACTCATTGTTGTTTCAGAACTTTTGTCGTATTTTATAATCGATATTCACTCGTAGCCGTATAAAACCTTTTTGATCATGCGTCTTGGCTATTTTGCTCTACTTTGCGTACGCCTGTCAAATCAAATGTCAAACAAGAAATGTCAAGGTCTAGCTTTTTTTAAATTGGGATTTGTGATTGGATACCAGAACCTTTTAGATCAAGTAATTTCATTTCCGTTAACAAAATACATAAAATTATAAGTCATTAATAAATGACCTAAAGAAAGACACAGTGAACAATTAACAGGTTAACAATGATAAAATGAAGGAAATATTTCTCCAAATAAAATACATTCATTATGGCCCCTCCACACTACTCGCGAAGTTACTCGACGAAATACTCGGGAAAGTTAACCGCAGTCCAAATACGTAGCATCCACACTACATGTCCACTAGTCGCTTCACATTCAAGATGAAAGTAAGTGATCTACTCCGGAATGAATTGGTAGAACAGTCATTACGATAGTTCTCCGACTGAGTAATTTTATATTTTATTATATTTATGTATGTCTTTAATTATGTATTGTAATAAAAGCCATTGATTTTGAAGGAGTCTGGCTTTTATTTTATTTTTTAACTTATTTATTTGGCTCACCAACAATTGATTACGCTGATACCATGACAAAAAAAAATGGCACTCCGGGAGTGCCGGCAGAAGTGAAAACTTGAATATTAACGTTGTGCATTTTTGATATTTTGGAATGGTTAGAGAATAATTTTGTACGAATTGCTTTCATTATCAGTACAAAAGTACTATTATTTATGTGGTGGAATACAATATTCATTTATTGCGCTATCGTACACAAACATGACAATTTATATTACATACACACACGAACATTCGCGTAAGCGCCCTGCGCCGCCTGCCCTGTCACGTGACCTGACGCGAGTTTATACGTCCTCTCTCCATCCGTCTTACGAATTTTCGATCAGGTCCCGTGACCTGACGCGAGTTTATACATTTTTACCCATTCCAAAAAAGTACACAGCGCCGCTAAAGTAGTTTTCACTTCAAAAATACATTTAATAAATTTATAACCTAATGTAACAATTTCTTATAGGTAAGCACATCATGCACTACTATTTGTTTATATAATTTAAAATTATTATCATCAATGAATTGAAGATCCCTACCAGACCCCGAACAAACTAAAATGAAGCATTTATAGTTACGGTGACAAAGCCGCAACCAGCGATGGTCAAAAATACGGACGCTTTTACAAGGTCTTATAAATAGCACTTGTGAACCTACGAAGTGAGTCAGAACGAAGCGTTATATTTATTTAACAAGTAAATTATTTCGCTTTGTTTATAAACTGCACTTCTACAGTTCCATTGTAACACGTTCTGAGTTTGTACTACCATTATTAACAGGTTGAGGGTTTTTATACATATCGACAATAGGAGCTACGTTCGACGATATTTCTATATTAGAATGAGTTAGGATTTGGATGAGAATTTGAATAATATCTGTTATTGACATCATTGTAGGATCTGCGGAATTTGTGTTAAAGGCACCATTTTGGCAGATAAGGGAATGTCTTCAAAATGAGGACATACGACCAAAGGAAAATTTTTGGCAGTGATAGTGTACTAAATTAAAATTAAGTCTATCCTAATCCGAGACCTTTTCTAAAGAGTCTCAATTTCAGAGACTAGTTTGTTTAGACTTTCAGTGACTTTTTTTTTAATAAATATTAATGCGACCGGTAAAGAGAGCATTGCCCGTGCTGGCATCCGCTTAACTAACAATGAATGCCGCTAATTTGCAACATGTCATTGATATCGAGGAGGAACAAAGAAGGCGATAGCACACAGCCTTAGGGGAACCTAGCATTCACAGATATTAAATCAGAGCACTCACTGTCGACTACGACCTTTATGCTTCTAAAAAGCTAGTGATCCAATGCATAATTTCTTGGATAGCCCATAGGAAGGAAGCTTCGAAAGAAGCGCTTTGTGCCAGACCCGATCGAAGGCCTTCGCTTTTTATATTGAGTCCTGGGGGCCCGAACCACTACTCGGTGTAACTTTATTATTATTATTATTATTATATCCAACCGGGTTAACATTAGGGTTAGAGTCACTATTTTCACAATCAACAGCCTGACTATTTTCTCTTTTTTTATTGCATATTTTATAAAACCTGGTTCTTTTGTGTCCACGTTGGGCACTGAGACCATCCTTTTCCATTCCAGATTCATTGGATACAACTGTTAAAGCAGCTGTTAGAAAATTAGAAGCCCGGGATACAAAGACCCCGGGTTCGCCAGTCAGGCGGTTCGTTTATGAAAGAACATGAAAAACTTACCGAATCTGGCAAACTATACACTAAAACTATTATATATACACTAAATATGAATAATAATTATAATAAAATACAAAACTGATCCTTTTTTACACAAAATGGAAAATTGCTTCAGAAAAAATTTTCACGGGTACGCTTTAAGTTTCCCGCGCTTTTTTTCCCATTTGACTTGATTTGAGTTTGTTAAAAAAATATCTGTGAAAATGTCTGTTCTTTATAGTAAGCTAAAGATTTTTTAAATGAAAATTACATTAAATTTAATTGGTAGTAGTTGAGAAGTAACATAATCTTAGTTTTTTTATTGGTACAATAATTATTTTTTTGACATTTCATTGATTTCACACATCAGAAAATACTTTCATTCGAGACATTCGATATTTTAGGTTTGGGTTAGTTTTTATACTGTTTCCTTTACGCTAAAAAAATGCAATTAACGTTTTAGCTGAAGAATAATGCACTGATTAAGTGATAATGGCTGGATTTGGTGAACATTCTGGATATAATAGGCCTTTTGGTCTAGATCCTAATAGAGAAACTAACGATTTGTACGATACTCGCTATCAGCAAATTTATGGCTATCATACTCCTATTACCGAAGAGTTTCAAGGACCCCCTCTGGTTATGGATGACGTACCAGAAGAAGGTATGCAATCTCAATCATAAATTGACCTCATGATCGACAACACAACTAGATAAAACGACAACTAAGAAAGATTGGCACTAATTTTGAATGTTTATTGGGTAAAATTTCAGATAGCAATGCTTATGTGACAGCAGCCATCAGCATAGCCAGTTTAGTAACGGAAAACTTATTAAGTCATCCGTTTATTGTCTTGAGAAGACAGTGTCAGGTATGTTCAGCACACCGTTAAGTGACTATACTTCTGATATGTTCTTGTCATAGTTACTGTCTACACCTATAATTTTTATAGTCTTCATATTTTTTAGGTCCACAATAGTTTAAAAAACTATCATATAGCACCATACACTTTGTTTCCTGTAGTGTTTAGGCTGCATAGACGACAGGATGTTTCGTCTTTATGGAAAGGCATTGGTTCTACTTGCATAGTTAAAGGACTTAACTTGGCAGTTGAGGATGTTGTGTCTAAAGGCACAGGGTGGCCCAAGTGAGTGGAATTAGTTCAAATTGTTTTATTGCTAGAATATTTCCTATCTTCATAATTATTATATTATTTCAATAAATGTTAAATGAAATGGTATTCTATTTACCCCCAATTTTTGAGAATGTAGAAGGTATAAAATTAAATTAATGATGAATTCAAATTAATACTACTTACTCGTACATCATATTCATGAAATCATTTTTGCAGTTGACTTTCTAAAAATAAAAATTATTCAAATAGTAACTGCTCAAATTAAACAAACAAAATTTAATTATAAAGATTAATGCCTCTGGAAAAATATCTGTTGTCAGTTTTGCATAGAATCTATGATTTGTATACCTATACCAGTTTTTTTTAGTTTTTTTTTTAATCTATACTAATATTATAAAGCTGAAAAGTTTGTTTGTTTGTTTGTTTGTTTGTTTGTTTGTATGAACTACTATTCTCAGGAACCGAGGGTCCAATTTGAAAAATTATTTCAGTGTTAGAAAGCCCATTTATCGAGAAGGGCTATATCATCACGCTAATACTAACATGAGTGGAGCACCAATTAAGGGGGGAAATTTTTCACACTACGGGCAATAGAAAGCGAAAATGAAGTTGCGTGGGTCAGCTAGTCTGATTAATATAAGAATTCCTTTTGACTGCACGGTTGGCCGAGTGGTGTCAGCGGTCGCCATGCCGCTCGCTACTGCGCCAAGTGTCGTGGGTTCAAATCCCACGCGGTACCTACAACACTTTGTGTGATCCACGAATTGTTGTTCCGAGTCTGGATGTTCTTTGTGTCCATTTCATGTATGTTTGTAAAGTCCCCCACGACACAGGATGTTTATTCCTAATGTGGGAGTTGTCTTTTCTAAATAAATAAATAAAAAAAAAAAAAAATCCTCATGATTTGCTACATTATGGTACATGTACAGACCTGCATACCTATGCTAATAAATCCATACAAAGATTATAAATTTGGAAGTAACTGTCGCTCTTGTCTGTTTGTAACGATTTCATATGCAAACTATTGCATCAATTTCAATAAAATTGACAATTGACATGGAAATATTTTGATTCTTGAGGAATGACAGGCTACTGGTGCCTACACGAGATCTAGTAAAATATAATTTATACCCTTATATATTAACATAAATTACTAGCATTTGTCTTTTCCAGGGAAATTGGGAAATGTAGTTCTGTTTTGCAGTTCCTTCAACATGTAACAGTGAAATGGTAAGAAGTAAATCTAAAATATAATTTAAGCATGTTGCAAGGAGATCTCATATAAATGAGTGTTTAACAATTTTTGTCCCTAGTTCATTTAATATTTGTTTTCAGTGTAAGTTTAGCAATAATCACACCATTCTATTCAGCCAGTTTAGTAGAAACAGTGCAGAGTGATATTGCAAGTGACAAACCAGCCTTATTGGATGTGTTCAGAGAAGGATTTATGCGTATATTGGAGTGGGGTACTCCCAGCAGAGGCAGAATGTTGCCAATATGGGCCATTGTGTTGCCAACTGTTACTCTTGGTATTACCAAATATCTTACACAGTAAGTATTTACTCATTTCTAATTTATTAAACTGGCTTGATGGTCTAATGGTTAGAAGCTCTGATTACTAAGCCATTAGTCATAGGTTTGATTCTCACAGAGGACTAAATATTGTCACTTGTTTTGTATCTGGGTGTAATTTTTTTATCTATAATATGTATGTATTTAAAATATATGTGTGGGGGAACAGGTGACATGCGCCACCAACACAAAGGAGGCGGCGGCGAGGTGATCATGCCTGGCAGGCAGTGGCCCAACAGTTTATGTTGAGATGTTGTACATATGATAATCAAGGCGATTGCGATTCAGGATTGGTAGTTTCTTCGTATTGTATGTTACTCAGTAGTTCAGTGTAACTTCGGTCGATGGTGCTGTAGTATGTTATGTTATTGTTGGGCTGTATGTGGAGATCTCCACATAAGTGTATTTATCGGTGGTCTGGTATTGGTTCTGCCTAGTTTAGTTTCAGGCATCCATGTGTAAGATGCGTAAAGATATTACTATTATTTTAAAGTGATGTCATATAATTCAATGTTTTATCTCTTTTCAGCATAACTTTGAAGAAATTAACAGAAAAATTTCTTCATTTCCAACAAAGGCACAAACATGAACTGAGTGACTCATATAACATAAACTACAGCAAGAGCTCCCCAAACCCCCTGCTAGAAGATATCAGCTTGAAAGCAAATATATTCTCTTTCATTTCTATGGAGATCTTATTTTTTCCAGTTGAAACCATCATTCATAGGCTTCATATACAGGTGAATATAAAAATGCTTCATTATTTGCATATTTTGTATATCAAAATATGAAGTTGAATCTATGGCTTGAATATTAAAACAAAACATTAGCACCTTTTTTATTTGTTCTTCAGTTTGCCAGAATTTATAGTAAATTACTTTTTTTCCTGTGCTCGCCCAATATCACTGTAAATAGTAGCCCTGTTATTCTTATATTCTGTTGTATTAGTTTGAACTACAAGGTTTAATCTATAAAAATAAATAAAATTGGAATGTCTGTTTGTAATATTACAATAACCGCTTTTTATTAAATGCATATGTATGTTTACACAGTACATATACCAAAATAACTTCGATAAATAATTTTGATGATGTAAGCCACTTAGGATACTTTTTTTTAGATTAGCTTTGCCCCCCATTACCACAATGACCACAGGTAACCTCGGTTATTGTGGTTTATTAAAAAAGCCATCAAGTTATGCACCACATATCATTAGCAAGTCAACTACGAGTCTTACATAAAATCCTCATTTCTTAAAACCTCTTTTCAGGGAACGAGAACAATAGTAGATAACCTAGATACTGGCACATCTGTCATACCCATCTTGACTGGTTATGAAGGATTTATGGATTGCTACAGCAGTACCATTGCTAAGGAGGGTGTTGCTGGCCTATACAAAGGTTTTGGTGCATTATTATTGCAGTTAGCAGCACACTTGGCAATAATAAAACTAACCACTGTGGTTGTTTCTGAAATCTCTAATCTTCTAAAACCGGCCAAGTCACCAACAAACTCAGATGACTCACAACCAAAATATATATTTAATTAGATGGTTGATGTTTATAAAATTTTACTATTTAAGTGTAATTTATAAATGTGTTGAGCAGTTCAGGGTTTTGAACTGTAATTAAATTACATAAAAGAAATTGTTTTCATTCTATTGTTTTGCAGATTACAAAGTCTGCAAAATAAGTATATATTTCATGTTTACATAATAGAGGAAATTTCTCCACTATATGAGTATTAATCAGAGATCATGATCATGAATACTGAAACACATTAGGACACTATAAATATGAGATTTTTTTTTAAGATACTAGTTTATAAGTGAAATGTGTTACTTCAGTGAATAGAAACCAAACTATTAGAAAACAAACTCATAAATAAAGAAATTGTTTACAAAATACTTTTTATTTAAATCCTAATTATGTTACATTTCTGAGTGTTGAAATATGATAATATTTGCACTACTGTTTTATATTTATTATTGGTCTACTTATCAATGACTTAAAACAAATGTTCCTTTTAGCAACCTTCTCATGATAACTTTACGGCCATTAGGAGTAGAAATTCTTTTTTCCCATCCGTGCCTGCGGACCCGCCTTACTTCGTTTGGCCGAGGAAAATAGCAACGTACTTTGGTTCGAACTGACGACAGCAAATAGCAATCTGGTCTAACTAAACCGGGGCTAAAGGTGGAAGCAGCCTGAAGACTTTGTCTTATAAATCTGAAATATTATCAGAATAATAGTTTTAGTAATCGAAGATCATAATTAACAAGAAAAGGTTAAAACGCAGATGGACGTTTGTGCACTTTTAAAAAAACTATTTACCTGAGAGGTTGAAAGATTGTCGATATAATTCCTGACATGACTATTTATTAGACACTACGGCAATGTAATAAAGGCGATTAATTTATCCCTGTAGCTTGAAACTTGAGCTTTTTAATTTTTTTTTTATTTGTCAAATTGAAATTGATTGAACAGCTATGTGATGTGACAATATTTAATCGACTATTCTACAATTTAGAAATAGTATTTGCAGTTCATGCCCACAATACACACAAATACCACAATCTGAACATAGTATTATAACAGAGACGAATTCTCGACGGTCTAATTTCAGTCCAATTCAAGTCATCAAAAAGATGAAAGAAAAAGTGAAAACTTATATTTATGCGAATTCATTTTTAAAATATTTTTACTATAGCTGATCGCGCAACCTCGTCTGCGTCTCCTATAGCCCGTAGCATGATGTAGAGCGTGAACAAAATTTAGTGACCTTAAAAAAGGTTTCGTTGTAGTTAGTGAAAAAACATGCTCAACATAGGCATTTGTTTTACGAATTTTTTATTCAACAATTTCATTTTGATCAAGCTGTGCTAGTATATTTATTAC
The DNA here is from genome assembly GCA_916048165.1 of Spilarctia lutea. Lineage (NCBI taxonomy): Eukaryota > Metazoa > Arthropoda > Insecta > Lepidoptera > Erebidae > Spilarctia > Spilarctia lutea. The sequence goes on from OU696487.1 coordinate 14,060,879, forward strand.
TACAGTGTATTTTTCAAGTAATTCATCGGTTGAAAATCCTTCTTTCGAATCAAAGCCCAAAGTAGAAGCAGTATTATAAATTTCTATGAAATTTAAATCGCCATTTAGTGAAAATGGTTACAATTTTTTCAATGGCCCATCTTTTTAACGAAATCAAAGTGAGTTTGAAGATAAATATATGCATTTCGATAAAAAAAATCTAAATTTGATATACCTACATTCTTAATAAACTGTATTTCTCTGAGCGGATTCAGGCAAATGCAATTGGGTACCAAAAAATTTTTTTTGTTTTCTTGTCTGTAAACATCAGTTAAACTTTTTGTTAGAATTTGATTAATATTTATTTTGTTTAAGTTAAGGATAAGTCAAGCACTGTGCAAATATGACTTGCTGAACATGTGATTCTATGTCGCTGTTCGTCGACAGTCATGGCCTAATGATAGTATAGATTCAAATTGAGCAATTGTCACGTGTTATTAAAAATCTGGACATAATTAATAGGCCGTCAGGAGTTGGGACACGGGACGATATCTTCGAAATCAGGACTGTCCCGGCAGAATAGGCACGGGTGGCAACTGTGCTCATAGAGTAGCAGTGGTATGGACCTCTGCACCACAAATGTTAACGCCAATTGCTCATTGCTCACTCAATTTAACTGATAATAGTCCAGTTACGATAGAACTGATGGCAGTTATAAAAGGAAAAAAAGAGTACATGATCTGTTCAACATTTTACTTGATTCCACTGGATACCTGATTAGTAGATTTTAGGGGTGTCCACTTTGAAAAAAAACGATGTTTTTTTCGATTTGATAAATCAGAACTGTACAACGAGTCTTACGCGATGCATGGCATTGTAAAATCAACTTTTAGAGCGTCAGCTATGAAACTGCTGCTGTGATTGTCCACATTTTCAGGATGTTTTTTATGTGTTGATGATTCTTTTAATGCGACTCGCACATTGGAGCAAGTCAAGGCTTTTCGACTGTAGCACACTTACGATCGGTTGAAGCAGTGCGGAATATTTCGCAATAAGGCAAACGGACAAGAAATTCTGAATTGATAGCAGAGCATAGCATAGCTGGAAAGCATAAAGTAGCACTGTTGCTTTCTTTCGAAAATGTCAAAAGTAAGTAATTTTCTTTGAAAATAGCAATGCACATATATTTTTGCGACCAGCCAGCGGCTTTCTTATAGCATTGGTATGTTAGGCACGTGCTTACGACGTTGAGCCGATTCTTGAACGAATTTTTTGATTTCCTTTATGATGGTGATTTAAAGCATGAATGACCAAATTTAAGTTATTGCTGGCGCAGTAGTAGCGCTAGTATCTTTTGAACGCCACTGTCTTTCCCCTGACATTGCGGAGCACCCGTCATAGCCACACACTCTTTTCTGGATCTAGACCCACGTTCATTATGAAGTTGAGTTACGAAGGCAATAGAATTGGCGTCCATGGTAATTAGTTCGTCGAAGCCTATAAATTCTTCGCGAACCAACATCTTCAACAGTTTTTTATAATTTCAAGTTTTTGTGTGAAAATAAAATAAGCTACTTAGGAAATTTCCCGCGTAATTTTTGTGCTCCACCGTGGAGCTATGTCCATGGATGGGATTGAAACAATGGCTCTAGGTTGTCAGTCTACTATTGAAGAATAAACATATCTACTTTAAAACTAATAGAAAGAAACATTTTAGGTGAATTTTAATCGTCAAACTAGAGTTTTTGTGAAATTAATTGGTTATCATCGATTCGATGTTTTATTTATTTATTTTACTTTATTTATTTTTATTTTTTATTTTAGGCATACTTACAGAGTATGCTTCTCGCCGGATGATCTCAACACCGCTGCTGATTTTGTTGCTGATGTGGTGGTGCAGGGTATGGAGCTGTTCATTGTATTCTCTGTGGTCCCCATTGGTGGCAAATTTTGGCCCTGGTTTGGTCCATCTTTTAAAAAGGATTCTCGGAGCTCTCGAGCTTGAAAAAGGAGTACAACTTTGCCTACAGGTCCTTTAAGAAAAATTGCAAGGGCGAAGTTGGAGCACGTTGCTAGGATTCGTGAGAGGCTTGAGTGTCTTCCTCCAGGAACTCGGGCGTTCTGGTCTCTTGCCAAGGCTATCAAAGAGAATTTCTGTATACCTCTACACAACATAGGAAATAATTCGTTGGCCTATGGCAGAGGCGAAAGCCGATCTTCTGGCCAAACTCTTTGCGTCTAATTCGACCTTAGATGACGGGAACAGGATCCACCTACCATACCGTAGCTGTATGCTGGATATCAAGTTCTACCAACGTTCAGTGCATTTAGCACTTCTATCTCTAGATATAAATAAGTCGAGGGGCCCTGATGAAATTCTTCCTATTGTGTTGAAGATGTACGCTCCAGAGCTGGTACTGGTCCTTAGCACATCTTTTTAGCCCTCCTACTCATGGCGTAGTCTTATTGGACAAGGCGAAAGCCTTCGATCGCTGGCACAAAGCGCTTCTTTCGAAGCTCCCTTCATATAGGCTTCCTGTGAATGATATTTATTGACCCCCACTTTGGATTCACTCTTGGGTACACTTACCTGAGTAGGTACACTATCCTATACATTACTGTGCATTTTCAAGAAACTCATCAGTATTACTCTTATAATAGAGTAGAGGACGAATCGTGGCCACGTGATTAGTCCTGATCATGCGGAGTTATGTAATTAAATATACCTTCTAAAACTAACGATATGGGCCAGACCTTACTATGTTTAAAGTTCTGGCCGTTTACTTTCTGGTTTTATAGTATCATTATTTCACAAGGTATTAAATATTCGTCATTTTAATTTTTATTTCTTTTGCCAAAAGACAACTTACCTAGCGACGATCTGGTTTGGTTAGGTAAATATTCTAAGAGTTTTTAGTTAAACCAGCAAGGATGGCGATCTAAAATCGACTAATTGAATAATCAACTTTTGTGATAATTTTTTTTTGTTCTAAATTAAAATGTAGTACTAAATCGATTCAGAGAATTAATATTTCTGAAAATCAAAGTTAGTACTTATCATTCAGTTTAAAAAAAATGGATGGTTAATTTTTAAACAAGAAGGTAACTTTTTTGAAGACCTTGGTTGGCAACACTGGTGCACTTGTCTACGGCTTATAGAAAGTAAATAATCTCTATGCGCTTTTCAGTCAGTGCGATTTTAATATGGCGGTCCAAAATAACAAGGGCGCTAAAAGATTATTTTGGTTATTCGCAAGATCTATCAATTAAGTGATTTGTTTAGATTTTAAAGTGCACTTGTTATGTTAATACTATATTTTCTAGCAAAAGTAGCTCGTAATTGTAAGTACATGTGTTAGAAAGTGTATGTTTTTGTTGCATGTTATTTTTTAGCGCAGAACTGAGTACACTGAACTTATTTGTTATTAATTATATACTGTTGTTTTCAGATTTAGAATGTCTACTGCGATAAAAGTGAGTTTTGAAATTGGACATGTGGCGTCTTTGCGATCCAAACAGACGCCAGAAGGGTTTACCCATGATTGGGAAGTGTTTGTACGCGGTACGGAAGGTGCTGATATTAGCTACTTCGTTGAAAAAGTGGTATTTCACCTACACACCACTTTCAAAAAGCCAAGAAGGGGTAAATATTGATAATATTAATAATAAACCGTTACTATTCATAAACAAGCATGGCCTTTATAATAATATGCGTCATTTATAGTTACTATTTTCTAAAATGTTTGAATTAACGTACTCATAACTTATTTCTTTCAAAAACATACCCAGAATCTTTTTATTAATTTGAATTTACTTCATATTACAGTTGTTAAGGAGCCACCATTTGCTGTTAAAGAATCTGGCTATGCAGGCTTCATGTTTCCTATAGAGATATATTTAAAAAATAAAGACGAACCTAAGAAAATACAATTCTCTTACGACTTCACCTTGCAACAGAGTGGACTATTGAGAGACCGTTACATTTTTCAAAACCCAAATGAGGAATTCAGAAAAAAGCTTTTTAAAGGTGGCGGCATACCTGTTTCCAATGAATCATATTACACTAATCCGGATCAGGAAAGTAGAAGTAGAGATTCATTTACTGAAGAAAAACAGCAACTTGTTAGTAAACCTAAACTATCTTCAGATAATATAAAAAAACACAAGTCCAAAGAACATAAGGATGAAGTGCCACTTAGAACAAGTTGTTTTGAAAATTTGTTTGGACCTCCTATACAAAAACCTCCTAAAGTATCCCCAGAACCAAAAAAAAGTGAAAAGATTGCACCCTCTCTTAAAATAGACAAAAAAGAGAAGGAGAGATCGAATCAAGAAAAGAAACTTAAACATGAGCACAAAGAAAGTAAGTCAGAAAAAATTAAAAGTAAAGAAGACAAAGACAAAGGAAGATCTGAAAAAAATAAATATGTCAATAAAGAACAAGAGAAGTCTAAAGATAAACCCAATAAAAGACCTAATGAAAGACCTTCTACTCCTGAAGTTAATAAAAAGCCACGCAATATAAGCCCAGTTAGAAGACAACCAAGTCCACCACGTTCCAGTAGCGCTACCAGCGTTAAAGAAGACTATAAACTGAAACATAATTCTGAGATTATTGAAGCGAAAAAAACAAAAGTAGAAGAAAAAGTTTCTGATATGAAAGTGGATAAGGAAATGAAAGAGAAAAGGAAGAAAGAAAAAAAAAGTCACTCTAGAGACAAGGAAAGAAAAGAAAAAAAGGAACACAAGAAAGAAACTCATAAATTAAAAGAATTACCCAAAGAACCACCTAAGGAAATACTCAAAGAATTGCCTAAAATCAGAGAAGTTCCAAAAGAAAGAGAACCATCAAAGGATTCACCAACAATAAAGGAAAAACCCATGAAGCCTGAAAAGTCAATAAATAAGTTTTCAATGGAAAACTTGAGAAAAACGCCTCCTGCGGAAACTGAGGATCGTCCTGAAAGTCATAAGCACAAAGATAAATCAGATCCAAAAAAACACAAACACAAAAAGAAAGATAAGAAAAGAGATGAATCCAAAGAGAAACACAAAGAATCCAGCAAAGAAAAGAAAAATAAACATGACAAAGCCAGGGATATTCCACCTGAAAAAATGGAAGTTATAGAGCGTCGAGAAACACCTATACCAAAAGAGCGCCCTATACCTGAACCTGCTTCTCCTATTTCAGTAGACACTGCATCTCAATGCAGTTCAAAAAGTGGTTTGGCCAAAACTTTACATATGAGTAATGAAAATGCTAATAGTAGTCATTCAGACTCTGAGGGTTCAATAATAGATGTAAAAGATATCAAAATTAAAATTGAAAATCCGTCCCCAGAGCCTGTCAAACAAGAAACCCTCTCAGAAGCAGAGCCTGACATGGATCCTGATCCAGAAACAGAACCTGAACCCATTGCTGAACCACCACCAGCAGCACATAAAGAGAAATCCAAGAAGTATAAAGATAAATCTGCAAAAAGAGAAGAAAAGCGACGTAAACGAAAAGCAGCTGAGGAAGAAAGAGATAATTTAGAAAACCTAGAACATAGAAAAATAGCAAAGACTTCAGCAGAAACTGGACCTCCATTCAATGAAATGGAAAGTAGTGAAAGCAGTGCCTCATCCTCATCATCAGAAACCAAAGTTCAAGACAATGGTGTGTCAAGCAGCCTGGGGGAGGATGCTGAACCAGGTGATCTTTCTCCTGACTACATGGTGCAACTGCGTGAATTGCAGCAGCGCATTATGAAAATTAAAAATAATGAAGATTTAGAGAGGGTAGTGAATGTTATTGCCGAAACGGGACGATATGAAGTAACCACTCAGACTTTTGATTTTGACTTGTGTTTGTTAGATCGCTCCACAGTACAACAGCTCATACAGCTAGTGGGCTGCTAGCCGGCGGAGTGATGTGAACTTAATCATTTAGTGACTGCAAATAATACATCCCAGTTGAAAAGCAATATGAGCCTTGGCATTTGTACAACAACCTATCGCATCTGCCTGTGTTATACTTTATGGCAGCATAGCAGATATGGCATTCTTTTATTTACGACGTTGCATAAACTAAGTTAGAAATAATCTCAAAAAGTTTTATCTATTGATATCTTCACATTACTCGACACTTGAGTTTTAAGTGCAATACTGTATAGATATATAAAGTTATAAGACTGTTGAAAGATTGTTAAAAGTAATGTATATTTTGTACATTATTGTATTGATTCATTATTTTGTAAGTTAATAAACTTAAAAGTTTTGGATTAACCTCCATTGGCCCGGAGAGGGTTCAGAGAGGCTATGTTAATAGTTATAATATTATATATAGTTGTAATGTCAAGTCTAATATTTTAAATTATTTTGCATTCATGAGAGCAAGCATCATAAATCGTAGTGGTCATATTATGTTATAATTGTTGTGCACCACATTTTATGTTAAGTTTAACATACCATACCATTGTAACATAACAATCTGCATTGTTATTTTTGCATAATTTCTACTAAACCAATTTGTAATTATTACCATCATTTTAGATAATATGAATTGTGTCTTACGTATTTGTGAAGTCGCAATAGATGAGGGTTCCTTTAAAATTTTATCAAATTTTTATCAAATAATTTTAGTGCTCATGTTGGTTTAGTTTGAACTTGTACATTATATTTGTTACATAACTTATTTTTTTATTTATCTCGCATTCTAGGATCATTTTAAACCATAATAAATAGTGTACAATACATTTTTGTTTGCTTTTAAAAATCCTCAGTCAATAATATTTGTTGTGGAATTGTTTAGTTCACAACTGAATCGCCAGGGGCGCTGTCAGCAAATTAGTACAGCCAGAGTACATCTGCTTCCATAGCGCTGTTTTCGAGTATCTGTCCTTATTCTATAAATGTTTCATAAATATATATATTGAAATTTATGTGGTGAACCCGGCGTAACGCATTGTGCTTTATATCTACAGTTACATACATATCCACAGATACATAACCTAACCCATTTATAGTTTCGACACTCGTTTTTCTGCATATCAATGACATGTTAAGCCTTTGGCAACATGTATTGCTATGCAGACGACTGTACAACCCTTCTAGCCAAGTTGCAAATGACACGAGAATTTAGGCTTTAACGATTACAGAAAGAATAACTCTTGCAATATGGCTGCGGAAGTTGTCATGGCCGATACTTTGGATACCATTACATCCAAGTTAACAGACGTAGAGTAAAAAAGACAGGAGTATGGCGCTAACCTCCACACGATTCTAAGCCGGAGCTCTCAATGGGCTCCCTTAATTTATGTGAATAATAATAATATTTTATTTCTTCTTTCACAATGGTAAACATAACATTAATCAAGGTAACATAGTGAGAGACTAGTGCCTGTTGTAGGTAAAGGCTCTGTATTACGGATCACCAGGACTCTCCAAATACTTCAATCCACATATGCCATCGTTAGTTTATAATTTATGCAAATGATGAAAATCAAGGTATACATAATATTAAAACCGATATTTAACCAATTAAAGTTTTAAAGAAACCAGAAGCTTTGAGTGAAAGTCGATTTCAACGCCCATAAAACACCGGTGTGGAACACATTACTAGCGCACGTGTTTCCTTACCGACATGATCCCGGATCCTGTAAGAGGAGCGTGAAAAGGCATTTCACTAGGCCGCCATAGTGTGGATAACCATGCTACATTGTCCACTTACGCGACGAGTAATGTGGCATGGCAATGCTTACGAGTAGCTGTGGATAAAACGGAAGCCCTTTTATTTCATAGGCCTTGTCGTTGTCTACTTTTTCTGGCCTGGTAGGGGAGAGTGGGGTAAACACGAACGCGGGGTAAATCCGAACGCAACGGTTGTGATGTGATGTGTTAGAAAGAGATAGGCATATTTCACTTGTCGCCATATCGGAGATCACGCCACCACTAGTTAGGGATGGGAGTTTAATGGAAAATAATCGATTAAATAAAAATCGATTTTTCTTTTTCCAAAGTTAATCGATTTGTCAAAAATCGATTTTAAGTAAAATAAAAATCGATTTCTGAGAAAAAATCGATTTTTTCTGTTTTAAAAAAATCCACATGCTTTTCATATTCTAATAATAAACCTAAGAGTTCATTTTATCAATTTATTAAATTAAAAATCAAATTACATGATACGCATTTCTGACATCTGTCAATTCGTCATGAGTAGTGATGTACCACAAACAGTTTTTATACGCTTTTTGTCCTGTCTGTACTGACCACAGAACACATATACTCGGAGAGTACTAACAACAGTACACTTTTATTACAGTACTATAGTCCGGCCGCTCAGAGAATGCGTTTCTGACACTTGTCAATTCGTCATGAGTAGTGATGTACCATAAACATTAATAATATTTGGTAACATTATTTATAGCGTTCATTATGCATAATTATTCAATTTACATATATTTTATTAAATTTCAAACACAATATTAAAAAAAATTGTTGATAGATGAATTGAATTTAATCGTAATTTCTGAATGAAACGAAGGGAAAGAAAAGACCGCCAATTGTTATACATCCTTACATACTTTGTAATTCATTTTGTTATACTGCTTTTTGTGTATACAATAAAGATAAATAAATAAAAAAATAAAATTATATATTATAAAATTAGAAAGTTTTATTTAACAATATACCGACCGACAGATTACATTAAGGTTACAAAAATATTCAGTTACAATTGCCTCGTTATTTTGTCTCATCACTACAAAAACAAACGGTTGCCATAACCTTGAAGCAGTGCAGTTTGACGTCGTTAGACTTTTAAAAAATATTGTTTTTAATTTTGTTAATTAATTGTTAATAACTTTAGCCCAAAATAAAACATTTATTGTTAGTTGGCATGATTATTCAATTTTTAATGTTATTACTTGTGCAACCTTAATATAACGAACCTCAATATAACGATTTCCTCGATTTAACGAATTCTTCTTAATCCCCTTGAATTGTCCATAAGAGTCAATATAAAATATACCTTTACAATGCGAACATTTTTTGCGAACAACCTCTTTATAACGAATTTTCAACTATCAAGAAAAAGTATTCATACCTATAATTAACGAATTTTGTCAACCCAAAACCTTTATATAAAGTTCCCACCAATATAAACTCTTAATCTTATAGTATGTGATTTATGTCACGACATGTTTCGACACGCTTTTGTTTGTAAAATAATCAACTGCCTCTGTGGCGCAGTGGTAGCGTATGCGACTGCTGTTCTTGAGGTCTCGGGTTCGATTCCCGGGTCGGACCAAATATTTGTGTGATCTACAAATATTTATTTCGGAGTTTGGGTGTTTTCTATGTATAATATGTATGTATTTACAAAAAAAAAAGTATATATGTATTTATATCAGTTGTCTAGTACCCACAACACAAGCTCTGCTTAGCTTGGGACTAGATGGCGTTGTGTGTTAGATGTCCGGAATATTTATTTATTTATTATTTATTTATTTATTATTGTTTGATGGAAAGTAATGTAAACACTTCTGCTCGTCACTATTGTGAAATATTTAAGTTAAAATGGCTCAGACACGTAAAAGGTGTTCCTTATCGGTCGCAGAAAAGCGAAACATCATTAATTATGTTGACAAAAATCCTATGACGAAAAAATTAGACATAGCTAATAAGTTCGGGATTCCCGCAAGTACATTCGCTATAATTTTAAAAGTTAAAGAAAAAAATTCAGAAGAATGTGATTTGAATGTAAACAGTAAAATATTAAAATCATGCGAGTGCAAAGACGTATACTCTTTATAACGAATTTTAGACCAACCTAACCTCAACATAACAAACCTCAGTTCAACGAATTACTTGATATAACGAATATTTTCTTGTTCCCCTCCGATTTGTTAAATCGAGGTTGCCTGTATTAAGGTTAATAAAAGATATTTTAAATTTTTCCATAAATTGTGCGCCATCACGACCTGTCAGAAACGCAATCTCTCAGCGGCCAGACAATACATGCATACAATCCTACATACAGATGGCTTTGTTTTTATTTAATCAACTTGTAAGTATTAATGCTTTCATGTTTTTTCATCCACCGCATAGATGGCGCTGCTTATGAAATTGAAACTTACTTCAAGTTTTTTCATCAGTCGGCCCAGAGATGGCACTGTTTACGAAAATCGATTTAAACACGTAATTTATATAATCGATTTATAAAAAATCGATTAATATGACTACGAAAATCGATTATTAAAAATCGATTTAAATATAATAAAAATCGATTTTTTTTTAAATCGATTATTTTATAACATCCCTACCACTAGTGCCAGTCAACAACCCGAGCGACGCGGACGCACGTACTTATCAAGGTATGCATTTTGTTATATTCTGCAAGATTTTGATGTAATTTTTTGCGTGAATTCAACTTGGTATTACTTGATTGCTATTAACAATATTTATTTAACTTTTACTTACTGGAATACTTACATATTAAGCTGCTAAATAGCAATGACGCAATCGGCAAAAGTAATATAACCTAAAATATTTATTTCAATGTTGTTTTTTTCGATCCGGCGGGGTAAAGGCGAACACTCCATGTCGGGTAATCCCGAACGTTCGTCAGTGTTGCTCATATTGGATAACCATGAAAGCCACATAAGTCTTGATGCTTATTCACTATGCAGAGAACATGGAATCATTATGCTCACTTTGCCACCACACACCTCACATAAACTCCAACCTTTGGACTTGACATATTTTGGCCCTGTTAAGACATCATACAATCAAAAATGTGAGAATGACATGGCAGATCGATTTGGACTGCCCATCACACAATACGACATAGTAGAATTATTTACGAATGCTTTTAACCGATGCAGTAACCTTAAAAAAGCAGCAAGTGGTTTTAGATCTGCAGGAATATATCCTTTGCGCCCCATTGAGTTCGATTCAATTGAGCCAAACATATCCCACAATAACGCCGCACAGACAACAATGAACATACCACAAACCATTGATACGAATACCCAACTCTTAAATGACCAAACAACTGAATTTCAACAACTTCCCAATGCTGATACGACTGCAGTAACCCAAGTTCACAGTGTTAAAGATTTTAATGTCCAGGCATCCGATACAGGTCTTGCTAATTCACATAGCGAAAATACAAGCACACATGAAGTTCATCTATCCGATATTGTTGAATTGCCTGTGATTCCGCCAAAAGTATCAAAACGCAATATTAGGAAGAGAAAATCTACTATTCTGACGAGCACACCTATGAAAGAGCAGTTAGAAGAAAAGGAAAACAGAAAAAGAGCAAAAGCAGAAGAAAGCAAGAAAAAACTAGGAAAAAAAAACAAATAAAGGATCTCAAATAAAAAGACTGAAATGTAGTGATAAGAAATCTTTAAAAAAAAGAAATTAAACGAGTATTAAAGAATTTCAAGATTATAAAAGAATTTAATGACTCTAGTCAAAATACAAAAGAAAAAGGAAAAAAATAGGGAAATGAAGACTTCTTTTGTATTTTTTGTGAAGAAAAATATATAGATCCCCCCGTTGAAGACTGGATAATGTGTTACGTGTGTGGAAAATGGGCTTACGAGAATTTTACCGATGGACAGTCAACATCGAAGGGTTATAAATGTGATCACTGTCGTTATTAATGTTACGTATTTACGTACGTAATTACCCCACTTGGCGTTCGTATTTACCCGACTAATGTCGGGGAAAGCCGAACACTAAGAGTTTTGTTTTTTATTCATATTTTCATATTTTATTAAAAAAATATAAATGTTGTCTAGTTAATTCGTTACATAGATTAGTTAACTTTATAATTCAACTATTAAAGAAGCTCTGTGATTAAATTTCACTGTTTTATTTGAGATTTCCCTTAGGTGTTCGTATTTCCCCCACTTTCCCCTACTTGACGGAATGTGCTCAACGGGCACTCTCGACAGTTCACTCTGAAGTTAGTTCATGTGTTATCTATACTAATAATAAAGCTGAAGAGTTTGTTTGTTTGAATGCGCTAATCTCAGGTAACGGTGGTCCGATTTAAAAAAAATCTTTCAGTGTTGCTTAGTCCGTTTATCGAGGAAGGCCATAGGCTATATATCATCACGCTACTACTAATAGGTGCTCCACCAATGAAGAATGTTTTAAAAACGGGGGAAAATTTTCAAGCTACGGGCAATATAAGACGCAAACAAGGTTGCGTGGGTCAGCTATATACAGGGTCTGTCGTAAATAATGGATAAGTCGTAAACTGGAGTTGGTCCGGCTATGAGACTATTAGAAAATCGTATCTTTTTGCCAGGGTTTCTAACCGTATGGAAATGGCGTAGACTTTTATGTTTTTTTATAAATTTCGCTACTCTTTGCATTCATTCCGTTGCCATTTCGTTAAATTTAGGTATTTCTGTGTCATTTTTTTTGTATTATAGTCTTGAAGATGTGTATTATTTAGTTTTAGTACTGTTTTAGGCGTTTTTAACGTTGGTCATTTTCAAAATTGTCATTTTAAGATTTTTTATGTTTTTGTTTTACTTAGGGTCAACTTTTGATCATTTACTGTGTAAAAAAAAAATACGGCGCTATAGCTGCCCATGATCTTAATAAATTATCTAGTATGTGTAGATTCTAAAAAGGTATAACAATGCATACTTCACAAGTAATATTAAGCTACATGAGCGAGATCAATATCAAGGTGAGAAAATATTTTTTTCATGTAATGTTGTAAATGGTTATAAAACTTCGTCATAATGATTTATTTCTGCCAAGATTCTTTACACAAACACTATGGGGTCACTATTAAGGATATTCAAAAGAAAACTAGGTTGTTTTAGTACGTAAAAATATTTATTCAACAACTTAAACTAAATGTTCGAAGTGTCCTCCGCCGGCAGCTATGCACGCTCTACATCGCCTAATAAACGATCGCTTAATCCGGCGCACATAACCGGCTTCTTCAATTTTTCTCGCTGCTACTTGAATGCGCGCACGCAACTCTTCTACAGAACTTATTGTTTCACTGTATACTTTTTCTTTTATACAGCCCCAGTAAAAGAAGTCCAAGGGGTTCAGGTCTGGCGAACGTGGAGGCCATAAAATTGGCCCCAATCGCCCTATCCATCTATCTGGATAAGTATTATTTAAATGTTCCCTGACACGAACAGCGTAATGTGCTGGACACCCATCATTTTGTAGCCACATCTCATTTCTTATCTCTTGTGGGACGTCTTGCAGTAAACTAGGTAAAGTATTTGCTAAAAAATTCAAATACATATCCGCATTTAATATTGCCGGCAATTCGAATGGACCAATGATTTTGCCATTAATAATGCCAGTCCATAAATTAATTTTAAATTGATATTGCGATCGGTCTTCTCGGATAAGTCTTGGGTTTTCGAGTTGCCAGCTGTGTATGTTGTGAAGATTCAAAAAACCATCTTTTCGACACGTTGACTCGTCACTCCATAAAATTTTATTAAAAAAACTTTGGTCTTCCCTCATCTTTCGCAGCATTATGCGACAAAATGTTATTCTCGCAGCAGCGTCCCTTGGCATTAATGTTTGGACCCTTTGATAATGATAGGGATATAATTCATGCCTTTTTAAAATCCTGTGTACAGATTTTTGAGGTATACCGGTGCGCCTTGAAATTACACTTATGGACGTACCAGGGTCTTCTGCAACTATTTCCAGTACTTCGGCTGCACTGTGGCGTTGTGGTCGTCCTTCACTCGCCCCGCCTACGCCGGTCCCAGGAAATCGTCCTTCCAAAAATGTGTTGTGCACTCTTATGAAGACACGATAGTCAGGATGCCGGGCATTTGGATATTTTTCCCGGTAAACTCTAGCAGCTCTATTGGCGTTGCCATCACATAAACCATAAATGTAATGCATGTTTACGTATTCGGCCGGCGTGTATTGTTGAGGCATGATATACAAAATTTTCCAAAATAACACGTGCAATCGATAGCACAACACGATGCCCATAAATGAGAGCTGAGTTGTCAATATCACCAGGTTAACAAGTCCAAATCACAAAGAAAATCTAAGTCCGATATTAGAAAGCAGTAACAAATTGACGACAGTAATGAAAACGAGAGCACATGCGATGGTCAAAATCACACTGAGAGATGTATCAGGAGTGCGCCCTAGCTAAACGCATGCTAACCTTTTCACACATCGTGAGTGTGAAAGGGACGGTGCATCATGCAGTGTGCCTAGTAACAATGTCCTTTTCACGCGGGGAGACCCTTTGTATTGCTGTCTTTGTTCATTTTTTTACCTGATGATCCTTTTTACGAATAAACTTGTAACATGTTTGTCGCATGTAACTATTAGAGCACATCAATTTTAAAATTAAACACCTTTATGAAATGAGGAGGCATGAAATTTTTTTGACAAAAAACTACCTAGTTTTCTTTGAATATCCTTAATAGTGGCCCCATAGTGTTTGTGTAAAGAATCTTGGCAGAAATAAATCATTCTGACGAAGTTTTATAACCATTTACAACATTACATGAAAAAAATATTTTCTCACCTTGATATTGATCTCGCTCATGTAGCTTAATATTACTTGTGAAGTATGCATTGTTATACCTTTTTAGAATCTACACATACTAGATAATTTATTAAGATCATGGGCAGCTATAGCGCCGTACTTTTTTTTTACACAGTAAATGATCAAAAGTTGACCCTAAGTAAAACAAAAACATAAAAAATCTTAAAATGACAATTTTGAAAATGACCAACGTTAAAAACGCCTAAAACAGTACTAAAACTAAATAATACACATCTTCAAGACTATAATACAAAAAAAATGACACAGAAATACCTAAATTTAACGAAATGGCAACGGAATGAATGCAAAGAGTAGCGAAATTTATAAAAAAACATAAAAGTCTACGCCATTTCCATACGGTTAGAAACCCTGGCAAAAAGATACGATTTTCTAATAGTCTCATAGCCGGACCAACTCCAGTTTACGACTTATCCATTATTTACGACAGACCCTGTATATGTCCATATTTTTAGTGTAAACTAAATACTTAAGAGTATTGTGTTATTGTACGACGTTCTATAAGATACGATCGAGGTTATGTATGAAACAGTGTACATTCAAATCCAAACATCTGATTACCACAAGTGTACAAAAATATCTGAGTGTACCAATAATCCAAAATTATGTAGACTATCTATCACCAGATCCTTTTCAAATCTATCTATCTAATTCAAACATCTAAAAATGTAGGTAGGTAGATGAATTTATACGGGTCACTTGGCAGTTGATCTCAATAAATAATAGTACGACTCGTATATGGTCTCAAACTAAAACCGTATTTTATCCTACCTGCTCCTTAATTTATTTGAGTTTGGCGATATGTGCACATTCGCAACGAGTTCTAAATCTATTGGTTGCACTATCGGTTAAAGCAAAACCATCTTTTACCATCGCATCTTAACTAATATCTTAATCGTTCACTCGGATCAGCTATTTCTGGCAATGTATTTAATTATATTATATTATAATTTATTAAGTATTTATAGTCTTCAATGATCAAGTCTTTGTCGTGATGAAATTAATGATAAAAAATATATAAAATGTGGATGACATGTCATGGTGACCGTCTTTCTAATCGTTTATTCTTAAGTTCTGTAATCTCAATGTGCAAAAAGTAACCTCAGATATTGCGGACGTATATTTGTTAGATGGAATGAGAGGAGCAATTGTTTAATTGTTTAGCGTCAAAGTAGTATAGGTACTGATGTACACAAGATATAAATAATACAAGGTATGATCATGATAACATTTTTATTCCAATGAAAAATGTAATTGTACTATAGTACAATTATTCCATTCTGCACACAGGTAAAAGAAAATAAAATGAACATTAACTATTGATTAAAATGGACGATGAACATCATATTTTTGGTGAACAATCATGATTGATGAATATGTATTTCCTCAAATAGTATGATTATGCACATAACATAAAATAAGACAATGAAAATGTGAAAAATGATATTATCTAAACTTTTTAATAAAACCTTTAATAGCTAGGTAAAATACCCACTATTAATTTTTAATCCCTGCGAAAACAAATACCGATTACGATATTCAGTTGATGATAAAATTTGCATTGTGCTTAGCTTTTGTAAGCGCGCAAATATACCATCTTTACTCTTTCAACGAGTTGTTTCCATTCCTTTACACTGAAACTGTAGACCATCTTTGTCTGTCTGTTTGCTGCAGTTGAGTCCCGAATTCCTCGATGTTGTGTTCATCTCTTTTTGCCATTTTTATGGATACTTTGGCGCCACTTGGTATAGAAATCTCCGAAAAACTCTACAGAAATGCCAGCAGCATGTGCAGCACCAGTTACACTGAATTCCTTATACTGCTCTTCATCACTAACACGTTCATTCCCAACTAACAGTATCAGTAATGGGGTAGATTTGCTGTGCAATGAACTATCCGGGTCCCCGTTACCTCCCTGTATATTCTTATCTTCAGTAATCAGATGGTTGCAGAATTCCAAAATTTGTATAGAATTCAGAATATGTGGTGGAGCTTTCCGTGGGTACTTCAACAGAGGCAACGGTTTAGATTGACCAGGCCGCTGGGCGCGTAAGAAACGCGATCCACTGCGCAATTGAACTTCAAGCCAACGAATAGCATCGCGAGCTGTACTTTCCTCCCTTTTCAAATCATCCAGCTCTTGTAGCACTAAAAAAATAAAATGGTGTTAATAGTTTGTAGAAGGAATTTTAAAAATGCTTTGTAATAATCTGTTTTATTCTTACCAACAGAAGGAATAAGTAGTATAAAGTGCCGGGCGCGCAGCAGTTGTTTCACTCGTCGTAAGTGTTTGTGGAGCGTGGCAGTGTCAAGAGCAAGTAGTGCAGGAACAGGAGCTTGACCAGTACGTTCTAACTCGCGCACTTGAGATGCCAGCCAAAGACGACCAAGTCTTCGTAATAAGCCGCCTTCATTTGCTTCAGCCTGCGTAGAAAGAATTGATTAACTAAAATCTATTTATTTTTATTACTATTATTTGTGTACATATATGATTTTACTTACATGGGGCTTTTTAGAGTTGTGCCATTCTCTGCTTCTCTTGTGGTTGATTTTTGTGTTAAGTTTGGGATGAGTAGTTTTCTTAAAATAAAACACCTTGAGTGTCCTATTATATTTTATGCGAGGTATTATCTTTGCAATATGATTTCCAAAGTCAACAAAATTTAGAATCCTTATTATATTTTCGTCATACAAAGATAGTTTATATCTATCTAAAAGTTGCCATTCAGCAGCATCTTTGTCAAATTTACAGATGTTAGTACCTCGCAGGTTTATGTCTTCAGGAAGTGGAATAGTTTTATATTCAAGTTTGAATTTTTTTGCAGCACTTCGAGTATATTCCAAAATTTGGCATTCTTTAGCTTCATTACTTTTTGGATTGAAATAAAATGTTAATATGTTTAGCAAATCTACTACACATTGAAAAAGGGATTCTCCACTATCCCCACAAGACAAAATCAAATCTTTTTCATTGAGTGCCCAATCCTGAAGTAATTTAATACTGGGCAAAATGTTGTCACCATGTAAAAAATTTTGCAGGCCCTTTACATCTAATTCATTTTTATTATCTGTTTCGGGATTTGATTCATCTTTGGCTACATTTTCTGTACCCAAGTCACCATTTGGTATTTTATTCTTTTCAACTTCATTTAAACTTGATTCTACAGCATCTCCAGTATTTGTTTCAGCAACTGCTTCATTTTCAGAAAGTTCATAACAGGAATCATCACTGGGAGCAATATCGTCTGACTGACTACTAGTTTCTGATAAAGCATCGTCATCAGAACATGACTCAAACGTTTCTGTTTCACTACTTTCTGTATCATCTCCAGACATATCAGAACTACCTGAAGATGCAAGACGACGTCGTCGCCTTCGTTTCGTCACAGGTTTTTTAACACTGGTTTTAGAATCACCATTTTGTACAGTTTCAATATTTTCTTCTGATATATTTTCTGGTACATGTTGCACATCATCCTTTGAATTAGTTTCAATATCATTATCTTTAACTGTTTCAATTTCAGGTGTTCCTTCTGTTTGATCTTGTTCGATGTTTGGATCAGTAGTAGAGTATTGCTGCAAGTAATGTTTTGGTTTGT
The DNA here is from genome assembly GCA_916048165.1 of Spilarctia lutea. Taxonomy (NCBI): domain Eukaryota; kingdom Metazoa; phylum Arthropoda; class Insecta; order Lepidoptera; family Erebidae; genus Spilarctia; species Spilarctia lutea. The sequence continues at coordinate 14,079,035 of OU696487.1, forward strand.
ATTTACTGGCTGGATTTTTAAGCCCAAGAGCCTGTAACTGTTGTAAAAGTTTTTGGAGCAGTTGCGATAGTAATGCTAAGGTAAATGCTTTACAAGCAAATGCTTTTACTTCATCTGTCTCAGTTATCTTTGTTATTGTAAACAAGCAAATGAGCACAATTTTATGAACAAGATTTGCATTTAAACATGATGGATTAGATTCCTCCTCTTCCAATGCTTGCACATATTCATTGTAATTTTTATCCATATCTGGTAAAGGACTTCTCACAAAGTCCATCGCTACTTTTAGCTCCTGTGCAATAGTACCACATCTTTGGGGTATGTTAGTATCATTTTTACTCATATACCATATTTCTATGAGAGACAAAAAATCTGATGTTGTATTTTGTATGTGTTCAGTTTGAGTCAATGTTTCAGGATGGTTGTTTGAATCTAAACACTGACCATTTTTTTCAAATATTTTTGTAAGATTTCCAATTGCCCCATCAAATGGAGAAGTGCAACTCAGACATTGTATGTAGTAGCACACTGAATCTAAATTATAGTTCTTGTCGAGATATAAATTTCCAAGTTGGTTATAAGGCATGCCTGAAGACATGTCAACATGAGCAGCCTGAAGGTAATAGCGGGCTGCAATTGATGGATCAAAGTCATGAAATATTTCTACCTGATATCTACATAGATCTCCAAGGTATATTAGACATGAATGCAAAGCTGAATGACTAAATAGGATTTCATCGTTAGGTGGTGCATCTTTATTTTCATAAAATTCTTCATCTTTATGTAAATGAGTATAATCTAAGTCCTTGAAGTGAAGTCTCATTTCTGTTTCCAACCTTGAAATGAAATGATGGAAATGGCCAATGCCACACACTATGTGGGTAAATAAGTAGCTATCAATGTCACTGTCAGTCTCTCTGAACTTTTTTGCTGCTGTGACAGTATCATAATAAACTTTTCTCCAAAGTAGTTCTAGGGATTTTTTACCATAGTTTACCGGATCAAGGAATACCAGTTTTTCACAGTTATCTCGTAGTTTTTGTCGCTGCACCTCAAGCTTTGTCGAGAAAAGATCATGTATGGTTTTACATGCTGTAGTCATTTCCCCAATACGCCTCGCTACATCGCTCACATACCTGTGAATAATATTCGAGAAGTTAGACGCGATAAGGATATGGTTATATTATTACGCAGTGTGATTAAACGAACAAAGCAAAAACTTCAGTTCCGAAGAACAACATAAACAATATAAACGGAGTCAACAAGGACAACAAGTTTCACCTTTGACCTTTTGCATAAAGTACATTATGTGAACAATTATAAATTTCCTTTAAATGTTACGTTAAAAACCATAAAATGAACTTCTAAGTTAAAGAGATATCTACCGATAGAGTTTTTTGGCACGTTCAGTGCGCTCGGCAACTTTAGCCTCCAAAATTTCATTACAACCGTTCTTCATTTTCAAGTCATTTTTTCAACTTGTCAAGATGTTGATTGAAAAAAATACTTTTCATTGCTCATATTTATTGTAATAAACTCAGAAACCATTTCGATAACACCATTTTTCACAGTAAAGTCAACATTCCAGAAACGTAATGACAGTAGTGTCGCCACATGGAAATTTGTCATGTCATTCCTGTCAGTTTTTGATTCAAAAGGGCACAGATTGTTATCGAGAATCACTGTACCGTTCTCTAGTAGGCCTTAGGGTTAGTTATATAACTAATATTCTCTAGTATTTATTACTATTTCTTAATATTTCACCAGTCATTGTAAATAGCATACATGGTGTTTTCACCCCTTAACAGAACATAAATTAGTAGATTCTGATTTGGTTTGATTGATTATTGAAAGAGCAGAAGAGAAAAGAGATACTAAATTCTTCAATATTTCTTGAATTGATTTAAAATGAGGGCTAGACTATCAGTATACATATTATACATAGAAAACACCCGAACTCTGAAATAAATATTTGCAGATCATACAAACATTTGGTCCGGTAATCAAACTCAAAACCTCAAACAGCAGTCGCATACGCTGATATGCTACCCCTTTGATGACGAAGCAATAGACAAACTGTTACAGCAGTGGCATGGTACAAGTTATATTAAATGGGATGCTACAGATTCATGGGCGTACCCAGGTTCTGGGCCAGGGGGGGGCAAATCAGGTTTTTTTAAAAGTACCTCGTCAAATAAATGGATATGAAAAAGACACTTTTAAATAAATTATTTTATTATAGAATAGGTATTTTAAAAACCCTTTCGCAGCCCACTACTAGACATAGACTTCTCCAATTAATTGCACGCCACTTGGTTCGATCTCATTTTAAAAGAAATTTTCAAAAGTCTTCGGCAAAACAGTTAAAGATGAAACATAAACGTTATCGTTAACAAATTGTTCTATATACACTGAGCAAAAAAATCCATTTAATTTATCTTTGTCTGGTCTGGTATAGGAACATTCACAGCGGTACTTGTGAGCTACAAAAATCCAAAGCGAGTCTCAGATTTGCTTCTTGAAGTCCACAATTGCCTACAGGACTGGAGGATAAAGCAAGTGCCGCTAAATCAACCCAAATAACTTTCACTCTTCGTCAGGGTAACTGTCCGCAATCAGGCCGAGGTGGCAGCATTAGCGCTTATTTTTGAGCAGAAAAGGAACACCGGGATTTCTGCACAGGAGGGAGCCATTTACAAACCGTAGGTTGGAGGGTTTTCCTTTTCAGGGTGCACCTGGTTCTCCGACGTCTAGTAACCGAGACGGCGTGCGGTGCAGAATCAGTCTGTGATATCCGGGGGGATTTCCGTACAGAGAAAAGGGTAACTCGCCAGTAAAAGTCGAAGAAAATGTCTTACCGCAACGTGTGTGATTTTTTTTTTCTTGTGCGGAAATTCTCTCAGATGAAAAAGAAAACAAAATAACATGGAAAAGCATTGAAGGATGCAGGCAAACAAAAATTGCAGTTCCGGTAGCATCAAAAAGATTTGCCCGCAACCTGATTAGACTAAAAAGAGACGATCTCAGGAAGGTCACAGGTATCCTGACAGTGCATTGTCTCCTAAACAAGCACCTATTCACTATAGGCGCAACAGACAGCCCTCTGTGTAGGGGATGCACGGGGGCAGAAGAAGCGCCGCAGCACGTTCTCCTGATGATCCTTTTCTATTTTAAAAAGGGGCGCGAGCACTTTGTGGAGCTCGCGCCGATACCCCTCACCTGTCACCCCCAAGCTGGCGCTTATGGAGGACGGAGATTGTTTAGCGATCTCCGGCGCCCAAGTCGTCTGCGGTACCTGGCCCGTTTCCGGGCCTGGCGGACAGGAAGAGTTCTAAACCTCGCACGGTCCCGCTCCGCCATCTCCTACGCAAACATAACTTGCTCGCAGAAAAAGACGGCAGAGTTTTACGCGCTCTCGCTACGCAACATGGCCGCAATAATGTTACCAAGCGAGAGAAATCCCCCAATCCGATGGCCGCCTCGACTCGCCCTACTCCGGACATTTTGCCAGCGTGTGAGGTGTGTGGTCATAGCAGTGGTGGCACTCAGGCGTTGGCTCCTTGCGGATCAGATACAGGTGCTCTTCAAAGCCTCCTTTCCCAGTGATCACCTGTGTCAGCCGGTATGAGAGGGTCCCGTGATGCCTCTCGAGCCAATCCTCCATAAAGGGTCTTACCGCCGCAATAACGGCGTGCTCAGCACTCGGCTGCCCAAGTCGTTCCTTCCATTCCTTCACAAGGACATGGTGGAATTGAAATTTCTGGTCCTCGATTTTTCGAGTCTTAAGACTCCTACCTGAAGATCAGCACTTGTTGCGTACATTTCAATAGCCCGATATTGCTGGCCTTCAGGACCTCCGCCCATACTAGGAACCGCACAACTCCCGCGTATGGTCTCCTGCAGGAGTCATCGGACCCCCTCATATTTGGCAGTAACCGAGCCAAGCACGCGCTGCGCCAGCTTGGGAACCAGACTTCGGAAATGGTGTCCCATCGGCCTTTGAATGCGAGCCCAATGTGGGCTTACATATAGACCGGTTTAAAAACCATATCAAAGCAAAATGAGAAAATATATTTATGCGGCACAAAAACCTGTAGTGGATGCTAGTACGAAACTACAAATTATTACTAGACAACAAACTTCTGATATATCAGAGGATAATTATACCTGGATGTACGGCATACACTTGTAGAACTCGCAAAAGACTCCAATATAAATGTCATACAGAGAGCTCAGAACAATATCCTAAGGTCGATAGTAAATGTATCGTGGTTTGTTACCAATGCGGAACTGCATCAACAGCTCTCAGTGAAAAAAGTGAGAAAGAAAATACGACATGCCTCCGAGAATTATTTGTACTGACTAAAATACGAGTACATTCCAAAGGAATGGGCATGTCAGCTGACCATAAAATACTCCATAAAACGACTGAGAAGATTTACTGTCTTAGGACTATGATGAGTAGTTCTCCTCGCTTGAGAGCACGCTCTGATAGTCTCTGCGCTCGAACATCGCAAAGCCCTAGGACTGATTCCGATGACGATTGCCGATCTTACAGCAACACAAAAAATAAATCTGTCTTTGTCCATAGTCGATCTTAGTCACGTTTTTACGAGTCTGAGTGTGCTTTATATATAATAGAGAGAAGAAGATAGTAGGAACGTCAACACCTAGGGGGGGGCAGCTGCCCTCCCCTGCCCTACCCTGGGTACGCCCATGTACAGATTGTATTGATTCTTATTTCTGGGCTGGAGTGCGAAACCACAAAAATACTACTGGAATAATAGTTATCTCATCTCACCATTTAAGTCGTAGTCTCAGTACGGGCGATGCTCTCTACACCGGTCGAGCCAATATTTCTCGGGAAAACGTCATTGAAAGTCGAAATAAACTTGTGTCTCAAGTAGAGACCACTTTGGAAAAGGTCTCATATTGGGGTAGACTTAATTTGGTCTAATTCAACCCAACAAAGACACAAATTTGCGCGTTTACCACTAAAAAGCAGTCGTGGGTCGTATGTCCTCGTTTTGAAGATACTCCCCTAGGAGTACCTCAGCCAATATTGGAATACTTGGTGTCGACGTATTGAGCGAAGAAAATTGCTCGAAAAAGCTTGGTGTGCTCAACAGATCCAGGCGGTATTTCACTCCGCTAAGGCGGTGCCTTCGGCTTTATAAGGCGCAGGTTTGGCCTCACATGGAATACTGTCCTCATCTTTGGGCAGGGGCACCCCAATACCAGCTCCTCCCTCTGGACCGCATTCAGCGGAGGTCGACTCGTATCATCGATTGCCAGGAACTTCCAATTCGGCTAGACTCTCTGGCGTTGCGTAATGATGTGGCTGCCGCCTCTTTCCGCCATCGTCCAACGCGCCAGAAATTTTATTCCCATCATCTAGATAGTTGGCAGTCCACTACTGTGCGATTTTCCCGATATTTTCTGCCGCGCACAACAAAACTGTGGAATGAGCGGTCGCCTGCGGTGTTCCCGGACCAATACGGCCTTCAAACCTTCAAGAAAAGAGCGTACTCCTTCCTAAAAGAACGGCAACGCACTTGTGACGCCTCTGGTATTGCGGGTGTCCATGGGCCACGGCGTCTGCTCGTTTATTCCCTATATAATAATAATAAAATAAAAAAAGAACCTAAACGACTAAACACTCTAAATAGTATTATTTTCATAAGAAATCAATCAAAGATATTAAAGAAGAACTGCCATAGTTATGAGCTCCTTGCTGATGTAATTGCTGCTATTGGAAGCAATTCTAAATATCCATAAAAATCAAAACAGTCCTACAAAAATGATGATCCATCTCAGCCGTCTACATCTGCTATAATAATCGATCAAGATGAATAAGAAATACCAGCAGAAGTATTCAGTGTTTTTACAGCTAAAACATTTTTATTTTAACTTACCTTGTGATGCATTTTAAATTTTTAGTGAATCCTGTGGCTTTGTTTAGTTAAAATATACCTAAATCTGGTGAAATTTCAAACCAACACTGGTGAAAAAGCAAAAATGTTCTGTGAGTGCAAAGGTTTTCTGCAAGGTGGCAACACTGGTTGCCATCCTGTCCTCTCTGAGTATATATATGTGTTCTGTGATCCTGTCCTTGTTGACGCATTCTTTTATTGAGTAAACGGAGTAAACCTATAAAATAGTTGTAGTTATTAATGTTCATATTTACAGAATATTATAGATTATAGTTAATAGAAGTAGAAATAGACGTTTAATAAGTGGTGTGAGTTTAGTGTTATATGAATTTAAAAATTAATTAGTTGAAATGGCTGTATCTAAATCAACAAATACTTACAATCGTCAGAATTGGGAAGATTCGGTAAGATATTATTATGAGAGTTTTAACGTTTGTGAAAATGTTGTTAGATCTTTTGAACGTCGATTAATGTAACAATTGTTTTTTTGTGCAGGATTTTCCAATTTTGTGCCAAACATGTCTTGGAGATAACCCCTACATTCGAATGGTAATTATTTTAATTTTCTTAAATCTTTTAATACCTAGCTAAATTGTTGGATACCATTTTTCTAAGAATTTATATTGTTTTCAGACTAAGGAGAAATATGGCAAGGAATGTAAAATATGTGTAAGACCCTTCACTGTATTTCGTTGGTGTCCAGGAGCACGGATGCGCTTTAAAAAGACAGAAATTTGCCAGACATGTTCGAAACTTAAGAACGTGTGTCAAACTTGTCTCTTAGATCTTGAATATGGTTTACCTATACAAGTAAGAGACGCTGCGCTGAAAATACAAGATGACCTACCACGCAATGAAGTCAATAAGGAATATTACATACAAAACCTCGATAGCCAAATGTCTAAGTTTGACTCAACACAACCTAGCAATTCTGCTTTAAAATCTAAAGGAGCGTCTGACTTGCTGATGAGATTGGCGAGAACGGCACCATACTACAAGAGAAATAGGCCGCATGTTTGTTCATTTTGGGTGAAAGGAGAATGTAGACGTGGTGAGGAATGTCCATATCGGCATGAGAAACCAACAGACCCTGATGATCCATTGGCTGATCAAAATATTAAAGACAGGTATGTACAAATTTTTACAATACTCGAAAACTTTATAAAAAAAAAGTTTCTCTAAGCTGCTCATGTAAATCTGTAGTTAAATGCGATGAATATCAAGAGAACTGTGATTGTCAACCAAACATACATATACACTTCTATAGTTCAATAATGCTGCCTGCATATATATATATATATATATATATATATATATATATATATATATATATATATATATATATATATATATATATATATATATATTTACTTAAACTATCATTAGCTTATAACTTGTTAATCAAAATAATCAAAAACAGTATTGATTAAATACTTTTTTACAAAATGACCTTTTAGGAACTAAAGAACTCTTTAGTTAATTACACTTGATTTATATAAGGTAGGTACTAATGATAAAAGGAATAACAGGATGCACCTATTGTCAACCAGACTTTAATCTTTTATAGTAAAAAAAATTATTATCAGACACACTCAACCAATCATCTCAACTATTTATAGGTAAACTTTAAGACTAGTTTACCTATAAATAGTTGAGATGATTGGTTGAGTTGACAAACACCAACTATGCCACATTATGTGGCTCTCAAATCTCTTGGCTACAGTAGCTACCAAACTGTCAGAGCGGTCACATACTCATATTATGCAAAATTGCTTATAAATCGCTCACAGATCAAATCAGTGTGGCTAAGATCTATCAACCTGTTACTATTAAATGTCTGTATAGCCTTTTAGATGGACAGTAATCAAAATTTTAATAAAAAAATATGACTTCAAGAATTGTACCAAATTGAAATGGGACCACATGAGAAGCACCAGCTTTCAATTAAAAAAAAATCAACGAAATCAGTTTACCCAGTTGAAAGTTCTGTGGTAACAAACATAAAAAATATAGAGAACCTCCTTTTTTAAGTTGTTTAAAAACATATAGGTATACGGTTTATCAGGACTTTTTGATTGATGGAGCTATGTGCCAAGCAAATCAATAAATAAAATTGAAATCTCTGTTAGTAATTTCAAATTAACAGCTTTCACTAAATGCATATGAAAGTAAATAGACTTTGTATGTCTGTTTGTTCCGGCTAATCTCTGGAACAGCTGGGCCAATACCGCGGGTTTCACTGCAAGGCTCAGTTGGGATTAAGAACAAAATTTTGACGATGTTCTTTGGCTTTCTAGGTACTACGGAGTGAACGACCCAGTGGCCGAGAAACTAATGAGACGTGCAGCTGCTATGCCCGCCTTACCTCCGCCGGAGGATAAAACTGTCACTACCCTGTACATAGGCAATCTACCAGAAAACATCTCAGAAGATGAACTTAGAGGACATTTCTATCAGTATGGTGAAATAAGGTATGTCCAAAAACTGTCATTAATCATTTATAATTTATTTATTATGTTGTTAAAGTTGCATGAATATTAAAAGAAAATAAATTTGGAAAAGGCTGAAAATTTCAAGATGAGTTAAAAAAAGTCCAACATACTTGTTATGAGCGTCTTTCCGTTGCATTCGCCGAAAATAGGCCTCTCCCAATTGCATGTTACTCAGATTAATTTATTTTCTTTAGACTGATTCTAGTTTAGCATTATATATATTCAAAGACATACTCTAAAATATACATAAAAATAAAATTTTGAAACTTTTGTATTTATTTTCAGGTCTCTTACTTTAGTACCAAGGGCACAATGTGCATTTGTGCAATATACCACCAGGAGTGCTGCAGAGCACGCTGCAGAGAAGACATTTAATAGGCTAGTTATTGGCGGGAAACGACTTACCATTAAGTGGGGTAAATCACAAGGTTTGTATCACAGTGTTTATTTTATACCACCATTCATATTTTTGGTACATTCTTTTCCTAAAGAGAGTCATAATAACATTTTATATAGATATTATCTTTGTAAAATAGTAATTGAAAATAAATAATGCTACGCAAAATCAAAATGTTGTACCATATTGTTAATTTGTCTGCTTGGTGTGTTGGATCATGTTTGCAAAATATTATAGACATGGACGATAGTCAGTACACTGTTTCCTATATGTTTACTTGATAAGGAAAACTTTTGCCTGCAAGTCATATAATGCTTCTGTAAAACTGGACCAACAAAATGCATCCATCGCTAGAATATAATTAATCTCCATCGGGAATATCTGCACACCCGGCTGGAATGCGCTTCATCGCTTCCCCACGCATCGCCCCATGTTCGCCTATCTAGTACCGTTGTCAACGCAAGCGCCGTCCCACGAGTATTATTTTAGTTTCTCTGTTTAGAGAAATATTAACTCTCTAGTTTGCATGACCAGCAAGATGAGCCAGGTTTGCAGATATTTCCGACGGGTTGTAGTTTGTGAAATGATCTCGAATTTTCTTTAACTGTAATGTTTTGTTGACAGGTCGCCAAGGACCTAACGACAAGAATGAAACGATGCCGGAATTGGAACCTGTGCCTGGGCTGCCTGGAACGTTGCCACCGCCACCCGCTTACTTACATCCATTCCCACCCCAGGTATGTAGAAATAATATCTAAAATGGCTCTGGGATTGCCATATCTTCTAGGGCAAAATATTTCTTTTTGGGATATAAATCCTACACTAGAACAATTATGCTTATAAAATTCAGGTTTTTTTTTTTTGAAGTGAAACTTCTTTATCGGGGTTGTCAAAAAATTTAGTGTAATGTGTAATTTAATCGCTTACCATCAGGTGATACGTCTGCTCGTTTGCCCACTATTCAATAAAAAGAAAAATAAAAAAAATGTGTAACATTTTTTCGTTACGTGTAACATTTATCCGTTACGTTACGCGTCACATTTATCAGTTACGCTATCTTTTTGAAGTGAAACTTCTTTATCGGGGTTAAAATAAAATGTTTTATCATTATTGAGAGTAGTTATATACAATCCTTCAAAAAAAAATTATAAAATAAAACAAAAAACATTTTCAAACACAAACAATACCAAATTAATACTACAATTAAATATCACATTACAAACAATATTATTTTATTTAGTCCACAATGTAAATAACTACACACATCACATTCCACAAACTTACTTCATTCACACCACAGATCGCGAAATATTTACTCAGGTCTCGCTCCTTAACTTTTATTGCACTTGAAATAAGAATTGTCACGAATATTGCTGGTTTATAAGTCTTTTGTCGTTATACCTTACGTCGACATATGATATTTATTTTTTGAAAAATAACGTCATAAAGAAGTTTCACTTCTTACGAGTGTACGCTAGTACACGCAACTTTTTTTTTATTGAATAGTTGGCAAACGAGCACACGTATCACCTGATGGTAAGCGATTACCGCCGCCCATGGACACTCGCAACATCAAAGGCGTCACAAGTGCGTTGCTGACCTTTGGGGGATGGGGGGAGGGGTTGGGGTATGGGCCTCCGGTATCCTCACTCACTCGGTGAAACACAGCGCAAACGCTATTTCACACCGGTTTTCTGTGAGGCCGTGGTATCACTCCGGTCGAGCTGACCCATTCATGCCGAAGCATAGCTCTCCCACGGTGTCACAAGGTGACAACAGCTTGCAAAAGTTTACCATTCATGTAAAACTAACACTATTGTACCTGAATACCAGACCTTTAAAAAGAGTGGCCATAAGTTTCTTTGCCAGTATTCTTCTCATAAGGCCATACGCACTTTGGAAACTGGAAGTTATAGATCGACACAAGCGGGAAGTAGATTTTGGTGTTTTCACCATATTTACCTTGACAATCCAATACATACTGTGGCGTCTCTTTGTGTCGATCTATGATTTTTAACTGTAGCTTCAATTTGACGTTCATAAATGTCACTTAGTGTCTTAATTAAAATTTGAGCGTCTATAGTCGTTCCAATAGTTTATTTAACTTTTGACAGCTCTAATACTTAATCAAATAGTGATACCCTGACCCGTTACCTATTCGATTTCTTTCATCGATCGATTTTATGCATTAAGAAGTTTTAATCGATTTAACAAACTCATTATTTTATAGATAATTTCGTACTTCATATTTCTATGTGTTTCAATGTGCGACCTCCTTTGTCAAAATAAAGAAGAAATGGATTAAAAGAATGTTGTTCAAATATGACGGTTCTATGTCATGAAAAAATATATAAAAGGAACTGAATTTTCAAAATGTATTATTGTATTGTGTTGTAATTCAGTGGTTAATATTGTATTTGTTAAACTATTGATGATCTTTATTAAATCTCTCTATGTCTATTTTAAAATAATCTACAGTATTTCAATGAGTAACCTTCAATATAGTTGAGTATTTATATTCCTCCGTATTGATTTATTTGTGAATTCTCACGTTTGGTTGAGTTGAGCGTATCGTTCCTGCCTTCGTTACTGTCAAAATGCCAAAAAAGAAAGTACTCAAAGGACAAACAAGAGAGTTTGTCTTGCGACTTCGTGAATACTTTGAAAAGGAAAGCCGTAATGGTGGGCCTCTTATACCAGTGACTCAAGTTAGAGACCGTGTTGCAGCAGCATTAGGTATTAGTGCTCCAACAGTGGCAAAAATAACAAAAGAAGGCTACGGCAGCAGTGGCATGGAACAGAATAAGCTATCTACACCTAAGAAAAAACGTCCGCCTAGTAAAGTTACAGCCGTTGACAATTTTGACGCTGATGCTATTCGTCGTCATATATACGACTATTACCAAAGAAAAGAGATTCCAACATTAAAAAAACTAACACAATCTCTTCGAAATAGTGGTTTGTTCCGTGGTCAAAAATCTTCTCTGACAAAGGTATTGAAAGACATTGGAATGTTATTCCAAAAATGTGACAAACGAAAAATTTTAATGGAACGCAATGATATTGCTTTGTATAGATGCGATTTTTTAAGACAAGCAAAAAAAATAGAAGATTGGTCGAATGTTGTTTTCACAGATGAAACTTGGCTCAATGCGAATCATACGCTGTCAAAAACTTGGACTGACAACACCGTTGGCTCCACTTCTACAGTACCAATGGGAAAAGGCGAACGACTGATTATTTGTCATGCAGGAACAGTAAAAGGATTTGTGCCAGGCGCTCTATTAGCTTTTAAATCCCAGAAAACAGGAGATTATCATGAGGAGATGAATTCGAACGTGTATGAAAAGTGGTTCAGAGAAATGCTTACATCACTCGAAGAGCCATCAATAATATTTATTGATAATGCACCTTATCACTCTCGTCAAATTAATAAAATACCAACACAGGCCAACAAAAAACATGAAATTATAAACTGGCTCCGTGACAATGGCGAAGAGGTGAATGAGTCCCTACTAAAAGTAGAGTTAGTAAAGATATTAAAAACAAAGAAGCTGCCAAAACGATACGTCATAGATGAAATGGCAGCAGAGCATGGGCATACCGTCCTCAGAATTCCCCCATATCACTGCCAATATAATGCAATTGAAATGATCTGGGCACAAGTTAAAGGATATGCTGCGAGGAACAATACAACTCCTCCTTTCACCGCAAGAAAAATGCTGAATTTACTGAAAAATGCGTGTGAAAAAGTAACTCCAGAAAACTGGGCGAATGTTGTAGAAAAAACAAAGAAGGTGATAATGTCGGATTGGGATCGGGATGTTGCATTCGACAATTTATCTATCCAAGAAATGATAATCAATATTACTGAGAACTCAAGTGATGATGATTCCTGGTCATACGAAGAAGACGATTCTTTATAATTAAAATTAGTATTACAGTACCTCTTTTGGTTGTTTTATTTTTAATCCGTAAATTACTACGAATTTCAACATTTTGTACCTGTTCATTACAAGTAGGTACCGCAGGTAGTTTTTATTTGAACCAACTATAGTAAGTCTAAACAATTATTTTAGATTCATTAATTTGCGGCGAATACATTCGATCCCATTACTAGGTACGAGTACGATGGAACTGTTTTCATTACGCATTGAAACAGAGACATTTATGCATTGAAACAGAGACATTTAGGGCATTTTAATGCAAAATAATAAAGCTTTTTACGTGATTTGATATAAAATATAATCACAATAATTTTATTGTATGTTTTATTAATATAATCGATAATCGATTTATTTCAAAACCGTTTTTATAGTCTGTGGTCATTAATTACGAATGACACATCCCTAAGTGGGCGGAGCCCGCCCATAAAGTACAGTATTATCTGTAGTACATTGTATCAAAAATTATTACAAAACTTTATGTGCGTGATCTGTCAAAAGTTAAATAAAGTATTGGAACGACTATAATGTAGGAATTTAATTTAGTCATAATTTTTATTTGTTTTGTGTATTATTGCCGATTATGTATTTTCATCACATGAGTATTTTAGAGAAGTTCTTTTGTATTATGACGAGTTTTGTATTTTTTACTGCTTTTATGAAATATGTCTGTGTCATTCTCACTCTCATTTATAGTTGTTGTGAGTGTGAAGTTAAATTATGTAGAACGAAACTAATTTCTTGAACTAGTGGTTCGAGTGGCTGCTACGCCGCTTTCAATTGCACCAAGTGTTGTGGGTTCAAATCCCACAAGGGACAACACTTTGTGTGATCCATAAATTGTTGTTCTGAGTTTGGTAGTTCTTTGTGTCTGTTTCATGTATGTTGTTAAGTCCCCCGCGACACGGTATGTAATTTCCTAATGCAAGAATTCTTTTTTGAAAGAAAAAATCCTACTGCGTTGAATATTTTCCACAAAAACGAATAACATATAATCGTTACAGATGCCGCCACCACCGAATCGACCTAACGATTTCTTCAACCTGCACCACTACGGGGGCGCGGGCTGGGCTCCGTGGGGCGGCGTGGGCCCTGGCCTGGGCCCCGGCGTGGGGCCCGGCCTGGGCCCCGGCGCGCCGCCCCCGCCCGCGCTGCACTACCCCAGCCAGGACCCCGCGCGCCTCGGGGCCCACGCGCACGCCAACGCGCCGCAGCCCTAGCCGCACTTCTATTCGCCCACATCCCTGTAGCCTCCTCCAAGTTTTTTTACCTATAAAGAGTTTGATCAAAATTCAATAGGATAGTTGACTGTATCGTAATGTCTCCTTCATTAAAACGAATATTAAAAACATCTCGGCAAATATAATACTTACAGCTTTTAATTTATATTACAAATTTTTAATCAAATAAGCATTGAAATATATTGCTCAATTTTTAATAGTCTGAAACAGTGACGTCACAGGTTTGTATCTAATACATTTTTCATACAAAGCTTTTTTTAGACAGATGATATAAAGTAACCAATTTGACTAAGGTCAATTAACTTATTTTTCTTAAAAGTAATTCAGTAAACTCTTTATCTCGCATCTGTCGTGAAATATATTTTCATAATAAAATATTACTAGTAGTCGCCCTGTGATCGAAATTCGATTCGATGGTTTTTTTTTTTGGCATGATGACGTCTTATAAATTGATAACCGCCGGATGCGTGCATTAAAAAGCATGACTCATTGTCACGTTCCGTCTGAGCCGAGCGTGAGAGCGAGAGAGCGAGAGAGCGAGAGCGCGAGAGCGCGGAACCGGAACAAGCGATAGAGAGGCACGGGAGGCCTAAGCGTTGTGTTGACTTGTGACGAATCGCATTCCTTCTCCATTATAAATTTTGACTACCAAATGTCTCACTCATCCGTTCTCATAATTTTTGTACCCCTTACAAAGTTTTTATTGCACGTATTAATTTATAGGTAAGACTGCCTCGTTGGTCTAGTGGTTAGCGTAAGCGACTGCAGATCAAGAGGTCTCGGGTTCAATTCCCGGGTCGGACTGCTGTTGGGTTTTTCCTACAAGAAATTCTTAATAGCAGCCCGGAGTATGGAAGATGGCGGTGTTTCCCGCCCGTGCTTCGGAGGGCACGTTAAGCCGTCGGTCCCGGTTGTCATGACCAGCTATGGCAATCGTTATTGGGAAGTCAGTGCCCTCAAATATACTGACAACTAGTTCAACCTTCGAATTCAGTTCGCCCTCAGGGTTGCGGAGGTCAGATGCCAGTCGCTCTGTGTAAAAACTGATATTCAGGTAAAATCGGTTGAACTGGTAGCCGACCCCAAATAACATTGGGAATAATAAAGGCTAGGAAGATGATGACTACCAATAATCAATCTACCAGATAATTGTGAGATAGAGTTGATCGGAACTGAATTTTCACCAACCTATACATACGCACGGGCACAGTATATTTTCCTAGTGTGATAGTTGTCTTTAAAAAGATATACTCGTATGTTTGTATAAATCTGTATGTACCTACAAATATTGTTAGTTGGTGTACTTATTTTATTAAAGCAATCATAAAAACATTACTGTTGCTTAAACTTCTTTAAAATATATTTACGAGTGATAAATGATTAACTTTGTAGATGCGAGAGAAATATTTCTATCACATTTACACGTTAAATCACAAGAAATATAACAAATGTGGAAAGGGCTGAGGGTTAAGAACTTAGATAATTGCGTGTTTTTAATTTTAGACTAAGTAAGTACTTTAGTTGACTGTAAGATAAGTTGTGACAACGTTGAATTTGTTAATGTTGTAAATAATAAAGAAATTTACATTATGAAACACTATGTTTTCTGTATTATTTTTGACAAGTTCATTTAATACTGGCACAAAAATGATTTTTATTTCAACACTATATTTTGCCCTCGCATAGCCGTTAATGGTAGCCTATATCCTACCTCAATAATCGAGGGATATCTATTGTAAGTGCCCCCCAAATCAGCGATTTAGCCGTGAAACCGTAAGAGATAGACAAGAAATCGAATTTAAAATATCATTGTATGGCTTAATACTGGACTTCGTTACATAGATTGTCGACAAGAAATGAAAGATCAATTTTTGTGGTAGATCAAGTGAATTTACAATATTTCGTAAGGCATCATCAACAATAAATAGCCTTTAGCAGTTCACTGCTGGACATAGGCCTCTCCTTAAAAGGAGGCTTTGACCCACTAAAATATAAAACATATATTTTGGTAGCAGTACATATAACATAAAACACCACCCATATTTAGGACTCGGTTATAATAATAAATATTTCGGACATCTAGCACACAACGCCATCTAGTCCCAAGCTAAGCAAAGCTTGTGTTATGTGTACTAGACAACTGATATGAATGCTTTTATACTTTTTTTTTGTAAATACATACATATTTTACATAGAAAATACCCAAACTCCGAAACAAATATTTGCAGATCATACAAGCATTTGATCCGACCCGGGAATCGAACCCTAGACCTCAAGCTTAGCAGTCGCATACGATACCACTACGCCACCGAGACAGTCAAAGGTTAATCCTACTCTATTCATATTGGAATGCAATTCCATCAAACTCCAAATTGCTATCAAGTGTACACTGGGAATAGAACACAGAAATATTTCTGTGGATTAGAAAGTTGGGAAAATGTAGACAGACGCAATGGACAACTTGTTGGTGACACTTGTTGTCACGATCTACTAGTGTTCGCTACACTTTAAGCAGGTGTTTAAACAACCAGCTCTCGACGAATTCGTTTCGGGTAGTGTTGGTGTAAGCAGGTCAGGGTCGCAATTCTGATTATTAAATCAGCTCTTGACAAACTTATATTGAGAGCAGGTACAGAGTGTACTAACGCCCATTCAACTGGTTGATTCTCGAAAATTGATACTTAGATCTCTGGGATAGCGGTCAGGCTAACCAGTAGACAGCCAGGCAAAGTAACGTGTTCTGGAGTTCTCCTTGCCAACAAAATTTCGACCTAACGACATTGCTGGATTAACCCTTAAGCAAATTAAGCAATTGCTTAGGGCATCACGTCTTGGGGGGGCACCAGCACCAGAAACAGCAAAAAAGCTCGATGCTTTATCAATATTGTACATAGAGTCAGATATGCTAAAAACGTTGGACTTAAAAACTATTTTCCGCCAATTTAATGCCCGAAAAAGTCGCAAGTCGTATTTCAATATTTTTTTAAAAAAAATGCTTTGGTTTTTATTGTATGTAATACCTTCTCCACGTATGTCTTTCGACCTTCATACATATTCTAAGGTACGTAATTTATGATACTAGTTTACTTATGGATAGGGGGGCCCCAGAGGCGTGGATTGCTTAGGGCATCAAGTAGTCTTAATCCGGCACTGCCTAACGATGATACATCAAGTTTTGAGCTTGGTAACCTGATTGCCAATCAGGCAATGTTTTGGTGAAAAATATACAAGAATTAAAGATTTCAGTAGATCATCTAAAAATAATTTAATAAAAGAGTAAATTTCTGAAACTATATTTATTATTAATCATAAGTTTATAACATGACTTATTCGTTACAAAACAGTTTAAACATTTAGATACATCTACACGCCTTCGCTTACCGTTTATCTGGGGTAAGGACGGTCTGTTAAATAATTTACAATATGCTAGGCCCAGATTATATAACGTAAATCAACTTTAGATTGGATTGGATACAATTTTGTAAGCGGTCTATTTAGTCCATCAATTTCCAAAGACTAGTTAATAAATATGCTTAAACGCTTATCAACTTACACTATTATATTTATACAACGATAAATACTAAAATTGAAGTCTTGTGCATCTAATAAATAGTCTCAACGCAGGGCAAGAGGGAGTCACACGCATGGGAATACTACTGGTTAAGTAAATGGTCCAAATACATACACCTATTAGCGATATTATACGATTTTAAATGTATTATAAAATGTTAAACAATTTTTAAATTTAATTTCATTACACAGTTAATCCAAATACGATATTTACATTTTGTTGGAATGTCTACACAAGAGGTCCTACCACATGTCTAATAGTCAATTCAGAGAAGACAATATTGATATTGCAAAAAATATTAATCTAAAATACTTGATATTTGTTAAATCAAAACCTGTCAACCGTTGTAGTGTCAATATTACACTAAACAATAAACCCTGGTATAACATTGTTAGAAATTGTTTGAAGACTCCACAATTTTAGTAGGTACATAATCTTAAAGCGTTCGTAAGCTCATGTCGATTAAAATAACTTTTACAGCTAGCAATAAAGTAAATTGTCTGCATATAATAATCTTATTATAAATATTGTAATAATAATAAAATACCGAAATGCTGTTCGTGTAAGTACAGTGCTACAAATAATAGAGTGGAACACTACCTTTTAAGTAAATTATTATGAAAATATAAAAAAAAGAAATTATCTATAAAAAAAGATTGACTATTTAAAAAGAAGCTTTAATTAATTTGACATTAACTCTATTTTCAGTTGCACTATACGTGGTAAAGCTACAATTGATATAAATTGATTGTTATAATTGTTAAACTGCATTTCGTACACAGCCATTATGAATTTTGGCCGTTAAACTGCTTTTATTGTCTCCAACATCACAGACAGAAGTTATTAATATATAGATGTCGTACAATGAAGTTGGAGACAGCTGTGAATAACTCAAGCCTACAACATTTTTGTATTTAAAACACATGTAAAATAAGACCACCTGACCACACCCCTCAAGCTATCATAAAGTTTGATCAAACTCGAGGTAGAAAAACTTGATTAATATAACAATATTAATCGACAAAATGATTGTGTCAGAGAAAAGTATGCAATATCAGAAAATACTTAATACTTGTTATGATTTAATTGCGTAATCGATGTGCACTAACATAGCGATCATCCATTTAGTCAGTACATTCACACCTGCAAACAAAATAATACTATAATTAATAAAAAATGGTACATTCATATTTTGGCTAAGTATTGAAACCCTTTTTATTTCTAAAATTTTAAACCTTTATATATTTTACTAGCTGTTGCCCGCGGCTTCGCCCGCGTTTATGTCGGGTTTTTCGTGTTTTTTCGCGGTCGCGGATATGCGATTGATGCAAAAATTAGATAAAAACAATCCTTGATGCGGATTATATATCATTCTAAAATTTCAGCTCGAACGGTGCAGAAGTTTTTAAGTTTTTGAAGCGTACACAAACCAACATAACATTTTTATATATATAAGATATATAGATTTGTCTACTGATTGAAATAAAATACATACTAAATTTTAAGTGAAGGAAATATCATAATAATATCCAAATCAGTTAAGCCGTTTCTGAGATTATTCCGTTCATTGTTGCATTGTCTGCATTCGCAATGAGAATTGTGACCACCATTTTTGGATTGTGCTTATGCGTTCCATCAGGCAGTGGTACTTTAGCAAGTTAATTAATAAAAAAAAGGTAGAAATAAAAAAGCGAGGGAAATAGAGAGAGAACGGAGTAGAGATATATATTTCACCGTAAGGTTATAAATACCGTTAGATTATAATCTACCTAGCGAGATTGTAAACTGTCGAAATATTGTGAACTGTGACGGGCTCACATAAAACCAGTGTGAAACAGCACCTGCGCTGTATTTCACCGAGTGAGTGAGGATACCGGCGGCCTATACCCCATCTCTCTCTCATCACTCAAAGGCTGGCAACGAACTTGTGACGCCTCTGGCGTTGCGGGTGTCCATAAGTGGCGGTAATCGCTTACCATCAGGCGATACATTTGCTCGTTTGCCCCTTTACAATAAAAATAGAGAGTAATATGTTACGGTTCACAATCATTCGACAGTTTACAATCTCGCGAGATGGAGCAAGGCGGGTAAGGTGGTGAGGGGGTGAGTGAGAGAGGGAGCGGTACGCACGCTAGTAGCGGTTGGCGCTGGCGATCTGCTGGTTGACGGCGGCGGCGGCGGCGCTGGAGGCGGCGGTCTGCACGTGCTGGTTGCGCAGGATCTCCGTCGTGAACTCGGCCTGCGCCTTGGCCATGGACGCGCCCGTCGAGCGGTAGATGCGGTGCACCTGACACACAAATATAGCCACCTATCACATCGCAACACGACGCCATCTAGCCCAACTAAGCAGAGCTTGTGTTATGGTTACTAGACAACTGAGTCCATCAGCAGACGGTGCCCGCTTCAGTGCGGGCAGGCGCTAGGGGGGGGGCCGGTCGTGTTAATATCAGCAGTTCCCGGACCCCCCCTTCTCAGGCGCAGAGTAGCACACCGTGTAGTTATAGTCGGTTCGATTCCGACACATTACCACGTCGCAAACCCCGGCGGGGTGATGGCCCGAGGAGGTTTCCACACGTTAAAAAAAAAAAGGTTACTTGACAACTGATATCAATTTCCTTACTATAATATGCTTGTATTGTACATATAAACATTCCTATCGAATCACTCAATCTCTTGCTGAAAATTGCATTATTGCGCATAATTTTAAAGAGCTAAGCGAACAGACCAGGGAAGAAATTTAATTTTATACTGTTTAAAAAAGGAGTACATAACATTTGAGATATATATATATATGGCGATTGTGTTTCTATTATTTTCTACTACATTTGTTTACGTAATAGCTCGATCGGGACGCTTACGCATCTTCAGTTTTGTATGTCAGATCAATCACGTACTTACTTTCACGCCAAGAGGTCACCAAGCACATCTTGCACAGGTCTTTAAGACTACTCCCGCACTAGGAATAATTCCTGTGTCGAGGGGGGACTTGACAAACGGACGAAACAAATGAAACGGACACAAACAACACCCTGACTTAGAACAGCAATTTGTGGATCACACAAAGTGTTATGCCATGTGGGATTTAAGCCAATAGCAGTTGGCGAAGTAATAAACGGCGTGGTAACCGCTTAACCACTAGGCCAAACGTGCAGTTGAAAGGTCTTCGTAAACCGATTGCCATTGAAACTAAATTGGTCACACACTTCGCACGGATTTCGATCATATCGCCAAACAGGCGTACGATTGAAATTCTCAAGGAAACAAAAACGTGGCCGTCCGGAACAGACCTGGCACGTACAATTGCAGACGAGTCGAAGAAGGTTGGTAAGACGTGGAGCGAGAATGCTGTGGACGCCCTCTGCCCCATCTAAGGGGTCATAGGACTATAAGTCAAGAGTATAAAAATATAGAGACAACATTACCTTTGCCATTAAAAGAATATCAGCTACGACGCACAGGATGAACCCTATAGTCACCAGCAATGTGACGATGCCCACTCCGACGTTAATCTTGAATGCTGCGATGCTGGTCAGGAGTCCGCTGTAAAGTATAACAAAACATTACATTAATTATTTTTATTATAATCAAGAAATTACATTTTTAATTAATATTTCTGTCGATAAACTTTTTTTTCATTTAATGAACTATGGCATTGCTTTCCGCTTGTGCCTCGGAGGATGAACACCTATGACAATCGATTTTGGGAGGTCCGAACACTAGTTCAAAATTCGAATTCAGTTTACACTCAGGGTTGCGGAGGTCCGATGCCAGTCGCTCCGTGGAAAATCTGATATTCAGGTAAAACCGATTGAACTAGTAGCCGACCCCAAATAATCTTGGGAATAATAAAGGCTGGGAAGATGTATATTTTTCTTAATTAACTAAAATTTGATTCAAATTATTTATACCCACACGTGACTACTATAGACCTTTAAATATAGCTTGATATCTGTGACAGTTATCAGCTGTGTCATTTAAGAACTTAAGGGGTACATTTTATGCGTTAATTGTTATACTTTTAACTAACAGAAATTTCATCCCCATCATCTAGATGGTTGGCAGTCCACAACTGTGCGATTTTCCCGAAACTTTTTGCCGCGCACAGCAAAACTGTGGAATGAGCTGTCGCCTGCGGTGTTCCCGGACCAATACGACCTTTAAACCTTAAATAAAAGAGCGTACTCCTTCCTAAAAGGCCGCAACGCACTTGTAACGCCTCTTGTGTTGCGGGTGTCCATGGGCGGCGGTAATCGCTTACCATCAGGCGATACGTCTGCTCGTTTGCCCTCTAAACATTAAAAAAAGGCAATACCGGCGGGTTTTGTTGCTTTTAAATTGGACATTGTTTACTAGTTCAATGGTTTTATGTTTGTTCTAAAATAAAAGAAGCCTAAATTACTCTTTATAGCCAGTGAAAGTCCCGTCAAAATCAGTCCAGTTATTCCAGAAATTAGCCGATATAAACAGACAGACTACAACATACTCGGTTTTGGTTGTGTTTTATGGGTTCTTGTAGAGTGTTTACACAATGGCCGCTTTCAATATTAATTAATCATTGACTAAAGCAAGCGTCACCTCTGATGGATTTTATCATTTTATACAATCAACAAGATAGCAGTCATTTTTTCGAATGTGTCATACGAACTCTTGTTCTTTAGAATGGATTATCTTATCTTAAAATATACGAAATAACATAAACATTATTTCTAGAACAACAATCATTGTTCCTCTTTATTTTTTGATGCACGTCGCCACTTGTAAACTATATATATATATATATATACTAGCTGACCCACGCAACCTCGTTTGCGTCTTCTATTGCCAGTAGCGTGAAATTTTTCCTCGTTTTTGAAACATTCTTCATTGGTGCTCCGTTCCTATTAGTATTAGCGTGATGATATATAGCCTTCCTCGATAAATGGACTATCAAAGACTGAAAGAATTTTTCAAATCAGACCAGCGGTTCCTGCGATTAGCGCGTTCAAACAAACAAATAAACACTTCAGCTTTATAAATAGCGGACTCAAACGTGGTTACGTGGGTCAGCTAGTAATATAATATATACCAATATCATATATATAATATATATATCGTCTCTTAGAACATATCTATTAGACTACAGTTAAATCTGAGAAATTCAATTGAACTTACCAAGAACCTCCACTGCTGAACCCAATAGACTGCACCAGGGTTATAATAGTTTGAAACAAGAAAATGAAGAAAAACACCATGAAGTTGAATGACGAGTCGCTCCTGAAGGCCTTGTAGATAGGCCTGTACCAACAAACGAAGCTAAACGGTGTCAGTAGAATGAAGTAGAGTATGGAGAGTCCGAATATCGTGAAGCCTTCTCCGACGAACATCAGGGACATTGCGCCAATAATGTTGAGGGTTAAGACAAGGGCGTGGACTGTAAAGAAAATTTATTAAAAATTAAAAAAAAACTCTTAGTAAATAATATAAATAATTATTTTGGACATCTAACACACAACGCCATCTAGTCCCAAACTAAACAGAGCTTGTATTATGGGTACTAGACAACTGATATAAATAAATACTCGTATATACTTTTTTTTTGTAAATACATATTATCGATAGACAACAGACAAACTCCGAAACAAATATTTGCAGATCATACAAACATTTGGTCCGAACGGGGAATCGAACCCGAAACCTCAAGTACAGCAGTCCCATACGCTACCAGCGCGCCACCGAGACAATAATTGTTTCTCAATATGAGTGTGAAAAACATTATCCTCCTTCTGACGCAATCGGGTAATAAGTAATAAGAACTCAGTACAGATGTTTAGTGAACTTTCATGTATATAATGTTTGAATGTGTTATCCTCCAGAATAATTAATTTTAATTATAGTCATTAATATCAGCACTCGTTCTGTCGTGTTTCGTTGGTGAAGGCTATAACGGAGGCCCAACGATGCTGAACCCTCTCCATAGGCCGT
This sequence comes from Spilarctia lutea, assembly GCA_916048165.1. Taxonomy (NCBI): domain Eukaryota; kingdom Metazoa; phylum Arthropoda; class Insecta; order Lepidoptera; family Erebidae; genus Spilarctia; species Spilarctia lutea. The sequence goes on from OU696487.1 coordinate 14,102,574, forward strand.
CATAGTGGGTCATCATGTTGGATCGTTGCATTGCCTGCATTCTCAATGAGTATGTTGACTACCACTCTTGGATTCTGCTCATGCCTTCCATCAGGCAGAGTAGAGTCACATTAGCAGGCTAATACATAAAAAAATAAAAATAATAAAGATTGCGGACAGCTAACACACAACGCTATCTAGTTCCTAGCTAAGCAGAGCTTGTGTTATGGGTACTAGACAACTGATATAAATACATATATACTTTGTTTTTGTAAACACATACATATTATAGATAAAAAAACAACCAAACTCCGAAACAAATATTTGCAGATCATACAAACACAACAAACATTTCTTCACTTCACTGGGAATCGAACACGAGACCTCAAGCACAGCAGTCGCATACGCTACCACTGCGCCACAGAGGCAGTCGATACATTACATTACATTTCTGTACTATATTGTATACTAAAGAGTATACGAGTTGCGAGGTATTGATAAAGCAGGATTAACTATTTTTTATCATCAGCGTTGATGAAAACAATACAAGGAAATAGTTAACTGCCTCGGTGGCGTAGTGGTAGCGTATGCGACTGCTAAGCATGAGGTCTCGGGTTCGATTCCCGGGTCGGACCAAATGTTTGTATGATCTGCAAATATTTGTTTCGAAGTTTGGGTGTTTTCTATGTATAATATGTATGTATTTACAAAAAAAAAGTATATAAGTATTTATATCAGTTGTCTAGTACCCATAACACAAGCTCTGCTTAGCTTGGGACTAGATGGCGTTGTGTGTTAGATGTCCGAAATATTTATTTATTTATTAAACTAAAATACATAGTTCATTGTTGACTTTGCCTTCTTTGAAATTCATTGACTGAAATAGGTGTTGAAGATATTTTAAAAACATTATTAATTTGTAATAAAATTGCGCTAAACTATCCAGAGAGATATTAAAATTTGTCATATAGGCCTACAGAAACAGTTCCATCATCCATCAAAATGGTGTATCATCAGGTGTATCAATACAAACATCATGATACTACCACTGGCATTTAATACACCCCTGTGTCAAATGTACTCTCAAATAACATTTAATGTATTCATTCAATCATAAATGCTACCGTGATAAAACAAAGAGGTAATTTATTTCTAAAAGTTGTGATAATACGTAAACAGTTGATAACAAAATACTCACACATCCACAAGTGGTAGAGGTGTCGAACAATTCTCTGAAATTCCAGCGGTATGTCGACATTGATGTCTTGATAGAAGCAGGGCTGTATTGGGCAGAACGAAGGCAAAGGCGGCCAATTGTTCCGCCTGCCCGCTGAGCCAGCTCGGAGTTCGGCCTCCCTTCGGGCCAATTCCTCTGCTTTACGTTCTAATTCTTCTTGTCTTCTCTGTAGTTCATTCACATCCATGGTTATTTGTACAGTTTAAAAACAAAACTAAAGCGTGTGTGAGTTCAAGAGACAATCTACAACGGATGGTATCACATCTACATGTGCAATTTGAATTTAACGAGATCGAGTGGGTGTAACACTCGCTTACACTTATTATAGTTAACGAGCTGGCTGTTTGTGCTGTTTACAAATAGATAAATGTGTGTATATAATATTTTATTTACACTTGTATGTAGTGTAAGCAAAATTCGTTCTTATGTGACAGGTATAATTCGTAAATATGATAAAATTTGGAGGTCGCGCTTACGGATGGACGTTATTAATTGTAATTTAGATTTTGTCTAGTATAAGCAAGTAGTAGAAGCAGTTAATAATCTCAAATATATATTAATATTTTTGACTAGACTGTTATGTACAGTGCTGTACTATGGCTATGTCGGCTGTTACGAAGTTAAAGGTAGTGAATTCGATTTCGATTCAGTACAGAAAGAATTGTGATATCGTGACATTTGTTTATTCTTTGAGTAACATTATATTATTCATAGATAATATTTTTTATTATCCTTCTATTTTAAAGTACCTAACTTATCTACTGACACAAACAAAACTACACCGTTTAGTTTAAATGCATTAATTAAGTTGTTTTAAAAGCTTGTTGAATCACTTGAATTTGAAGTTGGTTTGCTAACACAATAATAACACTCTACTAACTACCAAATTGAATATACTTGGACTTTACTCCCCATTGGAGGTGACTTTATGTATATTTAAATTGTACAACATATAGGCCAATGAAGGACTATATTTACGGGCTCTTACACACCATGCCGGCGGCACGGCTTGTAATTTAAGCCATGCACGCACATATTGCAGAGAATTAATTCAGTTATGAATAGGCTGAAAAAAAATTCAACGATTGGTCGTTGTGCGGCGGCTCGGCAACACAGATGTAACGTACGCTACGGGACACCGTACCGACCACGTGTCGCCGGCATTGTGTATAACATGTATGGGAGATCTAAGCTATATTTAGTAAATTTTGGTTCGTTTTAACGAATTTATCGATGTTTGTTAATTATTGTTGTAACATTATGACATTGCTATTAAGGTGACCTATAATGGTCTAAGTAATTCTTTACATGACAACAACAAAATGGGCGTCATTTACGAATGAAAATAATAAATATACAACTATATATATATTCAAAAAGTGTTTACCTTCAGTTCCTTTTGTGTGATTCGAAAAAAGCAAAGTGCACATTAGTTAGCATGCAATACTGTTTGTACATTAACTACCTATATGCTACAGTCTAGGCTATAATTAACCAAACTTTAGAGAATTTTTATATGATATCTTGATCTTCTTTAGCCTAGATTTATAGTAAATAAACTGTCTCCGAAGTTATAACTTGAAAACGGAGAAAATGTTACATATTCATTAAGAATCTCCATATTCTGGGTATATCCAAAATAAATCCATAACACGAACATCTTTAATTAGTACATAGGGAGTTTTGCTATAAAGAATTTAATGTACTTCATAACCAAGTAGTAAAAAGTTGAAACTAGATTAAAGCTTGACTTGGTCACTGGACTGTATACACTGGCATACAGTCCAGTTTTTTTTTTTTTTTAAATGGCAACTCCCACATTAGGAATAAACATCCTGTGTCGTGGGGGACTTTACAAACATACATGAAACGGACACAAAGAACATCCAGACTCGGGACAACAATTCGTGGATCACACAAAGTGTTGTACCGCGTGGGATTTGAACCCAAGACACTTGGCGCAGTAGCAAGCGGCATGGCGACCGCTGAAACCACTCGGCCAACCGTGCAGTCACAATGCTGTTGCTATGTTACAATGCTGTTACACGATATTACGTCATTGTGGTTTTATGAAGAACTAAACGAAGAAAATCTCAGTGTTCTGGCTTCAGAAAGTTGCAGTTGCAGAGGGTATCATTAATATAACCACTGATAATAACCACAATTCGACATATCAACTCATTAATATACTTGTTTTTTAAATATTTCCTAGGTCCATTAGTAAATAACTTAAGCAAATGAATTGGATATAAATCATTTTGATAAAGTGTTATTCATACTTATAGTGATAAGATATAACACAATAATGTTGTATAGTCATTTTTATTACTGTAACTTTTGTTTGAAAAAGCATTGTGCTTATTATAATTGGAATCAATCCATTCTTTACTTATTCTGTGGCAAACTGATATATTTAACTAGCTGACCCACGCAACTTCGTATGCGTCTTATATTGCCCGTAGCGTGAAAATTTTCCCCCGTTTTTGAAACATTCTTCATTGGTGCTCTGCTCCTATTAGTAGTAGCGTGATGATACATAGCCTATAGCCTTCCTCGATAAATGGACTATCCAACACCGAAAGAATTTTTCAAATCGGACCAGCGGTTCCTGAGATTAGCGCGATCAAACAAACAAACAAACTCGTCAGCTTTATTGTATTAGTATAGATAAGATTAACTATAAACCAAAATCATCAGAATACATTCTGCTGCTAAACTACTGGACTTCATTAAATCTTAACAATTGTTTATATGACACAACGAAAAGTAGAAAAAATGTAGCAAGAACTAAGGCTAGGAATATTATCTTGTGTCATGGGGTTACTTTAAAAACATGTATGAAACAGACACAAAGAACCACAAACATACAGACATACCAACAATTTGTAGATCATACAATGTGTTGTCCCATATGGGCATTGAACCCACAACACCCAGTGCGGTATAAAGTGTCTGGTCATCTCTCTACTTCCTACTGAATTAACTTGCTCGTTGACTGTTTCTTCTTATAAGTCATTGTAAATATACACTGAAAGCTGACGAGGACTCAGACCAACCCACTGTCAACATCGGTTTCAACTACTGTGCTACTCATACAGTCATAAAGAGTTTGTTATTGCCCTATAAAGTATTAGAATTACTAAGTATACACAAGCAATTGTTTCCAATACCTGAAAGTCAGCCGTTGTGAAATTCTGTGGCGGTTGATTGGGCTGCTGAGGTTGTGAAGGCCGTGTGTACTGACCACTGATTGGTGGAGATACGGCTTGCATGATGGCTGGTTGAGACTGTGGCTGAGTGGGTTGTTGCTGAAAAGTTTTGTTTCTTGTAAGTACAAGTATATCTTTGATAAGACAGTTTACATTATTATTCAAAGGCTTTGGTGAATTAATTATTTAAATTAGATATATGTTAATTAAAGTGTCATCATCAGATTTATATAACTGACTTAAGTGGGAAATTAATTTTCAACAGAATACTTTAAATCTGTAGATACTTTATATTATATTAAGGCTTTAAATATTTCGTTTGGTTGTTAATGAGACTCTTTGATAGTCCACACACACATACCGAAAGGTAATATTTTTTTTAATATCTTAACGTCTTTAAATAAAGTACATTAACATCCAAATACTTCTATTGAATAAAGAAATGTTTATAAACTGTAAAACTTATTATAAAAATTTATGCAGCCTATCTCAGTAGTACAGTCAGGTAAAATTTGAACATAACTTCTTCATGTTATTTGATGTTGTAATATATTATATAGTAGTTCTTATGCCACAAATAAACCACATCTAGTTACCGATTGATCCTTGAAAGGTTACTTGTAACATATCTATAGTATTATTTGTTATAAAATTTTGGTGTACTCTAAAAGAGTACTTTTAAAACAGTAAATAAGAAAGCTAGACATAAATAAATAGTGAAAAGAGATGACTTTCATGACAAAGCTATTAACTATTAATTGTAACAACTTGAGGATAATGTTCCATTATCTATCGAAGTTATCGTTGCTTAGACGTATTGACACCTACAGAAATATCATCAAAATGACTAATAATAAAATATTACCGCAGTTTGATTTGCATTTTGTTGTCCGTCAAAAGGATTATAGTCATCGAGGCCCTGTGTGGCATTATTTGTACTCCGGGCAACCTGCTGTACCGCAGGATCCTAGAATTAAGTAATTTAATATAATTATACCTATAAAAACATTATAATTTTCGTATTAATGTAGGGCTACATACTGCAAATGGGTTGTCTATGGTTGGATCACCAAATGGATTATCTTCGAATTTCGACATATTTAAGCCTTTCTTGACGCCACTTTATACTCTGTTATGCACTGTAAACACAAAGGAAAGTCTTTCTTGGGACTAAATATATATTTTTAGCACAAAAGCAGAGATAACAATCAACTGAATTGACAGATCACTGATGACGACGAAAATGACAGCTGCTTAATTTGTGTTGCAAGTCTTTAGTCTTTACAGATAAAGATTTTAACAGGAATTTATGAAAAGGGACTAATCTTTAAAATTTTATTGTTTACTATTAACTGTTAATTAACTATTAAGACAAAAAGAGTTTAATGTATGTTTTAATTTCAAATTAGACTTTATTTTTATTTGAAAAAAAAAACTAAACAATTTTTAGACAATATTCTCTAAATGAATTAACAGATCACTTTGTTTTTTTGTGTGAAATTATGTAAATGTAAACAAACTCCACTTTATTTTTTAGGCTTTGTTATGTTTAAAATAAAAAAAAACAACAACTGTTCTAAAATTTCATTAGTAAACATTGATCTATTTATTTCTTTAATAAAATACTACGGCACAATTTGATCTTGTTATATATATGCTATTTATTAATCGTTAGTGAGTTTCAAGAGCTAATTACAAATAATCCAATTTGCAATCAAGGAGGATCAATCTATCCGATAGGTACTAAAAATGATTCAATTATAAAATCTGACACTGTTCCTCCGTGCCGCTCAACCTGTACGGTGATTGGTGTATGTATTGTCAGATCAGATTCTTCGCAGCCTGTCATTTAAATCTGAATGTTGGTAACTCGTATTTGATTGTGAAGGCGAAAGTGGTTTTGGAGTTGGCAACTGCCGAAGTGTCAGTTTCTTGGATGTTTCTGTCAAAGTAGGTAGCTGTTTACGTTTTGTATCGTTATTTTGCGATCGTTTTGCTCAACTTTTGTTATTTCTTATTGTTTTTATGATAACACTTTATCCCTGCGTCTTAATGGTGAAATGTATAAGTGGTATTATTTTATGTTTTTCGAACAATGTCAGATGTCAAGAGGTGAATAGGCTGTGTTTTGTGTTGTAACGTGTGAGTGACAGTTTTTATATTGTTTGGGATTTGGAGCGATAAACATATCGGTGAGTATTTCCTCTTTTATTCATTTACAGCTTACTCGTAAACAGACAATTTTTAGTTACGTGGAATGTGTTATGAATTACACCTTAGGGTAAGTGATTTTAATGAGCTTGTTCTGGTCATGGACAGGTGAAGACTTGCGTAATGGACCATTTATAGTGGTAATTGAAGTGCTAGGAGTAAGTACATTTCGGTCCTATATTTTTAAAGTGGACAAGGCGCGTGCGCCAGCTGGTAACAGGAGCCTGGCGCGCGCGCACCCACCGGCCGCAGCGAAAGTTGTTTGCTCTTGATGTCGAGGAAATAGCACCAAAGTGACAAAGTACCGGTCTTACTATATCGTAAAACAAACGTTTAATAATTTTTTTAAAAGTGTTTATGGTAATTTTTTTTTTTTTCAATTAAGTAGAGATATCTTTTTTTTATAAGCTGTAGTGATTCAAGCCTTTTTTAAATATAAAAATTGTACAACATTGTTAAAGTATTTAACTTTAACTATGTTGTACAATTTTTCAATTTTGGTCCAAATAATCAACTGAAGTTGGACTATGATTGATAATGATGTCAGAGGCTAATGTAACACATCTAATTATTATCATTGTTTTACTTGACCCTGGGTTATTTAGAATATTTTAACATTATTTAGTATTGAAATACACACTATTCTAACTTAAATATTTTTCTGCTACTGAAGGTAAACTATTGCCAACATTTACAGTATATATAATATAAAGTACTAAAATATAAAAAAAAATGCACACAACACATAGTAAAAAAATTTTAGATTGGTTTATATTTTAATAAATATTTTTTTTCTTCCAATCCAATATAAATTTTTTTTTCAGAAGTATGTATGTACAATTTAAAAATAAATGTTAAGTCTCTGTAGATTTTTACAGAAGCCATAGACAGTAAAAATATCATCATCGTCATCCGAATGAAATCTTTGCCAGACATAAGCCTCCCCCAAGACTGCACAACAACTGGTCACTTGCTGCACATCCAACAACATTCCGTGACGGCTACTTAATACATGATACTAAATATTATTTTATCTATAAAGAACATTTATCAACACTCATCAAGGGGTGAAAGGCTATCTATTTTAGACAGTTAAACAAAAAACATATTTAAAGGAAATTTGTAATATCAATTATTTCTTCTATTAAAATAATGTTAGTATATTTCTCTCCCTCTCTTCTTTCTTTCTCTTTCTATCAATAAGATAACAATAATACTAGTTAATAACTACTTTTACTTAGCTTTCATTCCCTAAATATAAAGCATACTGCGATAAACATAATTTTTATTTTAAAATTATAAGACAGCAGTTGCAAATAAGATTATTAGATTTTTTACTATTTTCAAATTAATAACAATGAATAATTAAATGTAATGAGCGGAATTAATTTGATTCACTCTCAATTAATGCTGTGAACTTCACATCAATGAAACAATGTGTGTGCATGTGTGTGGTCAATGCTAGCAAACTATAAGCCACTATTCAACTGTTCACATACTAATCATAACATGCTGCATTGTGTGTATAAATAAAATACAAAAGTTAGTGTATTTGAACATACAGACACTATTATGTATCTTATGCTTGAAGGCATAAGGATTATATTGGTCAATGATATACAGGTGGGTTTAAAAATTAATGAATAATTCTTTCTGCTTGCAGTCTTATTGGATTTATCTATTACTGTTTACTGCTCTTATTAGATTATGATTACAACTTTAAAATTACACAAGATTCATCCATTTTTTTTTATTTTATGAGAATATTAATAGAATTTAAAACTAAGATAAACAGCATCTGTAAAGTAAACAGTGCCAAGTGTTGACCGCTAATGAGCGGGAGACGTTTTTTTGTATTAAATAGTAAAGTAGAAACTAAAACCATTTAGGTCCTGTTTAGAAACCTCGAGCTGTTAGGATACTTGATTTTGCGTCGGGGCGATGTGTCGGAATGGAACCGACAAAAGCCACACGGTGTACCACTCTGCGCCTGAAATACGACAGCTCAGGATCCGCAGACCATTCTCTGTCCGCCCTTAAGTCGTATTTGGTCCAAGATCTATGGTTGTATAAAAATGTGTATTTAGGTAAATTTTAATAATTCTTTTACAAAAATATTAATACAAAACTTATCAACTCAATCATATAGTTTTATTCGTCAACAGCCTCCAACAGTTCACTGCTACTTTAATTAAGAACATTGTGCTGTTAAGTTTTTTTTTCCAGATGTGTACAATATTTCTCATGTATAAAATCATACGACACCTCTATGGATTTACGTAAACAAACAAAAAACTGACGAGTTTTTTGTTGCTGGAAAAATACGTGTATAATTATGTTTTTGTAATAAGTTTATCTCACGAATTAATCAACACTGGCAATAGACATTATAACCGGTGTAGGCGATATACACCTAGACAAGCTAGACATCAAGCTAGTGGTTTTAGAAATAAACTCAAGTTTCTTGTTAATTAAGGATACAAAGGCTTGCAATCTTGCTTTTGTTATCCATGAGCTCCCTCGGAACAGTAAAGTTAATATTATATTTCAGTGATACCGATGTTCTTTAGACAGTAAATCGTCAATTAGTTGCACTTCCTTCTTACACTTGAAATAATGAGAATTGAATTTACTTTTAGTATTATACGTAATAATATATAAACTGATTGAGGATCGAACCATGTTGCGAGCTGATTGGAGACGATAGGCTTATGATGTGAACTACATTTTCCTTGTTATGCAAATTTTTATATTATTAACAAATAGCTTTTGCCCTTGACTTAGCCCGGAAATATATCGGTTATCAATTATCACGATGAAAAGGTGCCAATATCGTAACTCGAACTGCGAAATTTTATTCAAATAAGTTCAGTGGATTAGTTTTAAAAGCGTAACGGATAGACAGACTTATTTGTGCAATTATTGATTTATTTATTGTGATGTCAGAAAGCATAATATCATTTTTCTATTTAAAAACCTATGAAATTATGTCCTTTTAGGTTGATAGCGGTCTATAAGAAAGCGGTAAATGGGTACAGGTTGATCAAATTAATTACAATAATTATCTTAAATATCTCACTCACAGCCATCTGATCCCAGGTAGAGCCTGTGCTATGGTAACCAGACTGCTAATAAACATACTTATACATAGATTTCTATATATATGAATACTAATAATATATATGTGTATTATATCTGTGCTAGACGAAAATCGAATAGAACTAGACCAGTTCTAGTTAGTTCAGTGGTACAGGCTGAGCGAAGTTTATCCTGTACTAGCAATTTAGACGCTTCGAGGTTTAATGGACCCTTGATGCGTGCCCAGAAACGAATATAAAAACTTTTATTCTCAAAGTGGAATACGTCTCCTCCGGTCGAATTTATCACTAGGCGGTCTCACTCCCAGAAGACAGTCACAATTTGAAAGAGGTCAGTTTTTACGGTCGGCCGGGGCGTAATCAATCGAGGCGAAAATGCGTATGTGGGCCGCATTACGAAAAATAACCTCGAACTTTCCAGTCCACTGCACTTGTATAGTTCAACTTTGACTATAAACCCAATGTTTCGGCGTCATGGTGACGCTGTCAAATGTCCGATCTACTTGAAAAAGTAAACTCGCAGTCTAGTGTCTGGAATATAAAGTGTGGATGTGTGTGTTTATATGCAGTGACTAGAAAACAATTTAGCTATGACTAATAATTTTGTACTAATACACTTTGTACTCTTGATAGGGGACTGTGATACAAAGCAATAAAAACAAGCAACAATATATATATTTACTATGATTTTACTTTGATGCATGCACTGTAAGAAGTGATTTCATAAATAATGTGGCACCGCCCACGTGTGTGTCGTGGTATCTCCATGCTAAATTTAATTATAATCTGTGGAACGATTTAGCCGTGAAGCGTAACAGACAGAGAAACAGAGTTACTTTCGAATTTATAATATCAGTATGTAAAGTATGTAATATTAGTATGGATATTTCTTAAATGTAAATTGTATTCAAAATAATTTATTTAGATTAAGCTTTATTGATAACAATATAAATTATTTAATCACCATGAACTTTAACCGTTTGATTTAAACATTAATATAATCGATACACGGAATGTTCTGTTTACAAGAAAAGTACACAGCTGAATTTAGATTCAATGTGAATATTGTGTATAAAACAGGTATTGAGGTAGTTCGTGATAAATATGTAATGCCTATCAACTCCACTCCTACGTAACCTGGCTGAATGATTATGCGCCATTCTTGTTGGTTTACTAAGTTATTTAACATCGTATCTGAACCTATCCAAAGTTCTCTACGGCCGATAGGAACTTATGACTGAGCTTTAAAATGTATAAACTAGGCCATAATATCCTCATTGTAACCTTGTCGCATTTAAGTTTTTTCATAACCTTGATAGATATTTAAAATACCTATGTTTTTTTAACATTTACATTTCAAAAACTGAACTGATTACATATTGTGAAATTTTCAGGCCTGGAGTACCTGTAAGCAGAAAAAGTTAAGAAACTAAAACTTGTACTTCGTAAACTTTTGACAAATTATGTTGCCTATGTCACTCAAACCATTATTACGAATCCATTATACCTCATTTATTAAAATCGGTTCAGCAGTTTAGGCACTACGGTGGAACGTACATAGACTGCCAAAACCAGGTCCGTCCTGTGAATCGAACCCGTACCGTACCGTACGCTACCACTGCGCCAGTGAGGCAGGACACTAAAGGACATAAAAATAAAGGGTATTTAAAAAAAAAAACTGTGCCCACTATTTGACTCAAATAACTCACGCAAATAATATTTATGTTACTTAAAGAAGCCGGATACGAAAACGGTAAATTTTTAAATAGGTAGTGAATGGTTAACCTTCTCTCGGCCACTCACTTAGAATATAATGCCTCATGTAATTGCAAATCAAGATAATTTTTTTACAATGTGTATCAAGGTATGTCCTTATTAATTAATCATTTTCTTAATCATATAATTTAAATTTATGATCTCTTAAAAGCAAAGCATTGTTGTGCTCTTGTGTGTTCTAAGTATGTACTTCTAAATAATAAATATGATTCATACTAATATTATAAACTCCAAAGTAACTCTCTCTGTCTGTCTGTCACGGATTCACGGCTAAACTAGTGCACTGATTTCAATGAAATTTGGCGTGGAAATACTTTGATTCTTGAGGAAGAATATAGGCTACTCATTGTCTCGATAAAGAACGAGGCGAAAGCTAGTTTAATAATAAGTTAATGCTAATGTGTAGGTAGATATAAAGTCTTTCAAACTGTTCAATGTACAAATTATGATAAATTTAATACCTAGTATATTTATTCTATACAAAACATCGTTAAGATACGTAATTATTAGTTTTGTAAGTATTGAGACCTTACATAAGCGACTATGCTCCGCTTTGGACAGGTTTAATATGTCTAGCCGTAAAAACGAGTAGAAAACAAGTTCTCAGCACTGGAATTTACCAAAATTTTATGTAAGTAATGCAATTTATTTCCTTTTTAAAATTTTATGGAATTGATACGTAAAATGTACATATATAATTAAGTGCAGTGACTGATTAGGAATTCGTACACACGCGAAAACTTGGTACAAACTCTATACAAACTATCAACCGTTTTTTTTTTTGAATATGGGGCAAACGAGCAGACGCATCACCTGATGGTAAGCGATTACCAATATATATATATATATATAGATATAGATAACACCAAAAGTGTCATAAGTGCGTTGCCGAACTTTGGGGGATGGGGAGAGGGAATGGGAGAGGGGTTGGGGTATGGGCCTCCGGTATCCTCACTCACTCGGTGAAACACAGCGCAAGCACCGGTTTTCTGTGAGGCCGTGGTATCGCTGCGGTCGAGCCGGCCCATTTATACCGAAGCGTGGCTCTCCCACGAAAAAAAACCTGCTTCTGTAGACAGAAATAGTGGACTACTGAAAGCTGTTAATAATGATGATGAGAATACATGTAGACGTTTAAGAATATATATCAGGTATGCGATGCAGATTCTTTACTTTATCTATCAGGAAATTTTTAAAATATTGACGAACTAATTAGCCGTTATTTCAAAAATTACCTTAATCTTTTCTTCCTTTAATTAATCTGTGAAATGAGTATGTCGAGGTATTAGTTTGTACGTAAAGAAATATGCGGAAGATAAAACTATTTTTGAAGTAACCTTGTACATGAATAAATATATTTATGTTAACCACAAACTTCCGACTCTGGGGTTTTGTCTCTTAATATTTCTCTGAATACGCAAACGTCAGTAAATCGAAGTCGACGATTATAATTATCTTATGTCATCGCCATTTTTAATTTACACGTTCGACAGACCTATTTTTTTTTTTTTTTTTTTTCTTTCTCGGCCGGGTCGCAAGTGCAGGATGGACTCTCTTTGCATCTGAAGCGTTCCAGGTACTCCGAGAATCCACCGTGGCCTGTCATTAATTGTGTGGTTATGTACCCTATCTCGATCTTCCTCACTATTCCGTACGCCGACACCGCATCTGGGAAGAACAACTTTGTGATTTTGGCGGTTTCGCCGGTGGTGTACCTGTTGTTCCATTCGTCAAGCGTCTGCAAACGCAGATTTCGCTTGACGAAGGAAACCGGGCACAAGTCGTAATTAGGCGCCCGTTTGGATTTCTCAGCGGCCTCTTTGGCTAGATGGTCCGCTCTTTCGTTCCCTTCTATCCCTGCATGGGCTTTGTAGACAGACAGATTGTAGTTATTTGTGATCCTGAGAGATAAGTAATGAGGATTGTAAGATGTGAAAGTTTATTATTATTTTAATAATTTCTAAGGTGAAAGAAAAAATAAATAGTTGAGACGGGTAATGTTGCCGAAATTACCCGTCTCAACTATTTCAGTTTTAAAAGTGTGAAAGACTTTAGAGAATACATTGTACACTTTGACAATCTACCGGTTTGTTATAATATCACTAGTGAAATTGTAATACTTTGGCAATTTACCTGCGACATATATACTTAACCATTCAGTTCAAATCTTAACCTATTATAAAACTTAAACTTGGAGGTATTTCACAGAAGTCGTTGCAAGCTAAACGCGCCCTTCTTGTGATCTCAAAACTTAAACAATGTAGTTTTTCCATTCATATATTTAAAAGTGATATTTTATTTAATATAACTGAAACGGCTATTGTTGTATCAAAATTATGAGTTGATTAAAGCTATGACTCGTACTTTTGAGGATAAACAGTTATTTTATTAATGTTAGTAGAGCGTTGTACGGCCGACTTAACTTGTAAAATTAAGATCTTTCAAGAACACAAAGAAAATATTGAAGTGAAAGAAACTAAACCAAAGTTATTCGCAAATAAATACTTTTCCTACAAAGGCTCGTTGTTTAATGCAGACAGCTCAACTCGTCTATTATACAAGATGAGATCTTCACTCGCTTAGTTATGTTTTTGTTTCATGAAAGGTTTTGTCAGATCGTGAATATAAGAAGTAATTATGGTGAAGAAGATTAATCCTTATTGTTTATTTAATATAAAGGAAAATGTATACCATCGTAGTCAAATTCACGTGTTTCATTCATATGAATTTATTCTTACACTTTTATACTTTAATATATAAGACGGAGAGAGAAGAGAAAATTTTATTGAACAATATGAAATTGGGCTTCACCAGCGTCTCAGCCGAAAGACAGAGCAAAACTAAAAATACTTTCAAACTGTAACACAGAACTTCAGTCGTTATATTCATCAATTATTGTACGGAAAGTTCAACAATGGTTACCTTCTACAGGAAATGAAAAAAAAAAGTTGTGGGAAGCCTTAGTCTAGACCTGTGTCCAGAAGTAGACGTCTTTCGGCTGAGATGATAATGATGAAACAAAAGTGAAAGGATTTTAACTACCAGATGAGATTTTTGGGTTATTATTTCGTTGAGCTTAGTTCCTATCCAGCCAGTAGTATTAACAAAGGAGTATTTAAGGTTAATCTAATTTGAATGTCTGCTTTGATTCAACTAACCTGAGTTGCCATGAAAACGTTCTTAATGCTAATGAATACACAACTCTGTGCTCGCGGCTTACCGCTCTGGGATGCAGATTAATTAAAGACTTTATACAGCTTGTTTGTAATGATAGTGGGCTTTTATTCAAATGTACGTGACGTTCCGGACATCTGAAGTAGATATTAGGATTCCATCTTCTCCTTTGTTCCTGTCTCATTAGGTTGACCACAGTTTTGGTTTATCTTGACGTATGTCCTTAATTGAAATGTCATCTATACGCTTCTTCCTATATCATACCACCTTCATTTCATTGCCAATTAGCCAGCGTGGTATAGCAGCCCAAAACCTCGTTTCTGAGGAGAGGCCTATAGCCTTATATCCAGTAGTGAACCACAAGGCTGATGAAGGTGTAGAATGAATGGTCGTATTTCTCTCTCTGTTAGGTAATAACTCGAATAGGTATTTTACTCTATTTTAGAGTTCTCCTAGCCGGTCTCAACGGACACCAGCCAACTACGTAGAAGATATTATAGTGCACAAGTGTGTGTGCATACACAGGTGCACTCTCTGATCCCTAACTCTCATAATCCGATGGGACCGTTATCCGACACGACCGGGCACAGATCAGGCACAGGCCCGATAGCATTACGTGTTCTCCGAGGCACCAGGGTTCAGACCCCAACTTCCAAACTCCAAGCTGTTAGTAAATATTTCTATAATCAGAAATACTAAATAAAAGTTTTGGCCCGACCCGAAACCTCTTGATCAGTCACATGTCTTAACGACGAACGAGGCAGTTAATCACATTACAGTCACATTACTATTTCTACAGTTACAAAATACCTATCATAGTTGTGAGATAAGTTCAAAGCTGCCTAAGTCAAGCATCCGTATCAGATGTAGATATCGGAATGTCTAAGTTACTATTACTTAACTAGGTCGTAACTGTATCCGCCAAGTATAGTGGAGCGTTGTAAACGGATCACAAGTAACCTAAGCAACTTGCCTAGTTAACAAGTTGCAATCAAAGGCCTGAGGTTGCCACGCGACCCAGTCAGGCGAAATTTACACAATTCAGTTGGACCTCTGCTGGATTACATTTTACGAGTATGATACCACGCTTCTGCAGAAATTAAAGGTGGTTCTCATATTTGTTGTTCACAGTTCTCTATCACTTGTATTATGAGCGGTGCTCTGAGTAAATATGTGGTCTTAAACTGACCGCGACTTCCGTCGTCACTAACCGCAACGAAACGTTTATCCTTATAGCTTCGATGATTACTGTGGGTCTTTCAACACATTTTTCACACAACTAATTACATGTTCAACAAATTGTCGCCTGCTGTAAACCTGTTTGTAAATTGGAATCTATTATCGACTTTGAAGGTCGACAAAGCTCTTATTTTCCAGTTGGCAGGCAGCGGTAGTCTTTTATAACCAAGCGACTCTTCGTAATCTTAAGCAGCTTTCGAATTAAAAAGGCACTACGAATTTATTTATATCTTTTGTATGTTTTTTTATAACTATTATTTGGTATTTATTTTCAATCTCAGTTGTGAAATAGAAAGTCGTACTCTTTAATATATCTACATCAATAGGCTACGGCGATTTATTTTGTCTATTCTCACAGCTTGTAATGTTCTATGTAACTACAGCTTTCGATCAACATTAATGTCGGTTTTAAAACGTAAGGTATGTCAGTAATTAATCACAGATACGAATCGAACTCATCAATCTAAAGTCATAAATAAGCTAGATGATTGAACGTTTTTCAAAGTTCCCATTAATAGTGTATGCGTAGTTAGATTCTCTAGTACGTGATCGTATCTTAAACATTATCAGGTTTACGCTGAGCCCAATAGGCCTCATTTCGTTTGCCACTAATTGGCTCATAAACACTTATCTGGGACATTCCGTCCTGTCCTCATTGCTGCTCGGAGCCAAATAGCGATCAACTCAGTGTTATTGGCCTATAATCGCAATTAATTCATATAGATATCTATTCGAACTTATTTGCGAACGCGTGAGATATGAAATTGACCAGTTATTTTGTGATCCATTCCAATGTTTTGTGGTAATTTTCGATGAAATATCGTAGAGATACCAGGCTGAAATGACCTCAAAAAGTAGAACGCAGTGTTGAAACATATCATAAATACTAAAAATAAGGTTTCCCCGCCGCTAGTTGCCTTTTCGACTGAACTTCCTTTCAGCTCCGGGAATATGTTCGCATTGTTTTGTTGTGTTTGCGAGTTAGAAACGGCAAATTGTTGGATTACACAACTCTTAAGTTGCTAGGTCAACATCAGCGTGGAAACCTCCTTAGGTTTGGGTTTTAACTTTGATTTGTGTTTTGATGCGTAATTAGCTTATAGGCATAATAGTAGACTTTCTTACAGTTCACATTTTAATACAATTGTTTTGTTTCTAATAAAATCTAATATATAAAGTTTCCAAATTTTGTTTTGTAAACAACGGTTGATTTCTCAAATTGCCTCTCAGGAAACCTTACTTGTTTATAGAATCTGTTTTTCTTTCTTAAATAATAATCCCATTTCAGTTGTTTGGTGGTAAATTCAATGATTTATGTTCGTTTCCTTTAGCAAGCAGCTCCGGCGTTTCGGACTTCCTTTCGACGGCATGTAAATAAGCTCCCAGTATTTTGTTCGCTAGTTTAACGGTTGTAAATTCTATGAGAAAAACAGTAGCTGGCGACCGACAACGACATACTGCGAGCTAAAAGCGGCGAGCCGACAGCTTCTTACATATTTATGAGATTTTACAAAAAAATGTCTTTTAACTGTAGAGTGTGTATGGTATTGAAAGTAGGTATGTAGTTGGAGTTAAAAGACCGAAGTTAGGTATAAAGTGCCTGTTCTCTTTACGAAGATAAGGTAATGGCGACATTTTGCTGTCAGTCCTCACTCTGTCTCTGTCCTCATTCTAATCTTATCTATTGCATATTAACACTAAAGTCTCTCAAAGAATCAAGAAACGTCTTCGTATGTTGTTGTAGGGAATCTAAGTTTCTTGTTTACCTCAAGTATCCCAGTATCTTGTTATGAGCATACAAATTTAGAACAGTTATAACTTGAGTTTATTAGGCAATCTCTACTTTATTTAAATGTTAATTATTCACAAATTTGTATATTTGAAAATGTCTGATTATAATAATTTCAGTATATTAGGTATGTCGTTATTATGGACATACGTCGTTACATATTATATTCAATAATGTCTTGAAGTCTATAATTAAGATTGACACATTGTGTCTTTTCATAAGAAAGTATGTTGCAGTAATAATTCAATATTTATAAACTTTGGAGTTTTGTTTGCCTTGACAGTGCTCTCGTGAAAATATTTAATTTAAACATATTCAACGGCTCCTATATAGAAATGATTTAATGTGCTGTATGTTAACAGTTATGTTAAAACTGGTTGATTATTAAATGAAGTACAAAGTTCACAACTTTTAAGAAATTAAACGTTTGTAACCATTCAAAACAAATACGACATTGTTGAATACCTGCTGCGTAACTTCATATGCGTCATTAAAAAGAAATAAAGTTCCTTTGGACTTCCAAATCTGAAGATTTACCAAATCAGCCCAGCCATTCTTGAGTTTTGGTAAAACTAACGAATAGCAAAATAAACATACCTACTAGCGGGCCCACGCAACTTCATTTGCTTCTCTTTTCAATCACACTCAGCTCCCATTGGTCTGGACGTGATGTTAACTATCCCATCTTAGGCACGCTAGTAAAACACATATGGCAACACACACAAAACGTGAAAATCAATTAGATATATATGTATATTCAAAGTCGTGTTAGTTACACTACTAATAACTTAAGAATGGCTGGACCAATTTTTATGTTCTTTGTGTTATTGAATTTGTCTCCGTCTGGAATAGGATAATAAGTAATAAATTAATGTTAAGCGGAACGAAGTATGTCGGCTCAGCTAGTATATAATAGATAAAGTAGGCATGTACAGACTGTAAAGTATGATTCTGTGCTGAGTCCAGGTTCGTTAAATCCGTCAGTCGGACTGTTTGTGATGTCGCTTGCTAACGCTTGTTATTGCCAAGCTGGTCACGTTCGGAGCCATCACGACGCGACGCGACAAGTTTTTCCGTTGGTCAGGAAACTAGCGTGTTTACGAGCTGCGAGTTCTTATACGACCTATGACATTTATGTATGTTTTTTATGCACTGGTGTTATTCAAATTTTTTGTTTATATAAATTTTTAGGCTCTGAATAGTTCAAAAAGTAGTTCGTTATTACTATATATAATATTCTATTTATTATTATATTATTACACACACACACACACACACACACACACACACAAATAAATTTAAACTAAGTATACTTCTTTCGTTTTTTTTATTGACCAGAAAAAGTTTAAAAAGCTACCCCACTAAACTAAAAACTTTTGATAAAATTTTACATAGCCTATTTCACCCGGACTATTATTACTAATTTGATACCTCGTTCGTTAAAATCGGTTTAGTAGTTAGGTGCTACGGTGGAACATGCAAACATACATAGTTTGCCAAAACTTTGCCATTATCGGGGATTTCAACCTATCAACGCTGCTAACAGTGAAGTTTAATGGATGATCACGCACCCTAGTCAATCATATGGTCAGAGTGAATCAACTACTGTTTATTTCATTAGCACATCTAAACTTTCCTCTTAAATACACAAAAGATTAAGCAAGTAACAAAAGTAAGCGTTAAAAGGGTTATAACTTTAAAAACATTACGTTGGTGCCATTATATCTAATGCTTTCTCTCAGAGAAGTACTGCGTAATTATTATAACAAAAGTATTATTTTATGTAGCGGACGTGTCATCTCCATCTCCCAAATGCTGTCTCGAACTTGCACAATAAAACAACTTCTCGCTACTGAAGTCGTGTTTACAATGCAGCAACAGCCCTGGTTTATGACGTGAATGTCCCGTCCCTGCATACAAATGCCACAAAGACACTTTCAAGTTTTAGTAGGTACGCCTTTATCGAATCGTATTATGTGGTTAATCCCTCGCCGTGGTGAATATAAAAACAGTTTCGGATTATATAGTTTCACATATGACGCAACAGCATTTTAGAAATGGAAATCGTAACACTGAATGTATCATTCGAAAGTAAATGTAAAATTAACATACGTAGGTTTGCTTATACGGCCTAAAAAGCATGAAGTTTTTAGTTTTTACACACTCTTTATAATAGCTTCACCTGTATGTTTGTCTGTAACCGACTTCTTAAGACTTGATTTTGGCTCACTTCAAACGGTTAAATTTCGTTTAAACTTATAGACTTATTGAGGACCGATGACAATACAATAATTTGAAAAAAAAAACGCTTAAGTAATTCAAATAAATAATAGTTTAAAAAAAACATTTAATAAATAAACCGAAGCGACTGCACGGTTGGCCTAGTGGTTTAAGCAGTCACTACGCCGTTTGCTACTGCGCCAAGTGCCGTGGGTTCAAATCCCACGTGGGACATCACTTTGTGTGATCCACAAAATGTTGTCCTGAGTCTGGGTGTTCTTTGTGTCCGTTACATGTATGTTTGTAAAGTCCCCCGCGACACAGGATGTATATTCCTAATGCGGGAGTTGTCTTTTTACAAAAAAAAAAAAAAAAAAGTAAAAGTAGAAAATAATTTTGATGTAAAAAGGGTGGGGTGCTTTCTGAAAATATTTTAATAATGTCGCAGTTTGGTTTATTAGTTTTTTTAAACTATTATTTATTTTACCATACATTCTCAGTTTTAAGATTACTGCATGACTCGATATTTACCTTCAATTTTTTTTTAAATATAGAGATTGCCTAGTACGGACTTCAGCTCTTACCAAGGAAATTTTAGAATCTTTTTAATTAGATTATCTCTAGCTAATTTGTACCTTCCTTGTGAGAGAAAAAATAAAGATTTATTATAATCTTTGTCTATTCTAGCGAGGACTTAATAATTTTCGAGACGAAACAATCAGTCGTAAAATGATTTAATTTGCGTTTCACAAATCTTTTTAAGTATATACTGACACGTGTCTGAACACAAAAAATATTTCTTCTATGTGTGGTAAAATCTACAAGGTCAGTAGAACATAATGGAGTTTTTTTTTATATTTATCGTTCAGGAAATAGTCGATTCCCAAGTTGGCTTTATAAAAAGTGTATTGATAAATGGCAATGATCTCGTTTTTATTTAAATGATTACATAGTACCTAATAATTTGAAACGTGTAATACACGTCTGTCTGTCAAATACATAAAACTCATGTTTTTAATTTATATAATGAATATATGATATCAAGCCGCATTCTACAAGATGAAACAAATTCGAAAGGATTGACTTAAGCAATTTACTAATGTTGTTTTTAAGCTCAGTAAAAACTTTTCGCATTCTCGGCGTACCCTTTAGAGTTTAGGGTACTTTCGTATTTTATTAAACTTCGTATATTGTTTGTAAAGTATGGCTTATATTCTGTTTTGTTTTACTTAAATTTACCTAGAGTTTAATAAAACATAAGACCAAATATGAAGTTGAACGGTGTCTGTTAAGTTATTCATATTACAACTCGTGCAAATTATCTGAAGTGTATTTTGAGTAGTTGAAATATTATTTTGCGTGGATGGGAACGTACCTTCGTGCGAATTTAATAAACACACTTGAGTGTGACAAACCGAAATTAGTGTTAATTGACTGGCATACGAGTATGATTCATTGTGCTCGGTTTGTGTATCGGTGACTAATTAACCGTGTAATTCGAGATTGCTTCTCGAATTTGTCACTTAAAGCGTTTATAATTACATTATCTCATATAGCACTTCTAATATACGACATTGTTATTAATTTGATTTAAAGGTAATTTATGAACTAACTAGAAACAAGAGTCAATAAGGGCTTGATTATTTGAATCTCTTCAAATGTATTTACATGTGTGCAAGAGCTTCACCTATCAATAACAGTTATGGGTGATTCCGCTATAGACGATTTCCGACATGATTTTTTCAGTCACACTATTAGTTGTTTTTTTTATTATTAGTGCAAAGAAGAAAGTCAAAATATAATAATCAAGTTATTTTCATTTGATTTTACACCATATCTTCTTTTTTTGCGCGTTTGAAAATATTACCATCCGAAGAATTGGTATAAACTGTAAAATCATAACTATCAACGCTGGCGCGAAACAGTTGTTGTTGACGGTTTGAAGTTATGTTTTACCGGCTAAACGTGAAGTGACAATATTAATTTATCTTCGTGTTCCAAAAAATGTAAGTATATAAATTTTTATTTATTAAAAATTATTGACTGCTAGGACACACTGTTAACTTGTTGCACCCGCGATGCAAAAGGTATAAAAGTTTACTTTTTTAACAGAAATAAAGAGCTAACGTTCTAAAACCTTGCAAAAGTAAGAAGAAATCAAAACCAAACTTAAATTGTTTGTTTTTAAGAGTGTAATGATTGTTAGGTTAAAATAAACGATAACTTAAATCGGTTGCACCCGCGATCTTGATGTGAGATCGCGGGTGCAACTTTTTTTCACGTAACCTTTTTGTGTGATTGATGATGATATATATTTATTATGTGTGTCTATGTTATATTATTTATTTTTTTACAGCTATATCGGTTAAAATGACAACGGAGCAACATAAGGAGACTGCTTCGCAGAAATATTGGTGGAAATTAAAAGAAAATCCTGAGCTTCTTGCTGAACACCTTCAACGGGAAAGGGCTCGTGATTCCCAACGGAGAGAACTAATGAAAATGAACATGGAGACGGATGTAGATTTAAAATTTTTGGCTAGAATCAGATCCAAAGAAAGAATGCAGGCAACTAGAAAGCGACGTAAGGAAGAACAATTTAAACAAACATCTACTAGATACAGCAATCGTCGCACACTGGGGAAGGCTGTGGCAAAAATAAAACGTAATCTATGGAACGAATGGATCGGATTATATAATTTAGCACGTAGTCTTTCTAAGAACATCATCTTTAAATTTGTAGCAAAGGAAGAAGTTAAAGAAAAGATAGCCATGCTGGCTGAATTATCAATGGGAAGGGCTGAAAAATATACCAGGTATTCAATCTAAAAATTTCTTCCAATCTGAAGAGACTCATAGCATTTTTGTGGGGCGCACCTCACCGTCTTATTTCAAATGCACATTGGTTTTGAAGTCGCCAAAACTCATAGCTAATATAGATAGTGATTGGGCCGATGACGCTTTGGAACCTCTTACTAATCACAAATTACCAAAAATAATTTCTGGTCCTGATATATCTGTTCCTTCAGTTTCGGAAAAGAACAAATCTTTATTGCTATTTAAAAAGAGATTGCGCGTTTCTGATGTTTACAGTGATTTAGACACCGATTCAGACAATGAATGTATAAATGACAAAACTCCATGAACTCTCAAGCTTCAAAATTATCACCAGAAGCATGTCCTGAAACTGCTACTGTCCAAGCTACTGTCTTACCGAAAAATATTTGTACTGGTGTGTATGTGCTCGTACAATTGTTGTGCAAAACCGGCAAAAAATACTCAATATTGTAATGTGGGGTTGTGTCAGAATGATATAGATGAAGATGGAGAAGTTAGAGTACAATTAATGACAACGGTTGATGGCAAACGATTCACAGAAATCGTTAATGACATAGCAGACGTGCAATTTGATGATATTATCGCGAAGTTGGCAGCGCCAAAAAAAAAGACTGATGGAAATAATATGTTCATAGAATTTTCGGCAATTATTGACGTATTTCAAAAGAAATAATTAATATAAGCGACAACAAAAGTATAGTTGTTAGTAATAAATATGGTTTGATCTCTTATTTTGTTCCTATATAAGTAAATTTGATGTTTATGTTCACTTGAATTAGACTGGTTGCACCCGCGATAATTTGGTGTTGCACCCGCGATCATTAAAAAAATTAATAATTTATTGTTTATTGTTGTTTTGTTCACAATTTTTGTTTTATGTTCTTTGCTACTTTAATATATTTCAAAATATTAAGGTATGACATATTAAATGTATTAGAATTAACAGATTTATGTGTTTTTTGATTGTGATCTGGATAGGTTGGGCCAAATTTGTTGCACCCGCGATGGCAATTTGAAGCTTTCTCCTGGCTTTTAAAATATCATATTAAAACTTTTGTTAATTAATATAAACTAAATATATTAAAATGTAGTCGTCTAAAGACTAATTTCATTGAAAATGTTT
This sequence comes from Spilarctia lutea, assembly GCA_916048165.1. Taxonomy (NCBI): domain Eukaryota; kingdom Metazoa; phylum Arthropoda; class Insecta; order Lepidoptera; family Erebidae; genus Spilarctia; species Spilarctia lutea. The sequence continues at coordinate 14,126,467 of OU696487.1, forward strand.
TTTATTTAATTAGGTTAAACTAAAACAGGCGTCTAAATGTTGCACCCGCGATAATGGAATGACCCTTATCAAACTATTAATGTGAATAAATGTACATGATTTCGGATAACATAGTTTACCAATGAAATCTATACTAATATTATAAAGCTGAAGAGTTTGTTTGTTTGAACGCGCTAATCTCAGGAACCACTGGTCCGATTTGAAAAATTCTTTCAGTGTTGGATAGTCCATTTATCGAGGAAGGCTATAGCTATATATCATCACGCTAAGACCAATAGGAGCGGAGCTCTAATGAAGAATGTTACAAAAACCGCGGAAAAATATTACACTACGGTCAATAAGAGACATAAACGAGGTTGCGTGGGTTAGCTAGTAAAATATAAGTAGGTAGGTAATATACGTAATTAATAGTTACTTAAATAATAAAATTATTTTTTACCACAAAACCATACATACGCACATAACTAGCGTCACGAAAATGACTCAAAGTAGTTTTTTATTACTCATTCTGACCACAATTTTACATTATTTTATTATTTAGGTTTGGGGTTTTCTAAAAATATATGTCGTGTTAGATAATAGGTTATACGATTTAATACTATAGCATATCTCTATAAAATGTTGTATAAAATTATATAAAAAGAAAGACTAAAGACCTAATGGTACAAATGGCGGTTTTATCGCTATTTATTTCTTTCGTGTGAACACCCTAACGGGTCCTCAAGTCCCCGTATCCAAGGCGCAGTGATAATCTCGAAGCAACGTCGTGGGAGAGCGACGTTTCGGCATGCATGGGCCGGCCCGACCGGAGTGATACCAGAAACCCAGGCCTCACAGAAAAACCGGTGTGAAACAGCACCTGCGCTTTAAATGAGAGAGGATACCGGAGAATCAATCCCCAACCCCTCTCCCCATCCCTCTCCCCATCGCACTCTCCATCCTCCAAAAGCCGGCAACGCACTTGTGACCCTTCTGGTGTTGCCATTGCCATTGTCCATGGGCGGCAGTAATCGCTTACCATCAGGCGATACGTCTGCTCGTTTGCCCCTTATTCAATACAAAAATAAAACAAAAGGGTGTTTTATGACAAGATAATCTTTTACAGGGGTCTGGGGATGGTCAATCATATTGCGATATATTTAACTCAGCCAGTTATATGGAAAAATTTCTCGTATGTGTAAGTATGTAAGGTATAAAATACAAAATATTTTACGAATAGTTTTTTTATTCAAACCAAGGGGCTATGCGAAGTGTTGACGCATCTAGAATAAACACAGAAAGCTTAATTATATTACGGCACAGAAACTATATGATGATAACAGTTCAATTAGTTTTTGCAAAATTAATAAATAATGCTCTAAATTCAACCACCATCTATGAATAATGATATAATTCGCTGATTTGTTTTACCGACTGCCAGAACTTTATACATTTTCACTTATAGGTACTTTAAAAACAAATATGAAATGAACTCAAAGAACACCCGGACTCAGAACAACAATTTGTGGATTACACAAAGTGTGAGTATCGGACCCACGACTTAGCGCAGTAGGAAGCGACGAGGCGATCACTTAAACCGCTACGCTATCCGATAAATGTATATATATGTATCTATATATCAAGTACAAATATTTACACGTTGTAGCCAAATGTTATATTATCAATATAAAACTACACGCCACGCATAATAACATGTGCACTTTTTATTTGGTTCTGGAAATGCATTATAATGAACAATTTGTATATTTTTTTAATGTAAAACTTAATGTAAAAGTACATGGTTGGAATTCCAAATTATTTTAAAGGTTCCTATGAATTAAAAAATAACAGCAATAAATATATGACGTAAACAGTTTCGTTCAAAGGAGTATCTGAGTTAAAATTTAATGCAATGATTTTATAAACGATGAAAAAGCTGTCGGATCTTGAAAACTAGAGCTGAAATGAGGATCTTTTACATTATCATAGAGATAGCGGTAAATTCAACCTAAACCGGTGATGTCTCGAACGTTTTGCGATTTAAAATCACTTTGGAGAAATTTTTAAAACGTCTATTACATTACATTCGATATTCATTAGGTAAGTGTACTTCGAATATGCTCGAGTCTATAGCACAAAAAAGTTATCGAGAGCTTAATTAACACTCTTACACCTCATTGGAGTAAAAATTTATTGGCAATTACGACCGGTAGGACCCTTAATTACTGATATTACTTGAAATAATTACTTATTTATGAGAAGGTGTCTAATTATGGTATTGTGTGATGATGCAAATCAAATTTGAAAAAGGAATTCATGTCGGTTAGGCTTAGTGTTGCAAGCATTCATAGGCTGCGAAATAAGTTTCCTATTATCAACAAAAAAAACTAAGGTTTTAAGAAAACCGCGAATTTAAAATTAAAGTGTAGTTTGTCGCATTATCGTCACTCTCGTAAATTCAAGTCACTAGGCTATCTATTTAATTTGTTAAATTGAAAAGAAACATCGTATTGTTCAGATAGAATTAGGTTTATTTGTGGAGCTCATTCGATCGTAACAGTAGATCCCTTCGACGGAAATAAGTGAATGGAATAAATGAAATGACCTATAAAGTGGATCGGATGCGGCAGTTTCCACAGAGCTCAATGTACTTTACTTTCTTATCTTGTAAGTTATTCCCATTCTCAAATAATGTCCATCAAAATACTGGGTGTTACGGCCAATGTCTTTATGTATTATAGCGGGATATTTTATTAACATTTTATATGCACATAGATATTAATTTGTTGTAAAAATACGTAGGCAAAGATTTATTGCAATTTAAACCGTAACGTCATTGAATAATTAATGTGATTTCTTAAATGTTAACTGTACCTATTATGAAAGTAACGGTGTTAACCATTAAAGTCTTATCAGAAAATCACCTTTGTACAAACTGAACTCTGACGTATTCTGTAATTAACAGAATTGTAATTTGAATGTACTACGTTAATGTTCAACATTTTCACTGGTCATTTTACAACGAAATCACGCCGTTTTAACAGGTTTTATTTAAGTTTTTAGTTTCCTTTTCATCGCTGTATCTTGATTTTTAAAGACAAATTAGTTGAGGCTTACTTGTTGTGTCACGACGAAATTAATGTTTTTAGGGTAATTAAATAAATAAGCTGTGCATTAAATAAAGGATATATTATATCCTATATGAAGTATTCTAAAAAGTTAACAATAGAAATCATGATATCATGTTAATCTACTTAATACATACGAAAACCAATAATTAAAACTCACTAATATATATATATATATATAAATTATAATTTAAAAACCGAAAAGCAAGCTTTAATGACGAAAAATAAATGTTGTCGTTTTATAATAGTCATGACATGTGTAACGTATATATATATTTTTTGTAGTAATAAGAACCTAGAAAAAATATATGTTACATAAATATATTACATTATACAAGTCGAGCTGTATTTACCCGACTGCGGAAGAAAGAGGGTTATGTTTTTCGGGTGTATGTATGTATATTTCTTTGACATGCTCTAGAGCCTAAACGGCTTGTCGTAATTTTATGTGAGTGGTGTTAATAGATTCGTCTTAGTCGTGAGACTAACAAAACAATAAAAAAAACAGTTCTTTCTATCTTTTCAGTTCTTCAAAGACTTTAATAATAGAGATGACAGATATTGATGCAAATGGTTTTTAATAATTCGTTACTTGTTTCGACGGGTTTGTACAAAGTTCTAATTGGGAATAGCTGGATTAAGCAAACGTCTATCGTTTGCTTAATCCAGAGTACACTTTACTACAGAGGAACCTCCATGCAAGTTTACCGTAGAAAATATTTTACTAATGATATTATCTACTCCCGTAATTGGTCCACTGCTGGACATAAGCCACACCGTAGAACAGAAGTTTTTATCTACTGTGGAGGAACGGGTGTCGTGTCCCTCCAACACAAAGGGAGGATCCTCCGACCAGGCTAGGTGATCATGCCTGGCGGGCCACAGTTCAACAGTTGATGTTGGGATGTTGTATGTATGATAATCGGCGCGAGAACTTCTATTGTGCGATTCAGGGTTGGTAGTTACTCCGTGTAGTGCGTTACTTCGTAGTTCAGTCTATCTTCGGTAGATGGTGCTGTAGTAGGTTATTGTTGTTTTATACGTGGAAGTCGCCACACTACTATTCTATGCTAGCTAGACGGGAGTTTGTTTCGAGTTTTACTTTCTATTTCATGTAAGTTGTCCTGCGTAGTTTGCTCCCTTGGTCAAATAGCTTTTTTCTCAAATAGGTCTTTTTAGGCACTTTCGAAACTTTACATAAATGATTCTAGTGGCTCGTTAATCGCCTCTTATGGTACCTATGAGATGAATACGGGTTTTAATACTCTATATTCCTAAGTCGTCACCACACGGATCGATCTATCGAAGAGTGATATAATAATAACTATATACGGCAGGTATACAATCACTTACCCAATGAACATAAAATTATCTAACACCGATCAAACAACTGGATTTTCAAGTCAGACGATCAAATAACCAAAACTATATAGACTTAAGATGCTTTGAAGCTAATGCAAGATATTGCAGCAGCTCTGTTAACCAGATCGACGCATTCTTGAACGGCAGATGTACATACTCATATTTCTATTCTTAGCCGCAACTTGTGCAGGTTGTACAATGGGGGAACACGTGCAACGAACCGCTCTTCACAAACTAAGCGTTTAATGTATTTAAACCGTGCTCGAAGGGTTACGGGCCGTGTCCGTGCCACGTCACTCTAAGCCGTATGATCGTTTATCTCATGACTCTATTTTGATATATTTACATGAATATCGTCATAACAATGCAGTAGGTTTTTGCCTTCATGAACATCTTAAAATATTTTAACATGTAAACATATGGATAATATTCTTAGACAATACCGTAATACGATTAAGTAAGTATGAATCTAAATAAAAAAATAGATAGTATGCCTTGGATCCCTTTAAAGTATTGTATTCTGTATGTTATTGTATAGTTTTCATATAAAATACTCAACACAACTCTAATAAAAATGTATTCATAATACTTTGTATAAAAGATTCAATTAGTGCATTGCATGTCATTGTACAAACAAATAATTCCACTAATTCAAAATGGTATCGTTATTCAAAACAGATGCTCTACTGTTTCAATTTATTGAACAATATTAGGAAATATGAATGTGTTTGTGGTAATGATTATTACTTTACCGTGAATTTCGTGCATATTCGAAATGTATATTTCATACTTATTGGATACTCATATGAACCTGGGTGAATATTTAATATAATATTTAATACTTTGCGATTTGTCCTGGTAACATTATTGAGTAAATAAATAAATATTCCGGACATCTAACACACAACGCCACCTAGTCCCAAGCTAAGCAGAGCTTGTGTTATGAGTACCTACTAGACAACTGATATAAATACTTATATACTTTTTTTTTTGTAAATACATACATATTATACATAGAAAACACCCAAACTTCGAAACAAATATTTGCAGATCATACAAACATTTGGTCCGACCCGGGAATCGAACCCGAGACCTCAAGCTTAGCAGTCGCATACGCTACCACTACGCCACCGAGGCAGTCTAGCAAGTAATATTTCTAGCATGCCATAATTTCCATCAAACGCATACCCTTTATAGCGATTTAGGAGAATATTCATTTTAAAATTTTCCATCACTCTAAGAATAGGTGATCATTCTTAACACATTGAGACCTCTTCGTGTCACGGCAAACATGTTAAACAATCGGTCACCGTCGCTATAGAAACATCTGAGGCGTTCGTTACTGACAACAGTCGAATAAAGAACTTCGACAGTCCAAGATCACCTAGAACTTCGGTTGTGGAGGTCTAATGGCAGTGTCGCAGCAAACTGAAAGCCTGACCCCAACCTGTCCGAGTTATCCGCTACTTGCGGTCTTCATTGCCAAAAGTTTCTAAAATATTTGTATTAACACACATTTTTAATTTAAACATTCTTTTGTTTCAGGTATGTCATCATTTCCCCAAAAAAAACGAGTGACGATATTTTTAACATTGTCAAACAAGGTCGTCGTCCGCCGTATGTATTGTCAATGTAAATAGGGTCGATGGGTTAGAGTATGTTTATACATGTGTTAGATGAGAAATGAGTCGTGAGAAGTATGACACAACTGCGGTTCAAACAATCATTGTGTCGCTGTAGAGGCTTGGCAAAGATTAGTGCTACTGTACATTTGCATTCAATATAGACGACTCTTGTTTTTATAAATGTATAAACTAGAGGTGATTTGCCCCATGAGAAAATGAACACGTAGTTATGTTATGGCAATGAAACTGTTGAGGTAGAAATAGAAACTACATACTACTGTTATTATATAATACCGCTGTAATATATCAGGTCGAATTCGTTTCACATACGCAAATATGTTTCAATGTAAATTCCCAAATTTCATGTGAAACTAATTCAACATAAAGGATTCTGGTTCAGAGAAACATGGAGAAGTTATAAATATTTTTTTTACATTGTACTGACTTCAATAGTTTCTATTTTATACCTTGATTTTTAAATAGCAATATTCATGACGATACTACTGCTAAATAATTTCGGCTGCGCTGTCCTTTTTTTTTGTTGACGGGGTGAAAAATCCCTTCGGATCGCCAGCTCCTCGGGGACACAGAAACCAGGAGTATGTGGTGTTTCCACTACAAGACACCCCGACGACCGGCCTCTGGCGCCCTACTTTAGGAGGACCTGGACCATGTTATTTCAGGTCCTCGAATTTACACCGTGACTTATCAGGACCTGTCCCGGGGGAAAATTATTTCTTCTCCCCTCGATCCCAGCGATGTAGGCTAATTGCACGGCTATGCAATCATGCCGCTATTCCGACCGCAGCAATCGCCTGCGCTGTGCTAGTTACAAAAATATTATCTTTAGTTAGAGCCCCGCAATCTGCAGAATTTTTCTCAGCCGATAGTTTGGTCGGGCTGTTAATCAGTATGAATATTTATGAAAGTTCGCACATTACACCCATTTGTTATCGGCCGACATATAAGTTGGATGGGTTTCACGTCTTCGAACTGAACTATCGGCAAACTGCGTAATAAGTACGGCGCGGAAGCTGCGCGCTCACACTGTCGAAAAATGTAGTATGTCGACCCGACCGACTTAATTCATCCGCTATGTGCCGTGCGCATCCACATCCAATCCGACGACGACGTTAAGTTGGCTTAAAGTTATTAAACCATTGGAAGATAAAAAAGAATGTAGTTTGCGGGGCTCTTAATATTACTACTATTATAAATGTGAGAGTTGGGATAGCACATAGACACAATTTTAGCGCGAAAATCTTGACTGACAAAGTCGACATTAACGCCAGCGAACCCGAGAAATTCTACCTACCTTTGATTTTATTCTACCTTGTTATATTATATTTAATGTACTATTCTAGAGTTATTAGGTACTTATATAAAATAAATGCTTTGTGTATGAAATTAATTAGGATGGATAATAATAATTCTAATAATATGTGCATAGAGACAAGTTGTTGATATACTACTGAATTGTGTTTACATAAATGCACTGTGTCAATTGTAGAAGTTGCCGGAAACGTGAGTTTGGCACCGCATCGGACATATGCCGTCCTGCTACGCTATTGTACTGTTTGTCAGTTCGGTTGAATTGTTGCAGTTCTATATATGCGCGCTAACTACCCTCTATATATTTATAACTTTTCAAAATGTTCTTCTGTCATTCGTATCATTGTTATGTTTCTTTTTTTAAACCTACATAATTTATGCTGCCAATGAAAAATCGTTGATTGAATTAGGGAAGAAACTGTTTAATTAAACCCGATCTCACACGTTATCACAAACAACAAGGCGTATTTCTTTCGGTTCAATATTTCACGAAATTGTTTTTGCTCTTTATGATTCATCAATTTACAAGAGCAATCAAACCAAATTAGATTCGTTACAAAAATAGTCCACAACTTGTACTTTTATACGTAGAAATTGAATCCGCTGTACCTCAGAAATACGACTATGATTATAATATTTGATGAAGTATCAAAGTTTGGATGTTTGTCAGCTGTGATTTATCGGTCTGCCTAACTCCGTATCCATGAAAATGACAAGGGTAAGATAAACAGTGTTCAGTTAATTCTTGGCTAATACATATTATGACGTTATCGACGCCTGAAAAGACATTATGTTTAGTTTAGTAGCTAACGGGTATGGATAATAATATCGATAAACAAGCAGTTTTCTCTTACGACGTGTCGCCGATATCAACGTCTTCGCCAGTTGTGACGGTCGTCGGAAGCCTGCAGCCGACGCCGCTCTGCGCTCCATTCACCAAGCTACATCGACATAATCTATTACTGCACTGACATTGATTCTTAGAGCATACAGCGAGGGTCTACAATCGTTTAACAGGTGGAAATTTCAAGTTTGTGCAATTGTAACTAGTGTCGATTATGCGCCATGTTGTTTGGACGTATCCTTTGTTTACATTGACGTGCGTCATGCTTTAGGACATGGTGCATAGCTTGCTAACAAACATCTTAAACCTAGCTGAATGTTTACTACACTTACTATGATTATATGTAGTTAGTGAAATGTTTGTACCTTTGAACGAAGTACATATTTGTTGTGGACAAACATACTATTTTGCATTCATTGGGAATACTCAACTCGTGTATTGAAAGTCCATTACCAATATGTTTGAATGACTCGTCGAAGTCGTCTTATTTTTTTTTTTATGCATTAGTTTCCAAAATGTTTCAAAATTCCAAAATTCTATTGTGGCTGATGGAACGTAAGAGTGTTGATCACCATTCTCATTGCAAACTCGAATAATGCAGTATGGTGACCCACATTATGGTGGCCTGGTGAGATGTTAATACTAATAATAATAATTTTCGTGACTTTGTATAAATCTAAGGAAAGTTTTGCGTAGAGAATAATAAATTAGATTTAATTTTTTCCAAATAAAATAATTTTACAGTAACGCTATAACAAACAATTTAAGTTTCGATTTTATACAACTAATTTCGTTAAACTATTCCAGAAGCAAAATAAGACAAATTAGCTGGTTCCGATACATTTTCAGCATAGGTTTTGATTGGGAAATTGGTCTGTGAAAGATATTAGTTAATGATCAGTAAGTAGTTAGTGAACAGCCTTATTCTATGTGATTGCATGTAGCATTTGAAGAGTTTACCAATTATAGTTCAAGTTCGAGTAACATAGTAAATATTATAGGCAATAAGGAAAAGTATGTTATATCAATTGAACTTAAATAGTCAGTACACTTGAATTCATTAGATTTTTATAATTTACGATTTTTATTCGATTATTGTAAATCGAAATGATTAAAATCGACTTCTGTATTTCATTGATGCCTGAAGGTATGAACTTGCGAAAGCTTTATTTACATTGCACAGGGATATTGAGATAATATAATGTAAATTCGCTTCACTGGAGTTGCGTCATATTCGGAGAAATCGGGATGTGCTCACACTGTAATATTACATGTAATGTCGGCATTAAATAATTTAATGCTTGGAGTTAATACACTGGGAGTGCACTTGGGGCAAAAGGAACATTAAGCGAAATGGACATGGCCTATCAGCTGTGTTGAACTTTCTCGTCGGGCTTGTTTCGAGGAACTTCGCCGATTAAACAATTAAGGACGTTCGTTCTGTGCCTGGGGGACTAGATATTACTACAAATGGCTGCAGAACGGAGTCTGCCGCCAATGAATATACCTTAATGTCTGCTCCTATATCAAATGACCATGTTACATTGAGATCTGTTTTGAAGTGACTTCAAACGATCTGTGATTTCATTGTTCCATAGTTTTTGGAAATTATAAATTCACTATTACAACACTTGAACTTGAAACTCGCGGGCTGGGTTTCCGCAACTCGACGACTTCAGTGCGCCTATTTTGCGTGATGGGATGGCTTTATTCGTGTCACCTCAGTTCCTCCAAGAAGCCTAGCAGACCCCTCACGTCACGACTTCAGGAAGTGACCTCGGTGATCCGAGGTGTCTCGCCCGGTATTCTGCCACCACAGGACATGTCATATTGACATGGGCGGCCGTCTCCTCTTTCCTCATGCATGCCCTGCACAGAGAACTGTCTGTTTATTACAACACTTAAAACTTGTTTGATCTTCAGATAGTAAACTATTGTTTACTAAACGACTCAATACTGAAGAGGCATAATGTATTCAGTGGCCAGATTGTTTTTTTTATTACTACGGTGAAAGAGCAAATTTTACCGGTTTTATGTGAGGCCGTGTTGTCACTCCGGTTGAGACGGCCCATGTATGCCGAAGCGTGGCTCTCCCACGCTAAATAATTTATCCGGTTTTAACATTAATACTAAGGTATTACTAAATTATATATACTTTAGTTACTTAATATACTTATTAACAAATGTACCTGAGTTTTTGAATCCAAAAACATGTTTTACCTATGTTAGAACATATTTTAATAAATTCTGTAGTAATAAATGAGGTCAATAAACTAACTTAAAAATATTTGTAAACGACACTACACTGTATAAATACAAAAGAAGAACATACCATATGTTTATGAGTAGTTTTGTAGTATGTCAAAACATGTCGTTACGTCACACTATGATAATCTGAACTGTGTGACTGTGGGATTAGGGATGTGTTGTTTGGTCACCACTTAAATCTCTCAATTGGATTTACTGTCACGCGTCGTTGAACTTTCTCTGCGTTTCGCATAGGACGCGTATTTTACAAGTGGTTATAAATTTTATTTTTATTTGTGACAACAATCCTATGTTAAGGAATAAGGCATTACCTTTTCAATATATGAAGAAATGATTCTATATAAAAGTTAAAGAAAAACTACGCGTTGCTGGACAAGAATAAAAAAAACAGGGTACTAGTTTCGACGTAGTTCGGCCACCCTTCGCTAGATGGCGATGTAAGCTCTCTTTCGTGTAGATTTCTAAGTTGTGATAATTCATTTAGATTTGTGTCAAAAAACTAATGTCAAATAATTTGCAGTAGTGATTGAACTAAATGAAATTTATATATTCATATATTAACTCAAGTTTTTTTCTATATTGTGTACTTGCAAAACTAGTTAAACAACTGAATAATAAAAACGGGGGCAATGCCCCTCTGCTTAATATGTAAAGAGCCGGTATCGGACACATGTATTTTTTTAAATATAATCTGAATATACATATATAAAAAATCAAGATATTATTGGTCATTTAATCCATCCGCGTAGCTAATCGCAATAAATAATAGGTAGGTAAGTTTTATAAAATCTACGTACATTTCTGACAAGTTAGCAATTTGCTACGATTCACAAAATACATTTATATAAATCATGAAATAACACAAAAAATGTCGTTCAGGAGATTTTTGCACGCCATTTATCTCGATTTACGGCTTCACGCATCGAACTAAATATATCAAAGTGTACCATTTAAAGTGTATTCAAAGCACTGTTGAACGAAGGCCTCCTCCAAGGAGCGCCAACTCTCCCAATCTTCTTGGGCAGTCCACATACATCCGCAGCCAGCCACTTTCTTAAAATCGTTGGTATATTTTACCGCACTGCGCCCTATACTTTGTACATCACTAAAATGTTTTATCAGACTATTATTAAAATTTGTATTGTACATCAACGCCCATTGTATATGGGCAGTGTCTGTCCACCTACAATCGGCGTTGATCCACCATTACGAGACCTCATCAAAACATATAAATACGTGTACAAGCTGACCAGAAGAACTTCTTATTCGTTTCTTTAGAAAATAAATTTTCTCTGTTTTCTCACAACATTTTTCATTGATGCTCAGCTCCTTGTGTTCGCAGCGTGAAGTTTTATAGCCTATATCCTTCCTCGATAAATGGGCTAACCAGCACTAAAATATTATTTATTATTTTGAACCAGTAGTTCGCGTTCAACAAAATGAAAGTGATAAGATATTAGTATATATAAATATCATCGCTTTAAATCAAGTATAGATATATAGTATTAAAAATACATTTACGGTATAATGTATAATGTTCGATAGATATAGCACCCACATATAACCGCACATTGTACTATAGTTTATCTAACACAAGTTATAATTTATGCACACATTAATAACCAACGTTTGAGTGTAGCATATACGCTTGCGTGATCTCTCCTCAATTTGCCTGTAGTGAAACGTAATAAAATATGTTCCTACAACACCAATATCGCTTCATCAACGATATAAACTTCGAAATGCATTTACTTTCCTATTAATTTATTAATGTCGTAAATTATTATAACTACCTATTAGTATTATACACGAAAAGTGACATTAAACAGTGGGTTTATGAAGCATTTGGTAATTTGTATACTTGATAAACATGATTCTCTATTAATCGATTGTTATGTAGGATTGCGTAGGAGTAAAAGCAAATAAATAGTGTAAAGCATAGTGTTACGTTGAATGAAGAGTAATAATTTAATAAGAGATAATAATTTTAATTCAGTACACCCTCAGGGTTGTGGAGTTACGATGCCAGACGCTCCGTGGAAACACTGTTTTTCAGGTAAAACCGGTTAAACTGGTTGCTAACCCCAAATAATATTGATTAATAAAGGCTAGGAAGATGAGGAATAATAACTTCACTCATCTCACACACCGTTACTACACTTTTTTTTATTACATAGTGCCAAACGAGCAGACGTTTTGCCTGATGGTAAGCGATTACCGCCGCCCATGGACACCCGTAACACCAGAGGCGTCACAAGTGCGTTGCCGGCCTTTTAGGAAGGAGTACTATTTTCTTGAAGGTTTGAAGGTAGTATTGGTCCGGGAACACAGCAGGCGACAGCTCATTCCACACTTGATCTCAAGTAAAACAAAGGTGTTCCGCTATGATAGCTAACTTTCAGAAAAAGAGTTACCCAAATTGCCTTTTTTTTCATACCATTTACAAATTGTTGCTCACTGTACCTCAGCTCGATATTATCTTCCTTTTGATCGTATCGTTTATAAAGTAGACAGTTTAATGACAAAATATAGCGAGTATAATTAAACGTTCATTCATCACGGTAATAGTACCAGAGAGGGATGTCGTGTCTTGGGAACGGCTTTGCTTCATCAGGTAAATTATAATAATGGATTGTTCGTACTGAAAATGTTTAAGACAATAGATAAGAATTCATTATTTTGACAGCTTTTTAAATACATTGTACAGGTATTTGTATTTACTGTGCGTTTTATTTAAAAGGATCTTTAGTTGGAAATTAAGTTCATTGTGATCTATTTACCTACATATACCGCTCGTGATGCACGCGGTGTTGCGGGCAGACTAACTCGTTCGAAACGTGGGCGTCGGGAAATAAAAGTTATCGTAACCTTATAAGTGCCGCTGTACAACAAAATATGTGTGTAATAGATTTTTTATTATTCTTTAATATTTTTTATCATTATCATAAATATTTTTCTAAATTTTCTTTGTTTTGTGTACCTAACCAAAACCCTACCTGTATCTTGTGTTTTAGTATCCTTTGTAGAAAGTGAAACAGCTTTAAACTGTTTATTATTAGTACGTACTTTACAGTAAAGATAATTGTAAGGGTGGCTCGAGGTATACGCAACGTGTAATCTAATGTTCCGTGATGCAAATTCTTATTACCAACATGGGACTATAACGTAATGCTAACACATGCACTGCACCGCATAAAGACCATTACTATGAAGATTAATGAAGATACTATGATAAAATCACTCAAAAAACACCTATTAGATAAAAAGCAAAGTAAAGTAGAGATGATATTCGACTTAAGAGTAGAGTAGTATCTGATCATCTGTAAGCGAATAAAAACTGTATGTGCCACGTACACGTCTGCACGTATAAATATAACGACGTACCTGAACAATAATCTGCATTTTGTGACACTAGACAAAGTATTCATCTATACTTCTATACTAATATTATAAAGAGGAAAGGTTTGTATATAAGTATGTTTGTAACGAATTGGCTCAAAAAGTACTGGACGGATTTTAAAAATTCTTTCACCATTTGAATGCTACATTATCGCTGATTAATATAGGCTATTTTAATTGTAAGAAAAAAATAATATAACAATATGTAAACTAATAACTGCAGGTAACACCGCGAGGTTCAGCTACTACCTAATCGATTTAAACAGGTTGTTTTAATTTTATCGGATAAAACATTGTTTGCATAGTTATCTGTCACATAACACTATTTGACTCCTTAAAATTGCTGATTTATATATGTGTATTAGATCGTCAAAGACTAGTGAAAGCGAAATCTATAGGGATTTGACAGATAAGTTTAGAATAGTCTTACAAGGAGCTTAACCAACTGGTGAAACTACCCCTTACAGTTTTAACTTAATTATTAATCCATTGATTTGCCTGTGTAACTTGATTTCAAGGTTGAATTTCTACTAGAGGAAAAGCAGGACGATCAAATTAAAGTATTAGTGTGAGCAGATCTAATTCACTCTACGTCAGCATTGAAACATCGTTCAAGGTAAATTATAGAAAGATAACTGTTCCTTTGTGTCAAGTTCAAAGATGAAGTAGCTCAGATAGTGTGATCCCTGATCATGTGTCAAGTTCGAAAATTAAATAGGTAGCGCTGCCTTTACTCACTGAACATCAACGGCAAAAAAAAACAAGTACATTGTTTCAAAAAGTCATGATGGTGATCAAAACTAAATTTTGACGAAATATTGATCTTTGTGGAGAAGAAAATTCAATTACTGCAGAGTGTTCTTATTAATCACTATAGTAGAAAACTGATTCAATACAGTAGCAATATTGTATTCCATTAATTTAAAAATAACTATTTTGACACTTATGACTTTTGTTTTCAGTAACCGAAAATAAAATACTTTAAAAAATGAATATAACTTAAACTAAGACCGACTACAATTCGTAGGTTATTACAGGAAACAGAATTATTTGAAAGAATCGCTCGCAAGGTACCTACCGTTTGTTAGTAAACAGGTTGCTAGACCGAATTTCTCAAGGAAGTATGGCAGTTGAGCGGAAACTTAAATATGTAATATATTGTTTTCGGATACAACTAAAATTAATATATTGGATATGAGAGGTCTACATTCTTTAAGCCAACAATTATTTACCAAGTACTTATAAAAGTATATAATATAAAATGTGAAGGTAGGAAGACACTAAGGTTCTGTTTATTTTTTTGAGTATTTAAATTACCATAAAATAAACTACATATACCATATAATATAGACTAGCTTTTGCTCGCGTCTCTGCCCGCGTGAATGTCGGTAACGCGGCAAAGAGTAGCCTATGTACTTCTTCAAAAACCAAAACATCTCCGTGCCAAATTTCAATCTTTCAAATTCATCATCAAGTCTTTGAAATTCTGCATATTGACTCATTTATTGTTTTATGTCACATAAGTTTTCATTTTGTTGTCGCGTATATCTTATTTTTTCAGAAATAAAGTCTAGCCTAAGTTAGTCCTTATAACATCAGTTAAAGTCGCGTCATAATAGGTTCAGCCGTTCCAGAGATTAGTCGGAATAGACAGACAAAAAAAAAGTTTTGATGTATATATTTTAAATACTTTAATTTTGTTCATTTGTATAGATTAAAAAATACGCTGCGAGCGGCCATTGAAATTTGTAGGTTGCTGGTTGATTGAGTTTCAGCATATTACTTCTCAGACAGGCTTTGTCATTGACTTGTCAATTTTGCTCTCATTTACTTAATAACAAATAAATAAATTAGAATAACTTCATCGTGTTATGAATTATTTAGGTATGTAAATCTAGACTGATAATAAACCGCGTTACTAAGGTTATTTTTTATTTTTGCAAAACTAGTTTCGCAAGCATTTATAGTCGCGTGATGTTAAAGTCTATCATTTTACTTGTATTTTAAGCTGATTTATGGTTGGTTGGTCTATGACTAAAATCTTCACTTCACATCTCAGATCAAAGAGTTTTTATACTATAATACTAGGAAAATACACTGCCTCGTTGGTCTAGTGGTTAGCGTAAGCGACTGCAGATCAAGAGGTCTCGGGTTCAATTCCCAGGTCGGACTGCTGTTGGGTTTTTCCTACAAGAAATTCTTAATAGCAGCCCGGAGTATGGAAGATGGCGGTGTTTCCCGCCCGTGCTTCGGAGGGCACGTTAAGCCTCCGGACCGGTTGTCATGAACAGCTATGGCAATCGTTATTGGGAAGTCAGTGCCCTCAAATATACTGACAACTAGTTCAACCTTCGAATTCAGTTCGCCCTCAGGGTTGCGGAGGTCAGATGCCAGTCGCTCTGTGTAAAAACTGATATTCAGGTAAAATCGGTTGAACTGGTAGCCGACCCCAAATAATATTGGGAATAATAAAGGCTAGGAAGATGATGATGATGACTAGGAAAATACACTGTAGTTGGAAGAACATTTCCAGTGAAGTTAAAGATAAAGATTTTTTATTAACTCTCTTTTCCCTTTCTAGAAGTAAAAAGTTTAACAACAATCTTTGCAAAGAAAATCTACTTAATTATTGCGATATATAGCCAAAACAGCTGACTTTTTTATCTTACTATTTAATTATATTTTTGCTTTAAAACCGACGCGACGTCACAAAAGCTCTCGTCAAGCATTGGTACAACCTCAAATAAAAAATATACTTGAGATAATTTATTGTATGAATACCCAGTAACGGAAGTCCATGGATCTGGATGGGACTTGCTACAAAGATTATCATCATCAACAACCCATAACGTCTCACTGCTGGCCTCGGGTTTTCTCTCAGGAGAGGGTTAAGGCCATACGTCCCCTCGCTGGCCAAGTGCAGGTCGGAGACGGGCAAGACAACGTTGTGGCTACGTAATCTTGCCGTTGGATGTTTAAGCCGCCCAAAGGCCTCCAACTAAGCTTCACGACTGTTATCCTTTGATAACATCCGGAACCGACTGCTTGACGTGACCTGTCACGGAGTCACGGAGACGCTCATGGTATCATGCCACAAGCGGTTACCCATCCAGGTACTGACCGAGCCGTCGTTGCTTACCATCGGCGATTGTTTCTAATCACCGAGTGCAACTGGGCTATGAGCGAAGCTAAGATTGTAATTAGATAAAATACTGAGCTGAGGTCTCACGTTCGATATCTTGGTCGTACCTAATATTTGTATGATCTGCAAATATTTTGTTTCGGAGTTTGAATATTTTTATATTGTATTTATAAAAAAGAATATATTATTCATAGTACAAGCTCTGCTGAGTTCGAAGCTAGATGGCGTTGTGTATCAGATGTTGAAATATAATTAGATAAATACATTATGTTATAGCCTAGATATGCCATGGCAATTTATGTTCGAGCAAAATTAATGGTAAAATTAAGACGAGCGAACTATAAGCCAGTTAAGATGGTATTCACAAGTAATTCTTATGAGGAAAAACTCCTCTACAGCCGTATATTACATAAGACTACTAAGTTTTAACTACATTCTATCACTAATAATATTAGTGCTTACACATATATACTCGTTCCTAAATACGTAAAGCAATTTTTTTTTACCCATTTTAATGAAAATTATGCGAATGGAGGAGTATAAAATTTGGTACTGTGGCGACTTCCACATATAACACAACAATAACCTACTACAGCGCCATCTACCGAAGATACACTGAACTACGAAGTAACGCTCTACACGGAGTAACTACAAATCCTGAATCGCGCAATAAATAGTTCTCGCGCCGATTATCATATATACAACATCCCAACATCAACTGTTGGGCAGTAGCCCGCCAGGCATGATCACCTCGCCTGGTCGGAGGATCCTCCCTTTGTGTTAGAGGGACATGACACCCGTTCCTCCACAGTACTGTTAAAGTTTATTTGTTAAAATAACAATTAAGAAATTAATGACAAATTGTCAACCACTGGGCGACGACTTAGTAAGATGAACAAGCCCAAAAAAATCCACTCCTGAAGAATGAGTTTCATTAAATGTCTCGATTCATATGTTACTCGTACAACTGAATGAAAAGGAATATCTTTCTATTACGTGAAGTAGCAATTAGTAGGATTTGTTTCCATAAGTCAGTTCTTACAACTTGGCTCAAGGCCAGTAAAGCCTGATGAGATTTTCCACACGTTAAATTTATATTGGCACTTAGTATCGCATTAGTAATCGCTAAAAGTGCTCTAATAGTTTTAAATTTGTTCCTCTATGACATTGGGAAAATATTGGATTGTTTGATATTTAAAAATGTTTTACTTAACCTTTGATACGAGTATTAAAACATTAGTGCTTAATGTATATTAATTCAGTTCGTGTCCGCTTTAAACACGCAAAAGTTTTGAACCGATTGAGCTGAAATATATAGCTACGTATAAGCCGATTCAAACATTTTCTGTGTCAGATTTGTTTCTGTTTTCTTATCAATATAACTATTATAGTTCACAGCCAAATGAGGCAGGGTACAGCTAGTATGATATGAGTATGAAGATGTTTAGGTGTACCACATCATTACATAGTAAAATAACATTTTAAATCGTCTTTATTTACAAACTAGCATTGAATGCTTATATAAGTACATTTAAGAGGCAACGAATGTAGCAAATGTAAGCAAAGGTCATGGTTTCGTGAATACGTGTTACGCAAGCCGCTTGTGATGCTGAGCACCGGTCCATAGCACGACTCGAAGCGACCATTGAATAATGCTGACAAAAACATTGGCTTCAAGATTTTCCTTAAGACATCTCAGACGACGTTTAACTTAATATAAATTGCAAATTGGTTGCGCTGCATCGTTGCGCATTCTGACACAGATTATGAAATATTCACCAATTGTTGTCCTACCTGTAGTCCAAGTTATCTTTACCTTGAAGTGTTTGCTAAGCGAAACTAGTTTAGCCTGCGTATGTGGTGTTATTTCCTACTAAGTTATTATAAAGCAATCGAATAAATGTTAAAGCGAAGTCGAGCTAGTCACTTATTAATCTCTTTTTGAAAGTGACTTAATAGATGACACTGTGTTATAACACGATGACACATTTATAGCACAGCAGATACTGTTCTGAATTTTCTTCTATTGAGTAGTATTACTAGCCCTGCATCACACTGAAAGTGCTAGCTGATATCCGATTTCTATAGGCCCTGTCAGACACACGTGTTTTTCGTTACAAAACTGACCTATTTGTGTTAATAAAAATATTAAAATGTATACATATTTAAATTTTTTCACTTCGAAACCTTCGCAAAACAACAAAATAAAAAGTTGCGAGGGATTGTTTTTGTTGTATGTATATATTTTTGTTGGATTTTGATTTGTGGCAAATCGGCGGCGTAAGTTAACCGTAAAAAATCAAAGCATATTTTTCGAGACCCTTTGCCCCAGATACATACTTACCTCTTTATTTTTTCCATCGACGAAATATTGGCATTCTGATATCCCGTTTGTATCAAAGTGAAAATGGCACGCTGAAAGACATTGTTTCTTATCAAACATTCGAATATATTCCAGAGGAATTTGGTGAAGCTTCGGTCGGGCTGAAGGCGGCGATCGTTGGAATTTTGCCAGTAGCTAGTGCATTGTTGGCCCGTCATGTTAGTAAATTAATATCGCCAATAGAGCTGCACTCTACACGGCAAGTTGCATCTACGTTTGTAGGGTCACCATCATAAGTGTTTTTTGACTTAGACTTGTGTTTAAGATATATATCTTACACCGTACTGAAATGTGGAGACTAATGTGTAGATACGCTTTATTATTGTCAAATTATTTTTATTTATTTATTCATTCATACAAATTTATTGCCCACTATTAAGCAATTTTGTGCAGACATAGATGGAAATGTACATTTGGTGTTACAAAGGGCGGTTTTATCGCTCACGACGATCTCTTTCAGACAACTCCGACCAGTTCCAACAATAAATTACTAGAATTGTATTTATTATTTATAACTCTAAAACGTTTATCTATCTACTATCAATATGTAGGTATGTTATTTTGTTGTAGCACGTACAAATATAAGTAAATAGGAAGTATGATTGCACGTACAAAATAGTTTTAATGTTAAATGTTAATTTTATTTAAACTGATCTCTTAAATGTACGTGCTGTTTAATTGTTTATGGTTCACAATATGCTTTGGAAAAAATAAATGGTGTTTGTGCTGCACATGTTTTATTTAAGTAATTACGATACAATCTAAATTATATAGGTATGTAGGCACCAAACTCAATGAAGTAAAATAGTAAATTTAGTGGTTTGTTTAAAAAATCGATATCTGGTTGATCTATTTTTAAAAATATTTCAATGCGAAAAGTCTAAATATTATGCATGTGTAAAGGAAACTGCTTTTAACTGCCTAGAGAAATGTAAATACAATATACATTCTATTCTTAATCCTAAAGTAATTATATTACCGTCCGCACCGTCAATTACTACTTATTCTCTCTGAAACATTTTCATCCATTCTTAGGTTGCCTGGAAGAGATTGCTGTTGGCAATACGGCTAGTCTTTTAACATTAATTACATATCTAACTGCCTCATTGGTCTAGCGATTGACGTATGCGACTGCCTATCAAGAGGTCTCGGGTTCGAATCCCGGGTCGGGCCAAAAGTGTTTGGAGTTTTTCTGATTATAGAAATACTTAATAACAGCTCGGAGTTTAAAAGTATTGGGTCGGAATCCCCGTACCTCGGAGAGCACGTAAAGATGTCGGTCCTGCGCCTGATCCCTTCTCGATCGTATCGGTTAGCCGTCCCTTCAGATTATGACAGAGAGGGAACAGAGAATACCCCTGTGTTTGCGCAAACACTTGTGCACTATAATAATAATATTATCTTGCGTGGTTGGTTGGTCTCATAATACGGTGTACAAATACAGTGAGTTTTCTATCTACGAGTATCTAACCTTTAGTCGCAGCTCAGATACATCGACCAAACTATTTCTTCGAACCGGTTATTATAATCAGTATTAATATGTCAAATCATACTCATACTAAGTAAATGCAACTAGTTGACTGCCTGTGAAATAATGAGATGAGGTATTTGTCTTCGTCTAGTCTTAGAATTTCTTGGATCTATCAGTTTTATGGTAGTGTGACATTGCACCGCTTTCGCTCCTCATATGTTTGTAGTCCAGTCATTATAGTAAGTTCACCTCGGAATTCGAGATACCCAGCTGAAAATCTGTAAATATTTGTATATTGACACCCTAAAAGTTGTCTCAAAACCTACATATGGTAGGGTGTAAGCAACTATTAAATTTCAAGGTCAAAGGTCACAAAAATCGGTTTTTTGCGCTTTTTTTGGAAATATCTCATTTCCTATGGGTTTTTTGCTATTTGTATTTTTTTCAATATTGTAGAATACAAAATTCTCTACAAATTTTGTCAAAAAATTTTTTTTATACGGTGAACTGTTTTCGAGATAGAGGGCGGAGAGCGCGCGGTCACCGCATCACTTCGTCGTTATTTAACAACACTTACCTGCCCAAGTAATTGCAGAATTGTTAATGAAAATATGTATAAGAATTATATTTGAATTTTAACCTAATTAATATTAATAACTTCTTACATGATAAAAAAAAAACAAATAAATTATGAATTAATCTTTTTATTAAAAAATATCATTGAATACATTTTTTTTTTATTGAAAGTAAAATAATGGAATAAAGGGTACAAAAACTACAATTTATAATTTTAATCATCTTCTTCCTCTTCATCGTCGTCTTCTGGCTGCTGGTAAATTTCAAACTGGTCTTCATTATCGTCTTCAACGACATTTGTCTCAAGATCTTCCATGATTTCGGGATCAAAGGTTCCATCTTCGTTAATGTCGCTCAGATATGGTAGAGCATTGAGACAAGCTTGCCCGCTTTCCTGCATCCGCATCGCGAACCACAACCATTTTTGCAGTTGCAGAAAATTGTATTTAGCAAATCTTCTGGAGCAGATGGTAAAATTGTCATGATAGGCTCCAGAAAATCATTTCGCATCGCCCAACCACATACCTGGGGTTCCAAATCATGTCCTAACCAAGTTTGAACTTGATAATATACATGGTTGAAATGTTGATGAGCAGCTGCACTTGTTGGTGGAATATTTGAAAGCTGCACAGGTTTATTAAGTTTTGTAGACTTGACGTAATGCATATAACGAAGATGATCGAGACTTTTCACAGATTTCGGAGCATTATAGACTGCCAATAAGGTTTGAGTTCCACTCTCTAATCTCTGGGCCGAACAATTTTCTTCCTCAAATGCTGCAGCTAGTTCATCCAAATTTGTCAGTTTCTTAAAAACTTTTAAAAATGATTTTTATCCCTTTTTAAAAAGCGCAGAAGTTGTGTCACAACCACTTAATGCGTGTAGAAATAAAATATGTTTTTTGGAATGAGGATAATTATCAAAACTTTTAGTCGAGTATATCTCCGTTTTTACATTTCCTTTCCCAACTTTTTTAAAGAAAATTTCTTGTTCGTAAGACTGTGTACGCCCAATTAAAATGACAAGTAAATCAATATCTTGTCCTATTATAACTGTAGTTTTTTTAGACTTTGATTCTTCAAATGCAGTTTTAACAATAAGAACATCCGCATCACCTCTGGCTTGTTTAGTAGTAATATTTGCAGCTTGTAATTTTTCAATTAACATATTAATGAACTTATCTTTGTTATTTCGATTTGATAAGAAATGCATGAAGAAAATGATAAAATATAATATTATAGTTAATAAAAATTGACAAACATTTATAATCATTGATTTATTGATAGTTTATCAACTATATATGGCGCGTTTTCGACCGGAGGCACCGGTTGACCTGAAGTGATGCGGTGACCGCGCGCTCTCCGCCCTCTATCTCGAAAACGGTTCACCGTATAAAAAAAAATTTAACAAAATTTGTAGAGAATTTTGTATTCTACAATATTGATAATAAATACAAATAGCAAAAAACCCATAGGAAATGAGATATTTCCAAAAAAAGCGCAAAATACCGATTTTTGTGGCCTTTGGCCTTGAAATTTAATAGTTGCTTACACCCTACCATATGTAGGTTTTGAGACAACTTTTAGGGTGTCAATATACAAGTATTTACAGACTTACAGCTGGGTATCTCGAATTCCGAGATTCTTACCTAATTTAAGCTTAAATGACTGTTATTGATTTAAAATTGAAACTGACGTAAAGAACATAATATATGTCTCAGTATTACTTACGCAGACGAAGGGTGTTTCGTTGGACATTTCGTGGTTAATGCTTTTCCGTCTACGTCATATCCGTAGGCTAGAAGGTCATTGCTATTATATTTCATTGCGCAATGTAATAGCAGTGACCTTCAGCGAAGTCCACGCTTTCTTTATTTAATCTTAAAACGAATTGTACAATTAGTGTTCGAAACCTTGAATACATAACGTGCTTTTATTGAGATTTTTTTAAAATAGCATACAGCGTCGTCGTTTTATGATACGTTTTTATAAAGTTCACATATTTATTTATAAAATTAAAATTTAATGCATAAGTTGTCAGTCTACCTTGAGTTTTATATGTAAAAAT
This sequence comes from Spilarctia lutea, assembly GCA_916048165.1. Lineage (NCBI taxonomy): Eukaryota > Metazoa > Arthropoda > Insecta > Lepidoptera > Erebidae > Spilarctia > Spilarctia lutea. Next base: position 14,150,043 of record OU696487.1, read on the forward strand.
TTTAAAACACTTTCACATTCAACACAACAATATAACTTGGAAATCAGGATCAATATGTCAGTGCTGCACAATTTTTAAGTTACCGTTATAAAATCGTGTATTGATGCACGTTCAGTTGGCATCATTTTAGATATTTAATAAGATAAAATCTCATTTCAGTTATTGAAACCTATCTGGATGAAACATTTTGCTTTCGCTAAGGATAGATAGATTGATTGAAACCGTTTAACAGTAACTGTTTTAGATTCATTGTATTTATGGCTACCATTCATCTCAGATATTTTTATACACCCCTGATATTTTTGTACACGTTGGCCAGCTGGCATAGCGTAAAAAAATAGAAAGACTCACAGACTACCTTATTATCCAAAAAAGATATTGGTCTTTATCATCATCAGCCCGTTGCACTCCATTGCTGGACATAAGCCTCTCCCAAAGAACACCACAAAGCAACATCTCTCCTATGCAAGTCGTTCCACCATCTGGCCGGAGGGCGTTCCACACTACGTTTGCCAAGACGTGGTCTCCACTCCAGAACCCGCTCACTCCAGCTCTCAACTCCAGTTCTGAGACATATGTGACTCGCCCATTGCCACTTCAACCTACTAACTTCCAGAGTTATGTCGGCCACCTTGGTTCTCTGACGAATATTGGTCTTGTGGGTTCAAAAATGAAACCTTATGGAATAGTGTAACAAACTAACAAATCTTATCTAAATTATGTAGGTATATCCATAAGTGACATGCGTCATGGTCACCTTTATTGGTCGTGCGATGCTTAAGTTTAGGTTTGCTTTATTGGTATATCTAGTTTAACGATGTTTTGAACTTCATATGACACACTAAAAGCCAAGAATAATATACCAGTTCATCTGTGTATATCACATGCATAATAAGTTACTTAAATCATACGAAAATAATACAACAGAATCTTCCAATGGTTTGTCTAAAGGTCGCAGCGTCTTTCACGACGAAATGATGTTTATCAGTGTTCCGACTCCAAAATCTCAAATGCTTGGGCGCCGTGACTGCACAGCTTGGTATTTAGAAGATTTATCCGAATTATGTACATTGTAACATTTATAAATGTCAGATGTTTTGAAATCAAAAACTGATGCAATTGTGGCCACCACGTAGATGTCATTGCTTCTAAGAACATAACTTTCGAAGATCAGTTAACGAAGTGAAATTATTCTGCAGCATTTCTACATTTTTAGAAAATATTGTATACTAGCTGATCCCCGCGGTGTTATCCGCGGTTATTGTTGTACCGCGGGTAAATCTGCGGGGCGAAGCTAGTCTAAAATAAGTAGCCTAAGTTACTCCTTGTATCATCATCTATCTACATTGAAAGTCCCGTCAAAATCGATCCAGCCGTTCCAGAGATAAGCCGGAAGATACAGACAGACACACAAAAAATTATAAAAAGTGTATTTTGGTATAATTATGTACCGTGTATTTATATAAATATGCATTTAGTAAAAAGCGGTTATTTTAATATTACAAACAGACACTATTTCTTTATTTGTATAGATTTGACCTCTACTAAGAAGGACACTGAGGTCACGGCTAAAATGAACTTTATATAAGAAGCTTAATTATTTCATTATTTTATATCTTAACAGAATATCAAGTAATGAATAACTCGAGTAAAATTATTTAGATGTGTTCAATGTTTTTATCTTAGTATTGTTTACTTCGCTGCAATAAAACTATAAGTTTAAACGATTTTTAGTCAATAGCTAGTATCATATTTCATTTACATACCTACGAAACTAAACTCGGTTAAAATATTGACTTAAAATCATATTTTTTAATTTCGTCTATTCCACTTGTATTTTTTTCAAAGTTTCAAGGCTTGTCCTACCAGGTGTTCTAAAGACAAATACTTCAGAACACCCGTTCCTTCACAGTTTTACGAAACAAACAGACAGTGCTTAGAAGTCTTTCGTAATATAAATAAAACAAATCTCGATTCTTGAACAATAGTTATATATCTAAACTAAAATTGTTTGTTTGTTTGAACGCGCTACTCTCAGGAACCGCTGGTCCGATTTGAAAAATTCTTTCGGTTTTGGATAGTCAATTTATCGAGGAAGGATATAGGGTATATATCATCACGCTACTACTAATAGGAGCGGAGCAACAATGAAGAATGTTTAAAAAAAGAGAAAAATTTTCACGCGACGGGCAATATAAGACGCAAACGAGGTTGCGTGGGTCAGCTAGTATCTGTATAAAAAGGGAAGGCGAGAGAGCTGCGCGATAAGTACAATAGATCATTTAGACGGTTAATCTTGAGAAGGATAATTTACTATAGCGAAAATGTGCGAAGTACAAACCTATTAAGTTATGTGAAGCATAAATTTAATACTTTCTCTGTGCATTTCTGTTTTCTACTTTCGTATTACGGAGACGCGTGTTATATAATCGTCTTTGTTTCGTAATCGTGTGCCGTTTGTGGATAAAAGATTTTTAAATTTATTTTTAAATACTCGTAGGTACATGAGGCTGCCCTTGACTGAAAAAATACTGAAAGACAAATTTTTGTTTTACGAATAACACTGTTGTGGAAACTGTTCTTTTATTAATTGTATGAGTATGAATTTACTAGCTGCCCTACGCAACCTCGTTTGCGTCTTATATTGCCCGTAGCGTGAAGATTTTCCCCCGTTTTTGAAACATTCTTCATTGGTGCTCCGCTCCTATTAGTAGTAGCGTGATGATATATAGCCTATAGCCTTCCTCGATAAATGGACTATCCAACACCGAAAGAATTTTTCAAATCGGACCAGCGGTTCCTGAGATTAGCGCGTTCAAACAAACAAACAAACTCTTCAGCTTTATTATTAGTATAGATTACAATTACATATTGAATTTGTGTTTGTTTGCAAATTCGGTCTAATAATCTATGGGAACAGTTGATTTTTTTTATCTACTTTTATAACTTTATTATACTGACTGCTATGATTACTTGATTCTTATAATAGGTATTTAAGTATTGTACTGCAAATAGAAGTTCAATTCCGAGAATAAAATTATCGTATATACGTGTAGTCTTTATATATACAGGGTGTCTCAAAAGAAATTTCATATTTAGTGGATTGATTAAAAAAAAAGGAAGCGGTATATAGAAAAAATGTTTATTTATTGTTAAAATACACTTTCTGGGAATTCATTTCTTAAAAATAATATCGTCTAAATGTAAACCCTCACGTTGTTGGCACTCATTTAATCGAACAGTAAAATTACTTATGACTGCTCGACAGGTGGAGTGAGGGATGGCTGCCATTTCGTGACGGATATTTTCTTTCAAATGCGCCAGTGAAGTTGGTTTATTGGCGTAAACTTTAGATTTAAGATAACCCCATAGGAAAAAGTCCATAGGGGTTAAATCTGGGCTACGTGGAGGCCAATTTATGTCACCTCTCCGGGAGATCAATTTTCCTGATAAAATTTCACGAACACGTGGCAGAGATATATTGGACGTGTGTGAAGTTGCTCCGTCCTGTTGAAACCATGTTCTTTGGTTATAGCCAGGAAAGTTTTGCAGTTCAGGTACCAAGAAGTTGTCTAACATCTCCACATAACGCTCTGAATTCACTGTAACTGTACGCCCCATTTCGTCTTCAAAAAAGTAAGAGCCGATAATTCCTCGCGCCGACATGGCAGCCCATACGGTCACTTTAGGCGAGTGTAGGGGTTTCTGATGTTTGCGTTTCGGATTGGCTGAACTCCAGTAGCGGCAGTTTTGCTTATTTACGTGGCCATTAAGATGAAAATGAGCTTCATCCGAAAACAAAATGTTGGTAAACGTTGAAAATCGCTCAATCATCTGATTTACGAAATTAAGCCTCTGACCGGCATCTTGGGGCTTTAATTCTTGCACCAATTGAATTTTGTAGGGGTGCAGCTTTAGATCTTTGTGCATAATGCGATGTAATGATGATCTATGCACATTTAAAGCACTCGCGCGCTTCCGAATTGAAAGGCTCGGGTCGTCACGTACAGATTGATTAACACTCTCCACGTTTTCTACCGTTCTTGATGACCTAGGTCGCCCGGATTTTGATTTATCCAGCGTTGATCCAGTCTCTTCAAACTTTTTAACCCAATGTCGAATGAGAGGAAGGCTTGGCGCATCATTTAAGTGGCGAAAACCTCGAATACTGCAGAATTTTCTACGCGCGACAGTTGTCGAATCACCGTTCTTGTAAAACTCTCGCACGCACAACGCGCGGTCTGCTCCCGAGAAACGCTCCATAGCGACTGAATCCCCAAGAGCCAAGCTACCAATTGACATAACCCCCGCACCCCTCAAGTACGCAGCGTTCACGCAGTAAGCTAAACAAATATAAAATTTCTTTTGAGACACCCTGTATATTAAAACTAGCTGACCGACGCAACCTCGTTTGCGTCTTTTATTGCCCGTAGCGAAAAATTTTCCCCCGTATAGGGTTGATTTTTTACACCTTGTGTCCGAAAAACCCCAATATCTTACGGAACCCTATTTTTTTCCAAAATAAAATATAGCCTATAGATTTACCATAGCAGCGCCATCTATTGATTACTTACTCAACCCAGTCGAAAGGTATCGACATCTGTTAGAATCATTTGGAGTTAACAGATAATTGTGACTGTCAAATAATAACAGACAAATAATTCGCAATAAATTAAAATTGCGACTATAATTTGAGATTTAAACTATCCTATCTCTCAAGTTGGATCGAACTGCACATGGTGTGCGAATTTTATTATAATCGGTTAAGTGGTTTAGGAGTCCATTGAGGACAAACATTGTGACACGAGATTTATATATATTAAGATTAAAATTATAGAGCTGAAGTGTGAGCTTCTTTTTGGTTGAATGCGCTAATCTCAGGCACTTCTAGTTTAGTTTGAACAATCATTTCAGTGTTAGAAAGCCCAGTTATCGAGGAGGTCTATATTTTATCACGATACGATCAAAAGTAGCGGAGTTTCAATAAAAAATGTTGCAAAAACGAGGTGAATTTATTCCATTTCAAATGTTATTAAAACCAAACGGGAAATATATCCTATCAAATGAAATAACAATTTTATAAATGACTAGCTGAACCCCGCGGTGTTACCCGCGGTTATTGTCGTATTGTGGGTAACGCCGCGGGGCGAAGCTAGTCTAAAAAATGTAAGCCTATGTTACTCCTTGTACCATCAGCTACCTACCAGTGAAAGTCCCGTCCAAATCGGTCCAGCCGTTCCAGAGATTAGCCGGAACAAACAGACAGACAAAAATTTAAAAAATATATATTTTGGTATGTGTACCGTATATACATTCATATGCATGTAGTAGAAAACGGTTATTTTAATATAACAAACAGACACTCCAATTTTATTTATTTGTATAGATTAAAGGTAATGTAATGTAACAAATATGAAAAATATACAAATTATAGTCGTTCCAATAGTTTATTTAACTTTTGACAGCTCTAATACTTAATCAAATAGTGATACCTTTTATAGATAATTTCGTACTTCATATTTCTATGTGTTTCAATGTGCGACCTCCTTTGTCAAAATAAAGAAGAAATGGATTAAAAGAATGTTGTTCAAATATGACGGTTCTATGTCATGAAAAAATATATAAAAGGAACTGAATTTTCAAAATGTATTATTGTATTGTGTTGTAATTCAGTGGTTAATATTGTATTTGTTAAACTATTGATGATCTTTATTAAATCTCTCTATGTCTATTTTAAAATAATCTACAGTATTTCAATGAGTAACCTTCAATTTAGTTGAGTATTTATATTCCTCCGTATTGATTTATTTGTGAATTCTCACGTTTGGTTGAGTTGAGCGTATCGTTCCTGCCTTCATTACTGTCAAAATGCCAAAAAAGAAAGTACTCAAAGGACAAACAAGAGAGTTTGTCTTGCGACTTCGTGAATACTTTGAAAAGGAAAGCCGTAATGGTGGGCCTCTTATACCAGTGACTCAAGTTAGAGACCGGGTTTTTTTTTTTTTTTTTTTTATTGTATAGGGGGCAAACGAGCAGACGTATCACCTGATGGTAAGCGATTACCGCCGCCCATAGACACCCGCAACACCAGAGGCAGCATTAGGTATTAGTGCTCCAACAGTGGCAAAAATAACAAAAGAAGGCTACGGCAGCAGTGGCATGGAACAGAATAAGCTATCTACACCTAAGAAAAAACGTCCGCCTAGTAAAGTTACAGCCGTTGACAATTTTGACGCTGATGCTATTCGTCGTCATATATACGACTATTACCAAAGAAAAGAGATTCCAACATTAAAAAAACTAACACGATCTCTTCGAAATAGTGGTTTGTTCCGTGGTCAAAAATCTTCTCTGACAAAGGTATTGAAAGACATTTTAATGTTATTCCAAAAATGTGACAAACGAAAAATTTTAATGGAACGCAATGATATTGCTTTGTATAGATGCGATTTTTTAAGACAAGCAAAAAAAATAGAAGATTGGCCGAATGTTGTTTTCACAGATGAAACTTGGCTCAATGCGAATCATACGCTGTCAAAAACTTGGACTGACAACACCGTTGGCTCCACTTCTACAGTACCAATGGGAAAAGGCGAACGACTGATTATTTGTCATGCAGGAACAGTAAAAGGATTTGTGCCAGGCGCTCTATTAGCTTTTAAATCCCAGAAAACAGGAGATTATCATGAGGAGATGAATTCGAACGTGTATGAAAAGTGGTTCAGAGAAATGCTTACATCACTCGAAGAGCCATCAATAATATTTATTGATAATGCACCTTATCACTCTCGTCAAATTAATAAAATACCAACACAGGCCAACAAAAAACATGAAATTATAAACTGGCTCCGTGACAATGGCGAAGAGGTGAATGAGTCCCTACTAAAAGTAGAGTTAGTAAAGATATTAAAAACAAAGAAGCTGCCAAAACGATACGTCATAGATGAAATGGCAGCAGAGCATGGGCATGGGCATACCGTTCTCAGAATTCCCCCATATCACTGCCAATATAATGCAATTGAAATGATCTGGGCACAAGTTAAAGGATATGCTGCGAGGAACAATACAACTCCTCCTTTCACCGCAAGAAAAATGCTGAATTTACTGAAAAATGCGTGTGAAAAAGTAACTCCAGAAAACTGGGCGAATGTTGTAGAAAAAACAAAGAAGGTGATAATGTCGGATTGGGATCGGGATGTTGCATTCGACAATTTATCTATCCAAGAAATGATAATCAATATTACTGAGAACTCAAGTGATGATGATTCCTGGTCATACGAAGAAGACGATTCTTTATAATTAAAATTAGTATTACAGTACCTCTTTTGGTTGTTTTATTTTTAATCCGTAAATTACTACGAATTTCAACATTTTGTACCTGTTCATTACAAGTAGGTACCGCGGGTAGTTTTTATTTGAACCAACTATAGTAAGTCTAAACAATTATTTTAGATTCATTAATTTGCGGCGAATACATTCGATCCCATTACTAGGTACGAGTACGATGGAACTGTTTTCATTACGCAAATTATTTATGCATTGAAACAGAGACATTTAGGGCATTTTAATGCAAAATAATAAAGCTTTTTACGTGATTTGATATAAAATATAATCACAATAATTTTATTGTATGTTTTATTAATATAATCGATAATCGATTTATTTCAAAACCGTTTTTATAGTCTGTGGTCATTAATTACGAATGACACATCCCTAAGTAGGCGGAGCCCGCCCATAAAGTACAGTATTATCTGTAGTACATTGTATCAAAAATTATTACAAAACTTTATGTGCGTGATCTGTCAAAAGTTAAATAAAGTATTGGAACGACTATAATGCCTTTTTAAGGATAATAAAAAAAAGTAGAAGAAGGCAATACAACTATATTTACGGCATTTTTCTTCCACGAAATTCGGTAATTGCAAAGCGTCTCATTTTAAGTGTAACGCTAATTCATTGTATCTGAGTATATAATGGTTTTGCGACGGTGGCTTTATCCTCATTCTCAGCGGTTGGTGACTGTTGAAATCGAAGATTCCAAGGCTATCATTATGATCTTGACACTCATTGAATACTAATTAGACACTCGCTAGTTTGTGTGCTACGTAATGACATACTTTTTGCAGAATTACAATATCACTGCCAGAAGAAAAGTAAACACTTTGCCAGTGTTTTTGCTAGTCTTAGTGCAGACGAGAGCACTTTATAATTCTACACTGTCTAGGTGATTTTTAGTGGAAATGCCATATGCTCCCGGCTCCTGCGTTTCCAAGAGCCGGAGATCCGAAGGGTTGTTTCAACTAAACATCAACGATAAATAAAAGCTATAGAAGAAAGTAAACAAACCACTAAAAAAATCGTTATAACGAACCTTTCTATGTTTTCATACCATCTCTACGTCAGGTCGTCTCTATCGAATAACTGTGTTTTTTTTAATAGGTTCTTTTTCAGTTGTAGCGGTGTTAGTATTTAATTTTTAGTTGATTTAAATTGTGTTCAGTACAGGATGTTACATTAAGTTGCAATAGATATATCGCTCGCTTGGGCAATATGCAATTCGTCCGTGTAAATACCAAACAAAGAGGTTTCATCACGGCTTTCTGTTTACTGTTGCTAATGGGAATGCTCTTTGCTTCATAATTGGCCATTCATCAATTTGGCGTTCAAATGCTTTGCAATTATCGTGTTTCTATGGTCCAGAATTCATTTAATTGTTGCATCATTTTGTACATTCTGGAAGCTTGGTATTGCCTCCTAGAGTTGGCTCTGGACGAAAAGTATAACAAAGCCACCGTCGAGTGTGAAAAAGATTTCTCGAAGCTCTTTCAGGAATTTTCGACTTCTAGCAGTTTCAGAGACCAAGAGTGCATAATTTAACAAAGTATATAAGTTCAACTCTAACCTGTGCCAAAAGAACGACTAGTTCTTTTGGTACAGGTACACTACTAAGTAAAAATGCCTTAAATTTGGCATTAACCCTCCATAGTTTAATATACTTGTAGTAGACACACAAGTTTTAAATCTTATTTTATAAAGCGTCTGTACTTATATACTTCTGATGATCAATATGATAGCGTATCATGATCTGCACAGGCAGAACTTGACGGGAACATCACGTATACACGAACTTCAATAAAGCATGCTATTTATAAAAAGTATTTTATATATCACGTAAATACCCCCGTGTGGAATTGCCACTGTAACATTAAAATAGTAAAATGAAACAGTCCATAAGAGCATTCTTTAATATTAAACTGAATAATAGAAACGTTAAGAAAATCGGTCTCGACATAAGTTTCAACCAACCTTGAGCAAGCATATTTAAATCAGATGCTGGCATACTGCCAAGATAATATAATTAAAGAAATAAATTCTTTAGCATACGAGAGTTTCAATTCTTAGCTAATTGATTTTCTAATGGACTTCTAATTATAGCCATCTATATATCTTATCTATATAAGGAACTTTTAACTCAGTACATCAAGAACAATTTCGAATTAGGAGTCACGTTATTACGTAGATAATATAAATAAAATAGATAAATAAATATTTTCGGGCATTAAACACACAACGCCATCTAGTCCCAAACTAAGCAGAGCTTGTACTATGGATACTAAACAACTGATATTAATACAAATATACTTTTTTTTGTAAATACACACATATTATACATAGAAAACACCTAAACTCCGAAACAAATATTTGCAGATTATACAAACATTTGGTCCGACCCGGGAATCGAACTCGAGACCTCAAGCACAGCAGTCGCATAAACTACCACTGCGCCAACGAGGCAGTCAGAATATAGTTACATATCTAATATATTTAATTCTGGTGTCACGTTGTTGCTCACGATACACTCCAAAACTATCTAACCGATTTTCATGCTTTTAGGGTGCCGTACCTCAAAAGGAAAAACGGAACCCTTATAAGATCACTTTGTCACTGACTGGGTCTTGACTGACGGGCACGTCTGTCAGTCAAGACCCTTTTTCTTAGAAACGCGTGGAGGTATCAAGCTGAAATTCATATCAAATACTCAGGTCTACTGTCCCTTGGTGCTGTGGAAAAATCAAACTACTAAGCCATCCCAATCAAAAAATACAGCCTCTTATGCTGCAATTTTTCGATACTCGCAAGATAATTAAAACCTACAGCGTACTTCCCGTCAACTCAGAGTCTTGAAATTTAGTACGAATACCCGTCTTATAGCACAATAAGGAAAAATTGCGACAAGCATAAATTTTTCGTACGTATACTTACAGGTTTGTACGGAACCCTCAGTGCGCGAGTCCGACTCGCACTTAGTCGGTTTTTTAAATGTGTTTTGATAGTTAATACACAGTGAGCATAGATAACATTACGCTTAAACCAATAGGATCCGAGCGGATGTAAAGAGACGCAGATGAAGTTAATATTTATATTTATACAGATTAAGGATCTCCAACAAAGGCTATACACAACTATAACTTAAAATTAAAATTTACATCAATATTTCAGTGTACTCCCTCAATTACAGGAGACCACAGCATGCAAACATTAGTAACAAGTCCCATCAAACAGCGAATTAAGAATTAAAATCACAAACACGGTTCAACACAATAATGGATAGCTAGTCAACCCATCGATAAACAGCATCATCCACACATCAGAAAGATACTCCTCAAAGAACACTTATACTTTAAAAGTGAAGCACTGAGGTCTAAGTTTTTAGTTTTAGACAACATATTGTATTGTCTGCAGAGCCTAGGCACAGCGGCGTAATGACCTAGGTTTGATTTTGCTGAACGGACAGAGAATAGATTGTAAGCCCCTATCCTTGGTAGTCGTGATGGTATATTTATAAATAGACTACTCATTAGTTCGTTGCAGTCTGTATAACCATTGTACAACTTAAACAGAAAAATTGCATCAAGGTACTGCCTGCGACTGTCAAGTGTGCACATATTGTAGTGTTTGAGTCTCTCGGTGTAGCTGGACAATGTCAAAGCCTTATAGTCACTATAGCAAAGGTGATAAAGAAATCGTTTTTGGACACTTTCAAGACGTTTCTTGTATACTTCGTAGTGAGGATTCCATACAACAACACTGGCCTAACTAGTGAGTTAAACAAAATTATCTTCAATTTGTGTATGAATGCTAAAATCGTTACTATTGCGTAACACAACGTTAAGAAGTGGTTCGGTTAGTATACACAAATAGTAGAGGAGGGCCATGTATCGGATATTGGTTAAATGATCAAGAAACTGACAGCCATAATACCGTTTGACTGAGGTATTATACATCCGGAGATAACAGATACATACGTTCTGTGTAAAAAAAGCTTTTGTGTCTAATAATCTAACTACGATAAGGTGCTTATTCATTGTAACGATAAGACCAAACCTATAATGGAACTATCTTTAAGAGATCGTTTCGATAATATGGGATGGTAGACTAACGCAGTGTAAGTTGGATTCTCATTTTCTGATACTTTTAAAAGTTCCGAGAAAAAGATGAGCTTAGTTGGCAGTGTAAATCAACTGAATGAGATTTTGATTGCAGACTCGAAAACTTCTTTCAAGCAGCTAACGTTTAACACAGTGTGGTAATAGCATCTATCATATAAGTTGTCAGCACAAATTTTTATGGGGTTGAGCGATCACCTTATTGCTTCCTATTGCGGTAAGTGTTGTGGGTTCGTTCGGAACAACACTTCTTGTCATCTACAAATTCTTGTTTTAAGTCTGAGTCTTAATAAATAAATAAATATTTCGGACATCTAACACATAACGCCGTCTAGTCCCAAACTATGCAGAGCTTGTATTATGGTTACTAGACAACTGATGAATAAAAATACATAATATATACTTTTTTTTTTGTAAATACATACATATTATACATAGAAAACACCCAAACTCCGAAACAAATATTTGCAGATCATACAAACATTTGGTCCGACCCGGGAATCGAACCCGAGACCTCTAGAACAGCAGTCGCATACGCTACCACTATGCCACTGAGGCAGTCATAATAATATATGTAAAGTTCTCTAGACAGAAAATTAATAACAAAAAAATATCAGTGTGCGTGCTTTTTAGTTGTGTGAGCATTTATGTACGAGTCATGTCTGTGTATATACAATTGTGATAGCTCATGACGACGATGACACGACTCGTTTCGTTGATAATTGGAGCACAACCATCACGCAACGTTGCAAGGTCGATGTGAGCATGCATTTTTGTTTGTATATGCATGCAAAGACTGTTCTAGATATTGACGTATTTAATTAAAAATTCATTACATTTCAAGAAAATAAATATCTTAAAAATATAATTATATTTAAAATGTACGGATAGATATTCTAAGATAAAATTCGCCTTGATTCAACGTCATGTAATTACAAAATAAATGTTTTATTATACTGCTGTCTGAAGGTACAAACGAAGACAAGTCTACCATTAAGTTAACGTTAGTAGCAGCGATGTAATCGGATGTGTGATGTAAATTACAATTGACATTATGACCCCTGTGTATTCACTAACAAACAACATCATTTTGTTTGTGAAATGTACGATAAAACGTTTTTTTTATCTCAAAAACTCTACGATACATAATAAGTAAATAATATTATTCTGAGAAAACGAACAGTGATGAATGTAGCACGATATATTTCAAGGTTTATCATTTTTTATTCACAATTCTACACATTCCGCATTTAAATTGTTCTTACAGATCATTATAAAATTATGAGACAACAGTTCTATACTATTTTGAATGCAAGTTATTAACTAAAAATGTTTTGGCGTATGTATTTTTTCACCTGAGCTTAAAAATGTAACAAAGCATACGTGTGACATCAAATAAACGAGTTATTAATACATCTCCCCGAAACATGTTAATAGCTAATGGTGGGAGGTTAGCAGCATAGTTCACAGTCACAAGACTGGGCTGAACAATTTATAATGCCAGTGTGTAATCACTTATCAACAATCATAGTGCGAGCCATTAAACTCGTTTAACTCGGTCGGAAGTCAGACGTAGCTGACTCTTGCGGCTACGACACAGCACCAGTTTTACCGATATGTGCTCATACTTACATCCAATATGTGTTAAACTTTATCAATTATCGAGTAATGTGGCGAAGTTTCTCGGCCCGTCGAATACTTCACGCACTCTCAACTCCCCTAACTTCGTAGCGATAAGAAATACGTATTTCGGTTTCTGTTTGAGGTGCCAAGAATACAAATTGTCTAAAATTGCCAGATTCTCAAGTAACAGCAATGGTAGAGCATGATTTGAAATTTAATTTTTGGTTTCTGAAAACTCAGTTGTTAAATTTATTCTCTGCTACGAACATGTTAGATTTTCGACTCATTTATTATGCTGATTTTTATGCTTCTGAATCTGACAGTTACATTAACCTTACTCATCTTCCTATTAGACACGCAGCAGTTTTAAAACAACGAGCTACAAAAATTTAAGTACCTAACGTATTTCGGTACTTAACTTTTTGTTGATTTATTCACTCGTTGTTCAGATTATATTAGTCCGAGATAAGATGGGTAAGCGTGATTGAATCGGTACGCAAGATGAGCAGTGCAAGGTTGCTCAAAATGGGCTAATCTATAATCATCATAAACTTGCCTACATGGTACGGGGTGACCAGAGTGATACCACGGCCTCACAGAAAACCGGTGTAAAACAGCGCCTGCGCTGTGTTACACCGAGTGAGTGATGATACCGGTAACCCATAATGATATGCCCATAACCATTATCGCTTACCATCAGGCGATACATCTGCTCGCTTATCCCCTATTACATATTTTTTTATATCCATTTTAGGAATTTCTTTAGCAAGGAGGCTTTGGCCTATCTAATTCTATATTAATTGTATCTTTCAGTTCAAAAAGGCTTATTGAAAAGTTCTTCATTTTAGGTTGAAATCAATTACGAGCTTATGGAATTAACGATACATAAATGTAATCCGTTTGTGAGTCGAGTCAGGTTTGCTTTCTCCTAGCCCGTGGCTGTTATGTAAACACTGTCGAAATACCTACATTGAGAAATCAACGTAAGATTATATCTGTCCAAAAGCAGCATTTTTTGTGACATTAATATTTTACTTCGTTATTTTAACAGTTGTTTAAAAATGGCGATAGGTTGCTCTTTCTAAATATGTACCTTTTACATTCTTAATTATTTTACCAATTCTTTTTTTTTAAGGCGTCTTAGTCGTAAATCTTGTTATAAAACTGATTGTAAGAAGATATTTTATTATTAAACGTCTCTTGAAACAAGATTCATAATCGTCAAGTAAGTATAGATCAGTGAATCTTTGTAAACAGCTTATTTTAGAACAATGTTTATGTCAAAATCTCCTCAACAAAAAGTATTTGGATCTACTGTTTTGTCTTTACCTATTTACACTAAACGAACTTTTATACTAGAAATAATTGAGCTTGTCTGAAGCTATAAAGCTTTTAGAAAATATGGTTGACAGTCAGAAGAAAATCGCCTTACCCTGTTTGGTCTATTCATAGTATATATATATTTATATTCATATTAATGGTTATTTATCGAATACAGGTTTCTTCGTTAGTTAATATTTACAACTTGATTAATTGCTGCCATTACTTCGTCCACAGTACTGTAGAGTAAAAATCATTTATTAAAGTCTCTCACTTTGTCTATTCAAGAAATTTTGAATTTCGTAATCGGATTAAATAAATGATAAATATTCATGCTATTTACGATTCATAAATAAAAGATTCTATAAGAGGCTGAATACCGCGGCATCCCTGTTTCGTTCAAACTAAATATCTAAGAGGACAATGAATAGACAGTTCGCGTCGGATCACCTGTCCAAGTGTCTAGACCGCTGAGGCGTCGTTTATCAACGTCACTCGGCAAGACTCGGAGAATGCTTGGAAGGCGCCCATTGTCCGCGTGTCCAGTCATCCCCTATTTTTAACCCGAAGGAACGAAAGCTCATCTACGATCTCTGTAAGGCATTTCAAATAATACCAAAATGTTCTTAGAAAAAAAAAGCCGCAAAGCAAATGTATTGTAATATTAGCCGTAGGTTTCAGGAATGCTTTATAGCACTTATGGTCTACGCATTTCACATTTGCTGCGAAATTAGATAGTGTGATCGTCTTTTGTTCTTTGTTCTCACGCACTCGTATTGTTAGGAATATTTATTTTCGTAACATCATATTTCTTTATATCCACAAATGTTTTTGTATTACTAACTTCTTTTCAAAGAAGTAAGAAATGTTGTGCGACTTTATCAAGAAACTTAAAAATCATATTCACTTATAAAACTACGTTCATTTTTACACTACGATGTTTTATCAGGTACTTATTGGGAATATAATTACCGTTGTGTAGTAAATATGTAAAATACAACAGTTATAAAGTGATGCAACGCCTTTTTCACTGATTAAATTATTGAAGAATTTGAAAAATACTTTAATTACATGTTATTGTAAACAGCCTGTTTGTACTTAAATACACAGTTTATAGTTCTTTTCTTCTATTTAAACTTTTTTTCGAGTTAAAAAAATGATGTAATTCTTCGTGTATACGTGCCTCGAAAGATTTTTATGCTGGGATCTAAACGAAATACCTACTAAAAGTATTTGGGTCTGTTTTTTAGGCCCGCTCTTGGTTTTAACGCAGTAAAAGATAGGATAATGCGACGCTTCTGTAGAGATTGTCTTTTAAAACCACTAATACTATAAAGACAGTTAAACCCTACTAAAGAGAAAATAAAAACGAGTACAAACTGTCAGTATTTTGCGAATAGGAATAAATAAAACTTAAGTGAGTTATATTTTTATGAGACTGATTCATGAATTGCTTTGTTTCTGAAGTTAAAAATCATAAAGTAGAGACTTTATTATTTTACTTTTGGAAAAAACCTCAAACATGCTCAGTGTTTTAACCACTGGTAGTATCTTTTTGTGTAGTGTAAAACTACTTGTTCATTTATATCAATAATCTTCTAAATAAATTACTGTTCTATTCACAGTTTCTCTATTCGCAATCAAAGAAAACTGACAGGAAACCGATGTGAAACAACGCTTGCACTATGTTTCACCGAGGGAATGAGGATACCTGAGACCCATATCCCAACCCCTTCCCCCATTCCCCAAAGGCCGGCAACGCACTTGTGACGTGGTGTTATAGCGGGTGTCCATGGGCGGCGGCGACCCCCTATTACATAAAAAATGCCGGATGTATCCTCCACGAACTTTTTCTGTCCTCGTCTTATAATTCACATGGTGCTTTCAATCGTTTAAGTTACACGTTCTTCAACTCTCTAACAATTAGCTAGTTACTTGTTGTCTCATTTAAGTTGTACTCGCTCGAACAATTCGCCAAGTGTGTAGGAGAGTGTCGCAACTTAGGGCGGAATTTGTTTAGAGTGTCAATTGAGAGGCAGTTCTCGGCTCCTTCAGAGCAGTTATTCACTCTCCAAGGCAGCACAACTTTATTGTGCTGTGTTGCATTATAATGGTAGCATTTCCGCATGCACCCAACGTATCTATTTATTTACAACATTGACGTTGCTTGCTTAGTCATATTTTGAACTTCAGTAAGTCGTGACTGTGAAGTGTAGTGTAGTGTAAGGCAGTGAAATGTATTGTTTGATATAAAATATGTGGAAGTTGTATTTTTGTTTATTATTTGTTTGCTGTTACAAATAATTTAGGGCAAAAATCATTGGTAAGTCTGAGCCTACTAGTTAAATGGTTTAAACAACAAGTTGTCGTAGCTTAATCTCTTAAGGTATATACTTGCTATTATCGTTTTGTAGATATGGTAAATATGGTCTATGTGTTATCTCAATGTCTAACTTTGTATGTGAAGTATGAAAATTGGCGCAGTTAAAGTTTATATTAGGGACGTTGCGGATGCCGATTTTTTCACATCCGCGGATGCGGATGTAGATGCGGATGCGGATGTTTAAACTCCTATAAAAATACAGTTTATAAATAACGAATTAAAACAATTAATTTATAAATTAATTGTTTTACATTTTATTATTGAAAATGAGTATTATATATGCTCTTATTTTTTAAATTATGTAACAAATGTTCGTATTAGTAAATGAAGTTAAAAATAGGAGCATTATACTTAATAAAAAGTAATATTGCCGCCTTTTCTGATTCAAGGCGGTTCGGGGAGGAACATAAATTAAACCCACGTTACTAAACAGTTGTTCGCTAGGAATACTGCCTCGTGGAGTGCTGAAAAATCTTCAGGCGGAATCAGTAATTTTCATTTGTTTATTCCCTTCGGCATTAGTGTTAAGAGAATCGGGAAACATTATTGTCAGTAATTATCATACTCAAAATGTTTGGTTTTTAATTGGTCATTAACACGTGCGAACGGCACGCGCCATTCGCTGGCCCCGCCCAATATCTTTCTAGTCGTAACTTGTATTACATTCTTATCTTCTCATTGCTGATGCAGATGTCCAAATCCATGCGGAAGCTCCGCATTTGCGGATGCGGATGCGAATATTCGCAACATCTAGTTTATATAGTTAGTGCGGAAAGCCAAAATAATAACTAAAATAATTAATTTAATTTTAATATAGAGATTATGATCAAAATTCGATCACAGGGGGTGACCACTAGTTTATTATAAATATCAGATTAAACGATGCTTATTGACTGTAGTGCCATTATTTTTACATTTTACATATGTATATTTTGGGTAAAGGTTGGGGCTTCTCTTTTACAAGCACTATGTGCACGTTTGGCCTAGTGGTTAAGCGGTTCAAATCTGTTTGAGGTTGATGCTATGCCCAATAGGTAAGTGACGTAGGTCCGCCCTCGCCACATCGGTTTTATCAAAACATTTATTTAATAATTTTCTAATGTATCTCACTCGTGATCTCTGTGACAGATTTCTACGACCGACAAAGTAACTTTGAACGAGCGATTTTGTTTTGTATCACTTATATTTTTATTATTAACGTGCCAGTTTTATCAGAAATTATACTAGTGACATTATCACAGAGATCATGCTATATTTTAAAGACAAGAGTTCCATGTGAGAATAGTTTTTTTTTGACGATATGGAAAGTTTCTTCGTATATACCTACTCCTTGGGGATATAGGAGCACCCCGACGGAACTGCGACCCAGAATTGCAACATCAAGAAAAAGTAATCGAAAACACCCAAATATAATGAAATCGAATATGTACCTACTCAAAAACCGCAGTGACAATATGACGTCATAACATTTTATCAACTTTCTCTTCAATTAGTGTCAGTATTCTGTTGGAAATTCACATTCAATATCGATGTCACAGTAAACCGGATACAAGGTACATCATATACTGTTTTATCCGGCTTATTATACCTTCCGATGAAATAAGTGGCCATTTATTGGATTTGCATTAGCCTTCTTGGACACAAGAGATTCTTACAACTAAAAGATATTAACAATCTAACTCTCAAGAAAAGATGTTGGCAATAGACGGCAATTGTATTATGACAATGCACTGTACCATGGAGCAATTACACAGTTGGTGCCATTGTCAGGAATCGTTCGCTCTCGGTCCTTTTTCCCATTCACTCAACGGTGAAATGTATGGAGATTGATTTTGGTCGTGTCGGTGGATATCTATTCTTTGTCATGAGTATATTACTTATTTCTGATTGAGTAAATCGTGAAACAGTTATTATATTATCTTTCATATATTGTCTGTTTGACCTGCTCACATACCCGTTGAACATTAACAAGACTCCGATGAGATTCTTATCGCTTACAGGGCATTTGTAGTCTTCACGTACCAAAACTGTGTCTAACGTTAACAATGCGTCGTTGCAATGTATGAAAAATAGTAGTAGGATAGCAGAATCATATTAAAAAAAGCACGAAACAACATTTAAACTACGTCTGACGCAGTGATTGAAAACTCGACCTGATGGCTCTTCTACAATAAGGAAGATAAATTCAACTGTCCCACGCGTTGGTTCTAACCATAGATATACTAATATATATATGAAACACGTGTTTTGTTTGATACTCAAAGACGAACGAATTATTTAATTATGGATTCCGTATTTTTTCGACTGTTGGACCACCATAAAGCTGCATTAAACAGCAGTCACTGTAATTACTTAAAAGTGATCAAATGAAACGTTAGGATTAAATTTTCACTAATTTGTGAGATTTTTAAAATAGTATTTTTTGAACAGTGCTGACTAAACAGCTATCAATAAATTTATTGTAATGCAGCTCCGTTTCTGCACATTAAAATATTATTACAACTTTGTAAATTAGCTGGTTCTCAATGCCGCCCTAATTATTTTTAATTATAGAGATTACAATGACTCTATAAAGTTCGAGTTACAGTGTAATAAGTACTAATAAAAAAGTTGTAATGGCAATTTAACTGCGAGACTGTACGGTCCGGATAGGCACTTAATCAAAGAAAACTAAAATGTTTCAAGTAGGTATTTGGATTTTATATGTTACTTGAGTCTCGAAAGCTTAAAAAGAGCAATCATTCATCGTTTTTCTTCAAAAAACTTTTGTTGTAACGCTCATTTTTAATTTATCGATTGCTTGACTTGTGATGACACATGCATCAAAAGTATAATCAATAATTAAATTAATAGTATATCGCAGTGTAGGTAGACCTTTTGGTCTAGTGATTCGAACTGCTAAGTCACTCTAATTGGTTCATTGATTTCCAACTAATTATTATGTATATACTGTTCGATTCAATTATAGCGAATCACTTAAAACAGTAGATGTACTGACAGTCCTACAGTACTTATATATAGGTACAAAATTAAGAGTATCATAACGTTTCATGACAGTGGTTACGGCACCGTGTGAGCTCACACAATAATAATGTTACTACATCAAGCAACCTTTAAAGTAATCTTATGTAATAATCAGTGTACTCCATGTATGACCTTTAAGTTTATACCTATGTACCGTTGAACTAACTGATACACAATTATTTTAACTACAGTCCCACATCTCCGTATGTTAATTCTAAATGTCAGTTGACGTCATATCAAATTGCGATTAGGCGGGAAAATCGATAGATAGTGAACATCGAACACCCGGCCCCTAAACGATTTGATCGTAAAAGGCGCTCCGTGCCAAGTCCCAATTACGAAA
The DNA here is from genome assembly GCA_916048165.1 of Spilarctia lutea. NCBI lineage: Eukaryota > Metazoa > Arthropoda > Insecta > Lepidoptera > Erebidae > Spilarctia > Spilarctia lutea. Next base: position 14,170,183 of record OU696487.1, read on the forward strand.
CTCTGACTGAGTGGCGCCGTCAGTCCGGTTCTTCATTAAACGTTCTCATCACTAATAGCACCATTCACATGCTCATATACTTGCTGAATCTGACAACTGCAGTGATTCGTAATTCGATACTGTCAGCCGCAGAGCTGACCCGATGTGTAACACAATTTCAAATTCTGTCCATACTATTATGTATGTATAGTTTTACTGTGTTTAGACTTTAATTACTTTCGTATAGCCTAGAAAATAGTTTCTTAGATGGGTTACTAAGTTATTCAGGCGTCTGTGGGCTACAATGAGGTGATATTATCAGCGACGTGTTTGTTTGCTATGTAAAAAAGTCGAAAATTCAAAAAATGTTTTGAACTTTTGACTTTTTAGGGTATTTTTTCGATATACTAAGGAGTATGCACCATAACCTTACATCTTTAGTTAATATTTTGCATTTAAAGTTAGTTAAGACTATCAGGCCGCATTTTTGAAATCAGCGGGGAGCGAAACGGGAACGGGAGCGAGAGTGGAAGCGGAGCAGGCAGCGAAGCGGAAACGCTAACCCGTTTTCGAAACCAGCAATCAAATAAATAAAATATAAATAATGAAATAAACTTAAAAAAATCACAACATTGGACAAAATTCAAAATCGTTAACCTGTGATTGCTATTTTATTCTGTCTACCTTACACCGCTACACTGATGCGCACCGCTCGTACGCCGCTCGTCACCCGCTCGTCGCCCGCTCTCCGCTCCGCTGTGTTCGTGAACACTCCACTCCCACTGCTTTCATTAATATTTGGTGTAAAAACAAATTGGCACCTGCGATAAAACAAATTAATTAAGATGTTAACCTATTGTTATTAGAGAGGGCCTCTGTTCTCATATTTTAATTAGAATGGCATTAGGTATAAATAGCCCATCATGGCCCGATTTATATCTACTGCCGTTGAACCCAACGCACGAGTAATCCTCAAAATCGGCTGATCAACTAAAAAGTTAAGCTCGTATATACAAAAAATACAAATAATGGCAAATTGAGAACCTCCTCGTTTTCGAAGTCGTTAAAAGAGTAAAATTATTTCATTGTGAGTAATTACTTTCGGCCGCTCTGAGCAATTTCGTGATGTTTATGTGAATCGCTGCGTGGAGGCTGATTTAAACCATGACTATTATAATTACTCTAAATTGCAATCACTGCTAATTGTTTTTCTTTATTTCTGTAAACCCATTTTATTCATGTATGTAGACGATGTAGACGAAAAGAATATACTGATCATAATCTTTTAATTTAACGCAAGCAACATAAAAGTGCTTTGCACTGTTAGTTTTATGTTGCTTGTGTTTAATGATTGCGGATTTTTTTTTGTACATATAGTACAAAGCCAGCGTATGTCGTTGCCCGGGTAAATAAAAAGAAATGAAAAATCGAAAACCTCGTCATTATGGCGCTGCGTTGACAAATTAAATTGGTTTCATTGAATTAGGGTAGACTCCAGTCCATCCATTAATGCTGTTTGAAATAATGATTGTTTTTGAACTGTAAGGTCTCCAAATATCCGGTAATTGTGCCACAGGTATGCTATGTTTAAGTAATTCAAGTGAGAGATGTACATACATATATTGGTGTGATTGAGTGAAGTTTGATCTCTTACCAGCACTTGCTATATATGTCAAACATTAAATAATCACGAGCTAAAGACGCCTCGCGACCTACTTCTGTTTTACTTAAAAAGTGCGCCGTTCAATCGATAGGAAATGACTTATGTACCTTTTGCCTTAGCGCAGTTCGTTGGGTTTGCTTGTATATAGTTTACCGTAATCGGGCGCTAATATACGTGTTGATCGTTGAGTGCTAAAAGCTAAAAAGAAAAAAATAAGAATGATTTTAGGTCGAATTTCGAACATTGAGCGGCCAGTAGTAATAAGAAAATTAGTGCAATTTTGTTGAATGTCCTAACGATATAGATAAAGATGAAACTAATATTTAAGCACCATATCTCTTCATACCTATTCACTTACATAATGACCATTTGTGAAACTGAACCTAACCGTACTAGATCTTATAACGCCAACATTTGATATATTAGTACTGTTGATATTTATCGTTACAGTTTCGCAACATTAGAATGTAAAGCTTGCAACTTACATTTACCGGTTTGAATTGCCATTTAATTTAGTACTTCGAAAGTGCGTTCATGTAACTGGTCTAGAATGTGAATAATAAACCTTTAAGTTTGTTAGAGACACAGGGTTGGAAAGTAAAACTTATCCGTATAATTAACTAAACCAAAAATTAACACAGACGAATAGTTAGTTCAATATTTTCTTTTTTTTGTTGCAAACGATCAGACGTATCACCTGATGGTAAGCAATTACCGCCGGTCATGGACACCCGCAACACCAGAGGCGTCACAAGTGCGTTGCTGACCTTGGGGGATGGGAAGGGCAATTGAGTTGGGGTATGGGCCTCCGGTATCCTCACTCACTCGGTGAAACACAGCGCAAGCGCTATTTCACACCAGTTTCTGTGAGGTCGTGATATCACTCCGCGTATGCGTAAAACGTATAGGGGTTGTTGACACAGACTTAAATCTTGTGCATTCCTTCTTCATTCTCGTGGATTACAAACTTTACAACAGATTGCTTATAGTGAGTTAAGATCATGATTGTAGAAGATATTTTTTTTAATATTTGCTAAGCAAAATATCGTCCCAACAACGGAAAACATTTAAAAGAAGTTATAACCCCGTACATCGTACCGCAGCTGTTTTACAAAGCGACAACATGGTTGGTGTAAGATTTTGAATCATGAATTGGCACAGAAGGCTGGATCTGCGCCCGTTCGCTGTACCATATCTCACCTTGTTCGTTGTTAACGATACTGTACTGTGGTGCACCCATGTACCTTCTATTTATAAATGAAGAGCTTAACTTCATACGAGACTTGGCCCGGAATAGCCGCCAGGTCAATTTAAAAGTTTTTGACGTTCTGACGGCAAGTTTTCTATAGATACGTTGTCTAGACAGATAACCAATAAATTATTGTAGCGGGGAACGCTTTGTTAAGTAACAGAAATAATATTTGTTTTGATGTCAGCAATGTGGCTAAATATTATACCTACACCAAATTCAGTTATAGATTGAAATAAATAGCAAAACTTTTTTGACATACTAATGACTTAAAAATAAGTGTAATTAGTAATTTAATCTTATGAAAAATCTAGACATCTGATGCGACAGAAGGGATGGTAGACTCATTGCTTTATTTGACTTGACATACCCTCTAAATTAACCGGTAACCAGAAATAACATAAAAACCACCGTTTCAACGAGAGTAATATTTGCATAAAAATAAGGTTCTGTTTGCATCACTTACTTCGTCCAATGTTTAAAATACGCGTTATAGGTTTAGCGATGTAGTGAAATGCTACCAAATGTTAAGACGTCTTTGCAAAACAGTCAGATTAAAAAATATATAATTGAGAAGGGATATAGGAGATTGTTAGAAGCAGAGGAGTGATTAAATGAAAATGCGGGGAACGACTAACGACCAGTACTTAATGTGCCGTACATGTCGACGATTAACCGAGGAGCAGAAGTGTTGACAATAAGTTACATGCGACTCAAGCCAGTCAATGTTTCATACATTTGACGCAAGTCAGATCAAAGTGTGACGACGCAAGATGAACAATCGTGTAAACATAATGGATTTACACACCGATATCACGCAAATTCCTTTTTATTTTGTTGATTCAAAATTTCTAGTGAAGGGGGATGGGAGTACGCTAAAAAGGCAGCAAGGCTATTGTCTCTTAAGGCGTAGGTGTCTATGGCCTCCGTACAACACGTCGAAAATAGCTGCGCACCCGGCTGAAATGCGCTTCACCTCCTGCTTCCTCACACATCACCCGCCTTCTTCTTTCTAGTACCGTGGCCAACGCAAGCGCCGACACACGTGTATTATTCTGGCTTTCGTAATCTCATTCTTATTTATTGTTTCTCTGTTCAGTGAAATATTAAATCTTGTTTGCATGACATCATTACGCTAGGTTCGCAGATATTTTCAACGGGTTGTAAGTCAAATGCTATCAGATAACGTTTGCCATAAAAGCAATATGGCGACTATCACATACAGCGCTAACCGGCATGAAAATTTCTATATCGCGATACAGGATTGATAGTGACGCTGTAGTTCGGTGTGTCTTCGTTAGATAGAGCTGTATTATGTTTTGTTGCCGTGTGTGAAAGTCGCCACAGCATAATCAACTTTTGATATTTTTTAGCCTTTGCATCTTAATATACAGATGTTGTTCTTAGCTATTGTCAGGCAATAAAATTAATAATCACTGTTAATGTCTATTCCTTGAACGTTTCGTCAAACGCCAACTTTATTTGAAGTACGGCCCCGGGCCGCAGTAACTTGTGATCAGAGTTCTGACTAGTTAGATTGCGGCCTTAATCCAATTTGATCTTCATGAACTGCTGTTGATATACGACCCACAGGGGTCGTTTCGAAATTAACTATTGCTTCTAATGTTTGCATGTTTGTTCCTTGTACATACGAGTATAATGACAGATGTTTGATTTATATAAATTCGTATTGATGAAGATTTGGTACAACAGTTTTCTACTTAGAGTTATTTAATTATTTATTCCAGTATTGCTTCTAATGTTTCTATGTATATTCTTTGTACATATGGGTATGATGAAAGATATTTGATCTATATACATAATTGCGTATTGATGATGATTTGGTATTGCAGTTTTCAAACATACTAGAATTTGTAGAATTGTAGTTTCTGCCTCGCACAACAAAACTGTGGAATGAACGGTCGCGTGCGGTATTCCCGGACCAATACGACCTTCAAACCTTCAATAAAAGAGCGTACTCTGTCTTAAAAGGCCGGCAACGCACTTGTGACGCCTCTGGTACTGCGGGTGTCCATGGCTGGCGGTAATCGCTTACCATCAGGCGAAATGTCTGCTCGTTTACCCCTAATACAATAAAAAAAGAAAATTTGTTTTAATAATATAAATTTGTTCAATCCATTAAACTTAATTACTTTAGTAATTTTTAACGTTCTAAATATAAGACTATACTCCTCAATTTCATTGAATAAAAACTACGGAAAATATGGCTGTAATAAGAAATCAAAGCCATTGAATGAAGAGTCATTCACAAACTTTCATTGAACGTTCTTCGTAATGCTTGTAAATAAGGCTTCACTCATTCATTAATGTGTTTTATTCATTATTTACGGATTGTGAATGAAATTGACGATGTAATGTATGAACATAATTTTCGTATAACTTTATCTTGATCCTATATGTAGAACGAGTTAGGAGAATGTTTCGATGGGGGTGGTTTCTCATCGAAGATATATAGAGTGTTCTGATGAGATTTTCTAACTAGTCTCACCTTCATTCTCTACACGCAAACGTATTTCCCTCCTACCATGACCCCAGATCCTTCAAGCGAGGCGTGAAAAAGTAGTTTTGCCGTAGGCCCTACCTCAAACCCCTGCCCCCATCCCCTTCCTCACCCCTCAAAGGCCGGCAACGCACTTATAACGCCTCTGGTGTTGCGGGTGTCCATGGGAGATACGTCAGCTCGATTGCCCTGTACTCAATAAAAAAAAGTAGACCGCTGTGGCATGGGTCACATGCTGCATTGTCTGCATTCGAATGAATGAATATGGTTGCTGCTACTACTCTTGGTTTTTATTGATGCTTTCCATTCGGCAGAGTAGAGTCACTTTGTAGACACATTAAAAATAAGAAAAGGGCCTGACACCATTGCAATAATACTACGACTTTACAGAAAAACGGCTTTAAACAGTTCTTTTGTTGCTTTTTATAATATAAAAACTGAGATGAGAAAATTTTGAAAGTCAGTTTGAAATTGTTTGATATTCATCAAAGAATATAAATATAGGATGGGATTGCACAGCGAAGCCATGGATAAGGTTCAATAACCTTTTTAGGTTTTGTCCCTGTAGACATCCTAATTGTTGAAATAGTTACGTCGAATTGATCTCGAGCCAATTGCGATCAATCAGTGTTCGTAATTAGTTCAAGACTACCAAAATTAATTAATTGTGTTTTGGTTCGATTCAGTATAAGCTCAATAATTCTTGAGCATTGCTTCTGTCAGATTGCCTAAGGCTGCCTGTATTTAAACTTTTACGTTAAGAATAAAATTTTGTAAAAATCTTTATAAACTTGATTTAAATAATTGCCAAAGCTCTTAGATTTTCATCTATATGTACTATATTTTATTACAGAGACGTCAACTGTCTTTGCAGTAACACGGCCTCAAAACGCTTCTAAGGAAAGATGTTTTTAGAGATTTTATTAAGTCTTTTTTTATCATTAACATTTTTTTTATTTCTGAATCAATCAATAATGTACCGTATAATCACGTTTTAAATTTGATTTCATCTCGCCGTAATAATATTTGTGATAAAAGATTATTGAAATTGCAAAATTTGTTTTATGAATTTACTTTCACGTTCTTTTATAACTTACATAATACAAACACTTATAAGTTACAGTCAATTGTATGAACTTTGTCGAATTAAACAGTGCTTTTAAGTGAACCTCCAAATTTAATAGTTCCTGTTACTATTTGTGAAGTTTTATTGACGTTGACAGTGGACTATTTCTACAAAATAGTTGAGATGACTCATATTAAATTACAATTGATTAACAAATCACTTATGTACTCATGTGGTAGCTGCGAGACCTCATAATTAACGTATTATCTTCACCTGTGAACATAGTTGAACAAGTTTGTGGCAGATAATAATCTACTAACGTTAATTATAATGCTGCCACAAACTTTGACATTTTGGAATTTCGATTCAACATGCTAACTGTCTTTGATAACTATGTTTTAATGTTCATTATCTCACTATTATTGATTCAACGCTATTCTGTGCTAAAGAAATATATTACTGTTATATTAATAATGTTTTCATGAAAATATGGTGTTAATTATGTGAATAATTTGTACACACTTTTGACACATGTGTCATGATGACGAATGACTTGTCTAAGACTCTAAAAGTTTTCGGTAACTTAAATATACTTTACATATCATTCTAAGTAAATTATTAATAAAATAAATTACATGTATGTATATGATATAACACAAATAACAATACCGAGGTTTATTTACGGGTACAATACGTTGAAAATAAGGAATATATGTATGTATATGTTACTATCACTTAACCGCAAACTGAGTTGCAGTACGTGGGTATTAGGGACAATTTTCCTTACTGTTTTATGTAATATTGCGTACAATAGGAAGGTATATATAGCATAGGTATTACGTAATGAGTAACCCAGGAAACTAGAAATATTTACTGATTGTATCAATGGCAAATGTTGTGTTACAATATTAATCGGAGGTATAATTATTATTATGGGTTTTCTCACATTATTACTCTTAATAAAAAATAATTAGATAATTCAAACTAAAGTTGACTTGAATATTTTATGGTTTAGTTATTGTCTGCGGCTCTGTTCCCGTTATTTTTTCGCTTTTCTAGCAATGAAAATGACGAACCCTTAAAACTTATCCCTTGTTTCTTTGGGATGAAATTTCCTAAAATACTCAATTAATTAAAACTAAAATCAGCTATTAAAATTTAGGTTTTTACTCTCAGCCTGCGTTTAGGCTCTGCGTTTATGAATCAATCAGTCAGAGCAAATAATTTTATAAATTTATAAAACTGCAAGAATAGAAAAACATTGTTGTGACTACATATACGTCGAGGCTCTTACGATTACCAACTTGCCAGGTTATAAAACCTAGATTAAGGCTTTCGTTGTCAACTACATTGTTTCTGTGTTGAAAACATATCATGTTTTTAATATAGCCTTGTCTTGCGAGTAGTGAAACGTGAGTGTAGGTAGTCTATTATCCCGCGACGAGAAAGTAATTTCAGTGAATATTAATGAGCTGCGCTGTGAACAAAAGCTGCTTCCACTTTCCAAATATTTACGTTGTATATATATAACTAGGCTTATATATAGTTATACGTATATAGAACTAATTTGGCTTTCAGCTACTTCTCGGAACTTTGACGTAAATCACGCGTATTTTTTTTGGAAAGGTATGGAAAGGAGGAGGTCTATAATTTTTATATGTTATACAATAAATACATCGGATAAATGCTGTCGTTACTGATGTTAATGACTGTTACAACTTAATAGATTATTTAAGAAATATACTTTTTAATTAAAACTTTAAAACTAATATATCTGAACTATGAAAGCCAGCAAACGTAATACTGTTGTAGCACTGATATAACGTTTTTTTGCAATCGTAACATTCAAAGCAAATTGTTATAATAATCGTATTTTAGATCCATAACTCATCGTAAATATTTCTAAGCATAATTTATTGCACGAGCTTTGTGATAATCGTGTTGACAATGCTTTTCAAATAGATGGACGACAATATTTATGTTTGTTGTTTGTTTTTTCACTGACACCGCGTTCAGCCTTTGTTTGAATGAATTGCAATTGCCGGCGCCCCTTACTATTAAGGGTCAAAACAGACTAGCTTAGTAAAAGAAAATAACAAATTTACCTCAGCATATAGTGAGGGATTCAGAAAACAGAGTTACAACTCCATTCATCCTATCGTAAGAGGCGACTAAGGCAGCAAACTACGTAGGACAAGATCAATGCAAAGAGAACTTGCACATGAGTTTTTCACCAGCTCTTCTCATGAATGCAATACCCATCGGAGCTGGTACTTGGATTGATTTCAATTTAAACCTTTGAGTTGAATCGAAATCAATCTAAGCTCCGGTAATTCAAATCATTGATTACTTTAGTTACATCCTTTTATCACTGATCAATTCAGTACCTGAGTTTTATTTTATATTTTGTATTAATAATGTTTGTATTTTGACGTGTTCAAGTGCCTTTTGGGGCCTATGGAAATAAATGATTTGACTTTGACTTTGACTTTAGAAGAAAAATTTTGAGTAAAGCATATACCCACCCGTCTGACAAGAACGGTATAGTAATCCTTAAATCTACTTTCTATGCCCAGTAGTAAACTTTTAAAGGCAATTAGTATGACGTCAATGTGGGGCACAAACAAACAAACGAACGACCTCTAACTACACCACTACACCGTCAAGCGGATCTAGCGTGTAGAAAGTGTGATTTTTTATAATGCCAGCTGATTCCAAATTCAACTGCCAAATATATTGGTTATCATATGTTTTGCGCTGATTTGATTCAATCAGATATGTGTGCGTGTTAGGGGCGATTTCGTTACAAAATGATCGTTACATTAATTGCTACTAAACTGAATTATGGTCGTAAATATTTTCATTGTAACGTTTTCAAACAACAAACAGTTTTGCATATTTTGTATTCATGTTACTAATCTAATGCAAGCCTTCAAGTAACCTCTTTTCAAATGTTCTTTACTACTTATTCTATTACACAGCCATTGTATTAAAACCGAGAGAATAATATAATAAATCCAGTTGTCATGATTTTTGATATACTAACCATCACTTGTCAAGTCATGAGACACTAATTGTGCACAAAAAGAGTCAATTTATTGCAGTTATATAGAATTTTGCAAGAGACCCGAGTATATTTAATTATGTATGATATTGTAAATAATGGAAAGCACACCACGTTTCTATAATTGAACTTGTAAAATAAGAGCCTTTGGGTTAAAGTGATGTAATGAGATTAATTGATTTGAAAATATTTATTATCGTGGTGATATATCTTCACTTCTTGCAAGTTTTCAAGAGCCTCACAAATTCTTTTACCTATGATTTTATATCGTCTATAAATTGAACTTGTTTGTTTCAGGTACGTACAGATCGGTTTCACACAATTTGGAAATTCCTGGTAAAGTATAAGACCTTTGAGCTGTTAGCGGAGATCGGCATTCAATTTCGTTTGAAGAATTTGCGGCCAATTTCGTCGGGCACCGGGCTCGAACAAAAAGTCACTGGAAGTGCAATAAGTGCCGCCATCAATGTCGCGTTAGCGCCAACACAATAAAATAGAAAGTCAATTGGCTCGGCGGGAAAAGTCACCTCTGCCTCGACATTCGAGAGGTCTCGAACGAGTCTCGGTGTAACGCCACGAGCGCTTCCGTGGCTTCAATCGAATTGCTTTTCTGTTATTGTTTCCCTATTGCATTAGCTCTTTTATTATTGTTAAAGTATAAGGTTCTTTATTGTAGATACTGCCAAACGTTGCCGTATAGGTTTGATTGAATTGCATCTCCCTCCTGACCCTAGAAAAGAAAGCAAAGGTTACTATTTGATTTGAAAATTTTGTTAGATTGCTGTGAAGTACAAATAATAATAATAAGTAACAAAACACAAAATTGAAACAGGCGCAATTAAGGTTTCATATTTATATCATAATGAATGAAATATTAAACACTTGGAAAGTAATACATTGTCTGAAAACCGCTTTACAGGACACATCACGTAAGACATTAAACTACTCGGCTAATCTAAAATTTATCACGTGTGTACAGTCCATTAATCAAGAGACGATTGACTAGTACTAATTACTATTTATTGAAGGATGTGTCAAGATATCACTTGAGGATTGTACATCAAATTCCTGATTTGTCAAAGTCACATTTCTATTTACCAATATATTGCTTCATAAATAGCTTTATTTGCAACAAAATGTTTTTGCTAACAAAAAAATTACATGCAAAAATGCACGAGTTCCGATCTCATATCGATGCGCCAGCAAAAATTACCATAATGGAACTGTAGCGAAATCCGTTGGTTATACGACTTATACGGCCATATACGTGTTAACATAAAGTGTTGCATAATTTCACTTTACGTGACACAATTTACATTTGCCAGGTACTAGCATCGTGTGACCGTGAGCAAAGCCCGTGCTGACTCACTGACGTCACATAACTTTACATTTCCTGGACGTGTTAATTCCATTAAATGTTGAAGTGTTTCTGCCATACGATTACTCTGCAAATTTTATAATTAATGATTGATCTGAATTTGTCTTGTGAAACCTAGGTACATAAAAAGGTCTTGCATTTAAATGGAGTCCTTGATATCAGTATGCCATTTAGATTTTAATTCAGCTTCCATAACTAGTCTAATGGTAGGAGAATACTAAACGATACCAGTTACGGTCAATCGTATACTTCTTAATAAGGCTGTGAAATACTTTCGATCAAAGTGTCATAATTTTTTCAATTCAAAAGATTTTATCATAATTTTAAAATATTTAGTCTCAAACATTTAAACGCCAGAATATAATGGGGTTGTTATCTACAAGCCTTTATAATGAACATAGACGTCATTGAAGTTATACTGTAATTTCTTTATATGTAATTTTAACTTTATATACTTCGTATTGCTAAATAAGAAACACGCATTAACTTAATAGGTGGCACGAGACCTCGAGCTGTGCGAAATCGAGAGTTCGACCGAATCTGGCCGGCCATTCACTTTCACTATAGTACAAAGGCTTGTTAGTGTTATCTTTTAGCTGGCTCACTTTACGCTGTTTGTGTTTGACGTTTCCTTTTGTGCCCAATTATACTTGATTACAATGTAGACTGCGACGTGCAAACGGCGAACGAAATTGTGTAAAGGACTTTTGTATTAACTCATAGCTTAAACAGATTATTTACGGTCTAATTGAATAGGGGATTATACCTGTTAATAGGAATGGATGATATTACGAGACCTCTCAAATGTCTGGGGAATTCAGTTTTCATCGTAGCCATTATCCTGAATATTTATTTATGATGAAAATTTTCTCCCACTTTTAGCGCGGTTAGGAAATATATTCTAGACTAATTTTTACTCGCGGTTTCGATGGCGTAATGTTGGTTAGTAATCCTATTTTATTTTTTGTGCTGTGTCTCATAAGGCAGGGGAAAGTAATTATTTCTTGTATAATATGTATATGCTAATACATTATGCATAACGTAACCGGAGTTATTCATATGTGTGAGGTTCTTGTACACACTAAATTCGATTTGGACTTGCAACTACTGTTTTACTCGTTCGTCACCGTCGCCGTCTAGTTGTTAACTTGTGTTAAAGTAAAACAATTTGTAAAACATCTTCGCCTACTTTCCAAACGGTCCCCTTTTTTTTTACTGCAATAAAATAATTTCCTTTAGTAACAACGGGTCTGTAAGCGCATTATATTGTGTACAAGAATAATTCACGAATTTATATCTTGTCTTTTCTGTACTACAATAATATGAAGCAAACAATGCAGATTGTTTTGGTTCGTTGCATTGTAGTTTGCTCCAAAGTTACTACGAAACTATTTGTTTATAATTTTCCTGCTATGCAGTCTTAGTAGGTAGGTAGGTAGGTAACAGCATTGCAGATGGAACTGCAGAGTTCTGACCTTTTGCGTTGTTTGTAGAATTACAAAACGCCACTTAATTCGTATTCCGGCGAAACTCCTTGGAAACTTCGACAAACGTCATCTATACTAATAAATAAAATTGGAGCGTCTGTTTGTAATATTTAAATAACTGCTTTTTACTAAATGCAAATGTATGTATGTATACACAGTTGTTAAAGTGTTATCCAATTATGTTATGTTTCCAAGTCTGTTTTTGTCGAAAACATAAAATAAATAAACATAAATACATACATATTATACATAGAAAACAACCAAACTCCGTAACAAATATTTGTAGTTCACACAAACATTTGGTCCGACCCGGGAATCGAACCCGAGACCTCAAGAACAGCAATCGCAAACGCTACCACTGCACCACATTATTCCATTAGTGAAAGTTTCACTTTGACGAATCATTTTCGTGTTAATAATTTCATCACATGCAGTGACGATATAGAAATTTAAAAGTTATATTATATTAAATAATGTGGTAATATGATGACATTCGGTTTGTTTTAATGGACATGGTATATTAAGTTTACAGTTCTTTAAACGTACAAGCACGACTATTGCAATTGAAAGGCGAATAGATCATAATATAATGACCGCCATGACCTCATTGTTAAGGCATAATTATTTTACACTGTTTAAGAATTATATATAATTTATTATAACCAATCTTTACTGTGACTCGACGTTTACTTTTACAAAAGATTTTTTTTATAACTTTTTTTTTTCCACAATTACTTTTATCTATTACTAGCTGACCCACGCAACCTCGTTTGCGTCTTATATTGCCCGTGGCGTGAAAATTTTGCCCCGTTTTTGAAACATTCTTCATTGATGCTCCGCTCCTATTAGTAGTAGCGTGATGATATATAGCCTATAGCCTTCCTCGATGAATGGACTATCCAACACCGAAAGAGTTTTTCAAATCGGACCAGTGGTTCCTGAGATTAGCCGGAACAAACAGACAGACAGACAGACAGACAGACAAAAAATTTAAAATATATATTTTGGTATGTATACCGTATATACATTCATATGCATGTAGTAGAAAGCGGTTATTTTAATATTACAAACAGACACTCAAATTTTATTTATTTGTATAGATTATTTAGGAGTTTTAGTCCTTTCTGGTATGGCAACTCTATTTTAACTTACATCTAATAAACGTGTGTTACACTAAGATCATAATTATCATCTCTGCGGGTTTAGTCATGTGACAGAGTATCTCGCACCATTATCTTATTTATCTTATCTTATTCAACAACTTTTGCATAATCAAAGTTGAATTATACATATCTATACCATAATAAAACAATTTTTCAAGTACTCGCAGCTATCAGATTCAGTATTTTAACAGAATATTTAGAGTGTTCCAATATACAAGTGATACAGTACGAAAAAATTTAACGATTGATAACGTTTACCAGGAACTGAGAAACAAATATTACTTTTCGGCCTCGGTGAAATTTCAAGTGCTGCGCACATACATTGGGGTTGCCAGATAGAAACTTATCAAATCCGGGAGATTTTTTTTTTAAAAAACAAGGACAACGGTGTCGGGTCGTGGCTATAGTAAAAGTATTTTGTTTTTTTATTTTCAAAGTATTAATTTTTTGAGCTACATAAAATAAACCAAACTGAGCACATTTGTTAAGCTTTGATAAAAAAATCAATATAGGTTATTTTATTAATATACAACTGTAGACAGGTTATTTATTCTAAATATTTATAACTGAATTTTGATATTTTGTTTACTTTTCCTCCGCCAAAACTTTACAAAACTTATAACATTTCTGAACAAGACATACTTAATAGACAAATAGTCTTTCGCAAAAGGCATTATTTGTTAGAATTGAAAAAACAAAACAAACTGTAGGGCACGGGTGTGAATGTCCCACCAATACAAAGGGACGATCCTCCGACCAGGCGAGGTGATCATGCCTGGCGGGCCACTGCCCAATAGGTTGGGATGCTGTATATACGACAATCGACGCGAGAACTATTTATTGCGCGATTCAGGATTTGTAGTTAGGTACTCCGTGTAGTGCGTTACTTCGTGGTTCAGTGTATCTTCGGTAGGTGGCGCTGCAGTAAGTTATTATTGTGTTGTATGTGGAAGTCGCCACAAAACTCTACTTCCTGTAAATTATTAAAATTTGTGGATATATTATTTCGGAAGCGCCTTAGATACAGTTTTCATGCTAACTATGTACAAAGGAAGGCTAAATTAACAGCGTCCTTTCTATTGAATATCGTTGGAAATTCGGAAAGCATTTCACCCTCACTCACCGGTAGGCCAGCCGTGTCATTTGTTGTTAGTTTATGTTGTTACAAAGCAAAGTAGGTTCTCAGAATCCGGGACAATAAGGACTAATTACTGGACACGTGACAAGACGCAAAATTCTGGGACAATTCCGGATAGGGCGCAAACGAGCAGACGGATCGCCAATAGTGTAATACCACAAGTGCGTTGCCGGCCTTTTAAAAACGAGTACGTTTTTTAACTGAAGGGTTGTATGGAAGTTATGAAATTTATCCGTATCATTATTTATTTAAGTAAAAAAATTATATGAATTTAAGAGTTTTCGAATTTTTCAACGTACCCAAAGACTGAATATGTTGGACATTCACATAAATTCGTAATCATTAATAAAAATTTAATTAACTAAGATATTTGATTCCAGTCTGAATACATCAGTGTTACCATATGGTGGATTGTGTATATTTCGTCTAAAAATATACTAAACAATAATAGCATTCGTTAAAAATTACATAAATACCCACGTTTCTCCAAAACATTAGCAACCTTTTTATTTAGTGTAACTAAATGTCAATAAAGTTGAAAATGTTTGGGACGTCGTTCGTTTGAAACTATGAGCTATCAAATTTATTGTACACGATGTTTTTACAGTACTTAGCTGGTATTTGAGATGGCTCACGATTTACTCGTATATTGTGCTTAGGGCGTTTAAATTTAATATGTTGGGAGATATTTTAGGGAGTAACAGAAATGTCAATTAGTTGACATTTCGATTACATGTGCAGTTTACCTAGTTAAAACATACAAGTGGTCGACCAGTGGTTGAAATTCATGCACGCCTCTTTCATATAAACTTTTTCGTGGGAGAGCCACGCTTCGGCATTAATAGGCAGGCTCGACCGGAGTGATACCACGGCCTCACAGAAAACCGATGTGAAATAGCGCTTGCGCCGACTGAGTGAGGAGACCGGAAGCCGATACCCCCAACCCCTCCCTCCATCCCCCTTCCCATCCCTCAAAGGTCGGCAACGCACTGGTTTTGCGGGTGTCCATGGGCGGAGACAATCGCTTACCATCAGGTGATACGTCTGGTCGTTTGCCCACAATTCAATAAAAAAAAACTTTACTAATCTGTGCTAAATATATTTATATTCCTTTAATCGCATAATTTTTGTAACAAGGTGTACATGGTTTTTGTTTTACGTATTAATCTGTAGGTTTCTTTGCGGATTGCACACTCGGTGTCTCGGTGCGGATAACCTTGAAACACGGTTTTTCTAGAAAAACTTTATAATCGATGTTGAAAATGTTAGTGAATTTAGTTTTGTTTGTTCGAAATTTTTAAATGAACAGCAGTGTAGCTTTGTTTAAAGTTTTGTCATTTTAAGCCTAAATAATTCACTAATTGTTAAATTTAATTTCTGTCTGTGACTGAATTTTGTTTACGGTTTTGACGTTGTAAAATATTGTTTCATATAAAAACTCAATATGTTTCAGTGACCGTGTCCGTACTGATATTATTTTTCACGTTTCAACTTCAACATCCGTTGAGAATGTAGATTAAATTATTATTTTTTTGTAAATTTTTATGAGCACCAGATTTATTATTTAATATAGATGTGTGTAACCTTTAATGCAAGAAAAGTTAAATTATTGTATTGAATTCTATATTCGACCTAGTATAAAGTCTTTCAAATCTGATCTATCGGATCATTATTAGAACATGGCCTGACAACCAGAAGCCTAGTACTATAGTTAGGTATATATTATCATCTGACTTACAATTGATTCTTTAAATGTTTTGTGTACCTACGTGATTTAGCAAATTGCCTGATTGCGATGTTTGTTAATATACGTAATACAAAATACCCTATCAAATAAAATTTGGTCTATTATATCAGATCTAAACATAATAAGCTTAGACAGTATTACCATTTACAATACCGGTGCTGCATAAATAGATCCTTTCAGGTTAGGGAACTTTAAGCCTCTAGCCTTACACTACTATTACATTCCATTTATTGGAACGTGAATATTCGTCCTTCAAAGCAGGATATCACACAATAGTGTCAGGTAGCTGACACCTTGTTAGAGAGGTCGCCCCTTTTGAATCTTACCTTCATTGTGTTGAGATGGGTCGTCTGGATTCTGTTTCAAACGTGTCTCATTGCCGAGTCTGACAAATGAGACACCTACTTAATTGATATTACCCTCCGACCGATCTACAAATTCACTCATGTGAATGAAAATCAAAAGGTTGTTCCCAAACATTTGCCATATTTTCGTTTAGTTCCGAATTGCGGAAAGTTACTTGAGTTTAGTTAAGGGTCGTAACCGAAAATATTTATCCCCTATGCCGGGTATATATGCTTGTGTGTCGGAGAAACTGTCTAAAACATGCCAGTATCCAGTCTATAATTCACGCTCGGACGAGCAGTCGGACCGGCGCAGGCGGCTTCAATCGCTCAATGTCAATTGGACCACCCCCGTCCGCGATCTTGCGCTCTCAATGGCACCTCGACAAAGAAATGTTCACCATTTTTCTTCGAGAAATGCAATTAGAACGGATGCATTTCTCTTTCACTGCTTGTGTTGTGCAACAACGGACAACTCTTGGATTTTTAATTTAAGGTTTTATTTTCTCGGTTTTATGTAACTTGACATCACACAATTGTATAAGGAGAAAACAAGAAGCACCGACAGATTTAGTACCAACGTATTTATTGCTCGGATGATTGTTATTGCGAAAGTTATTGGTTGTGTAAAATTCTAACTTACCAAATTGGTTTTGTGATTGATTCTAAGTATAAAGAGTACTCCTATCCAATGAAAGTAGTGGAATTAAACATATATATATATATATATATATATATGCTAATAGTGACATAGTACATGTATGATGTTAATGGTAATTCGACGGTGGCTGAAAGAATAAACCGTGAACAGAACCGAGCAGGATCTGAAGGCAATAACAATTGTGAATTAGTTGGACATACAAGTTATGTCAGCGAGTGTCTGGACAGCGTACTCGTTTATCAGCTGAGTTGTTAAGTCATACTGCGAAACTTGCTGCATTGGAATTCGCTACTTACGCAAATTCTATGTGATCATATGATATTTACTTAGATCAATTCTGAATATGCATTTTCGCGAATACGTGATTTCAACTTGATTAAAAGCTGATATTACGCAAATTTGTTGCGTTTTACGTACGTTTTGTTTAATGTGCCATTTATCTTCGCGATAAATAAAGGTTTGTGCAATTAATTAAAAAACAAAGTAAACAATAAAGTTTTGTTATGTAAAGTCTGAAGTACAATGGGGTAATACATTTGTAATTTAACATTTAAGAATTAATTTACGTAATAATTAAGTAACTAAAGTAAAAAAAATAATAAAAAATGACAAATGGCTTGTATTTTCAATGGCTATATAAAGTTACTCACCGGTGAATTACTAGTGAAATACGCTCTACCCGTAGTTTGCGAAAATTGCGAAATTCATCCAACCTTTTGAATAATGCAAACGCTTTATTGGACTGGTCGTTGATACGTATGTTGTGCAATGCTATCTGTATCGTTTTTATTTTAAGCGATTTAGTAAAACTCGTATGATGTTGACGTCCGATTGTTTTGCGACACAATTGCGCTTCCCGATCCTCATGAATACGAATAGGCACACAGAGCACTCACTAAAACGGACACATTTTTCATCTGTACCACAGATACGATGCTATAAATTATAAAAAATAAAATTTATATTTCACTGTCGAATATGCTCCGGATTACAAGCCATATATCAAACAGCACACCATTAAACCTAAACGGCACGAATATTTAAAGCTCGTCAAACCAATGTATGGTTGTGCGTTTTTATTAACACAAGACATTAACGCTAACGGTTGACTGCACTCCGCTACGCTCCACTGGTATAAATCCATCTGAATTAGCGCAACGACAATGCGAGGACATTACGTTGTGCGCAAGTCCTTGTACTAAATCAAGCGAACTCTGTTAGAGGAATAACAGCTGCAGCCGACTACTGCAATAAAAGCAGCCGCATACTTTGATATAAACATTGTACCACCTAAGTTTCCTCTATATATGTATATACATAACTTGCACATACATATACATACAATGTGGAGTCTGGAAAGCGTTAGAATGTAACTTTAAGGTATCATTTCCTTAACTTCTCTTACATAAACTTAGCATAAGCAGTTAGAGCTTCTGATAGCTATAGAAACTATACGAACTTGTGACAGAGAAGCTGGTCCTGGTACTTCCACATACAATCTTTCCCAGACACTTTCTAATTTAAACATAAAGAAGTAGGTAAATTGACATCTTATATTACTTTACATGTGAAGTTACTAAGTTGCTAAAATATAATATACATAAAGTTTATATTAAGATTCAGAACTAGGTGGACTAGAATTTCAGTTACAACCTTCAGTTAATTACTATAAAAGGCTGTGTTCCTATTTAAATATTACGAAACACACTGTCTGTATATCTATGGTCCCTTTCATTTCTACGCAGACCGTACTATCGGTAGCCTTTCTGAATGGTATCCATGTTCTTGTCAGTTGCATAACTGAAAGCGTGTAGTCGATAATGTATCGGCGCATAGCAACGTCAGATTTCCACTGTTGCGTATTTGTGTGCGTGCGGCATTTTTTCTGTTTATATCTGCAATATGACGTATGGTGGATTGCAAATAAATAATGTGCTATGTGTGGCAACGCACGGTTCGCCTTTTTTATTCGACATTCGGTTTGTTTTTTTTTTACCGACGCCGCGACGGATAACGTTACGGCATTGTATTTTCAGCTGAACGTGCGTCATTCACGTAAACGACTTTTTATTTATGTATTTACAATACCTTTCATATACAATATATTTCATACTATCGCTGCTGTCAGCTCAATTTTTGACATCGTGACATATTTTTGACGTTATCGTCCAAAACATTTACATGACAAAATCGCACGAGGTACTCGCTATCTCGACAGTTTTGATTCATGATTTAATACCGACATTAATATGGCCAAAATACATTTTGAGGTATTTCATTCGACTAATCCATAATTATCGGCGTAATGTATTGCAACCGCTGGCTGCTTATTTGTTTGTTAGCTCGTGACTCCTGTAATTACAAATTGCGGTTTTGTTTGATACTGTACACATACACCTGAAATTTATACATGACTCACTGTCCAATATAATTTAATTTAGTTCTGTACGAAGGCAAGGATTACAATGAGGATTATTTATCATTCAATGTGTATTCATGTCAAGACAATACTGGCGGTGTCTTCACATTCATAGAAGCTTAACATCCACTTCAGGTAATGCCAGCGACGTATTTATCATTGTCGTCGTAATAATAACAATAAGGGTCGCCTGCCGCCCTCCTTTAATGTTCATTACAACATAACAATTTATTAATCATAGTCGTACGTGACATCATTATTAATAATGTGTAATATCCTAATCACACTAATATTATAAAGGTGAAAGTAAGTTCGTTTGTAACGCTTTCACGGGAAAACTACTTAACCGATCATCATGAAAGTTTGTACACATATTCTTGGAGGTATTAAACGTAACATAGAATACTTGTTATTAAATTCGAGCGAAGCCGCGGTCAAACGTTAGTCTTCCATAAAATTATATCATAGGTTTCGAATACCCTATTACGAGCACTATTTATTAACTTAACATAAAATGTACAAATTGTATTTAACAAACAGATCCTGGTTTACCTTATTTAAAGTATTGAAGTAAATTATGCAATGAATTGCCAGTTGAATGGAATACCATGTTGCTCGTGAAAGTGATCTGTGGCCCAAGAAGAAATAAAGCTTACCTGGGTTTAGAGTAGGGCATCTGTAAGAGCGCTCGCTTGCTCTCAGTTGTGGCTACGGGGCGCCCTAATCGAATTTGGCACAAATTGTATTACCCATCCTTCAATGCATAGATCAAACTAGTGAGCGATCGTTGCGTGAGCTGAATGTATTGATAGATTCTATACCTTTCTAAAAAACTGCATTTACGATAAGATTAACTAAATTTCCCATTTGTGGCACTATTCAAATTCTGCCTTTGAGAAGCTCCTTAAAGTTGCTCTCAAAGTTTTGCTTAACCACCTTTAAACATTATAACCACGTTTATTACACAGCCTAAATACAAGCGAAATTCGAATTCCGTAAAGGAATTTAGTGGAATCTTCTAGGCTCGGCTCTCTTGCGATGCGTTCATCGTTCACATGGGCGTTCCGTAACTTTCACGCGTCAACTACTTATTGATTTAAAGGGCTTTGTCCTATATATATGAGAATTACGCCCACATTTTCGAGAATTTCTCCTGTTCTACAAAAGAGGATATTTTGTGAATATATAAATTCTCCTTTGTCGTTGTAAAACAGACGATCCGTAGTGTTGTGTAAAACCGTTGCATACCTGTTTAATTAAAACTCGTTTTCCGAGTCTTAGTGGAGGACTTTAACTACTGTTTGTGAAGCTTACCTTCATTACACGAGCTTTATTTATCTTAATCTATTTAAAGAGTACCTGCTAAATGCTACAATTATTTTCCTCGTAGCATTTCTAGATAGCGTTAAGATTGATAGCCGTGTCGAAATGGTTAGATTTGATAAAAAAAATAATGCCAGTGGTTTATCCTTCGTAGATTTCCATCAGAGCGGAAACGACCGTGCTAGAGTATCGTGTACGAAATTGCCTCAAAAGGAACTCTGAAAAAAAAGGGAAAATAAGGCGACATCCGCCAGGGCCGACGGTCATTACGTTAATGCGAGACTAAACTTGATTGATGATCCTGTGCTCTACGAAATCCGTTGACCTGCTCCTAGGATCTGTAGTTGTCTACACGAACAGCCTCAAAAACGTGTTACTCCACTCCATTAAGACAAACGTCAATAAGTGTCACATGTTCTTGTCTACTCTTTGAAAATCCCCATTGTGCTTACAATTTGGGTGGGTCTTGAGTCAGTCGAATTAACTATGACTTTTTCTATAGAGGATTTATTCTGCTTACACTAAAATTTTACTGCGATTGTATGTAAAATGTATATATACCGTTGAACAATTAATTCAGTGTACGAGTAATATCTGAGCTAAGCACGAATATCACCTTTCAATTCTGGTACTCGTGGAAGTTATTCCAGCACGTAGCTTCGTATTAATTTAATTTTATGGCAGTAATATCATTTTCCTAAAACCTTAATTTAAGTAAACCCAAAGTTACTTTTATTGTTTCGTGTGAAATAATGTGACAATGCCGTGCGCAAACAAAATGGCATTTTATAATTGTTTTAATTCAAGCAAGCTACTTTTTTTTTCTTACAAAATGTATTTAAACTGAGTCTAAAAATATTTTAAGAAGAAGCAAATAATATTAAGACGTCCTCTATACAAAACGAATGACATCTTTCTTGCTATCAATAATTTTATTCAGTAAAAATAATCATTATGCAATTTTCATCAAATGCCAAAGTAATTGGCTAGACTCTAGAGTACGAAATGTGGTATTACATAATAAAATAGTCAATCAATCTCGGTGTAAGTGCATCCCGGTGCTCTGTGCATTGTCCCAGTTGGCGTCCTAATTAGTTCATGATGCACACATAGCACTAATGGACCGACCTTGTTCTAAGCAATGGACATCGGGTACCTGGACTAAACTGAGATTCACCTGTCTGTTAGAGTATTATCCAGAGCCTTTGTTGAGCACGCGGTTCGATTGATAGTACTATTTCTCGATAAAATTATATAACCCAAGTAATTGCCTAGATTTTTGTTAATTTATTAAATGACATCAATAAAATTTTTGATTTGATTGAAATTTAATTATATTACGTGAGTTATGACTGTGCCTAGTTTTGAAACGTTATAATAATATGTCAGTGTATATCTTTGGTAATAGATCCTTTGAGTTTACGTATCGTATGTTTAAGCATCGAAATTACGTAAATATTTATTTACGTAATATCGATGCAGCCCTGAACTTAAGTTAGCACTATTTTATTGCATAAGTTGCTTTGTAGACATCGGGATAATCATTTTCACATTAGAAATCAGAAACGGTTAATACGTCGATCTATTACATTTTACGATTATAATAATTCTTATGTTATGTATATTATTTTTAGTATTGATTGCATAATATTTTTAAGTTTTGTCATAATTCTAATCTACAACTACATTAAGCTGCCGGTCCTGCGCCTGATCTCTCCCCGATTGTGTCGTTTAACCGTCCCATCGGGTTATGAGAGAGAGGGAAAAGACGGTTCACCTGTGTTTGCGTACACACTTGCGCACTATAATATTTCCTGTGTTAGTTAGCTGGTTTCCGTTGAGACTGGCCGTAATCGAGAACATCAACCTATACTTATTATACGTGGTTTAGATTAATGATGTAGCTATTGTTTTGTATGTAAATAAAATGATAGATGCACGTATATAATATTTTATTTGTAGATACAGATTTCATTGGTTTTGTAGAATCTATAAAACATAAAAGGTACCGGAATAATAATGTACTGATTTCGTCTTTAGCATTTTTTTATAGTTAGGGGGCAAACGAGCAGACGTATCGCCTGATGGTAAGTGATTACCGCCGCCCATAGACACCTGCAACACCAGAGGCGTCACAAGTGCGTTGCCGGCCTTTGGGGGATAGGGAGAGGGATGGGGGTAAGGATTGGGGGTATGGGCCTCCGGTATCCTCACTCACACGGTGAAACACAGCACAAGCGTTATTTCACACCGGTTTTCTGTGAGGCCGTGGTGTCACTTTGGTCGAGCCGGCCCATGCACGCCGAAGCGTGGCTCTTCCACGGTAAAGCAATCTCTTGCAGGCAACCTTTATATATAAATATTTTATTTTTAATTGCATATATCTTGACGTTGGCTGTTCCTTCACAACTCTAAAGAAATACGCTAACGGCATACGAGTACAGCGAAAAAGCATTTTGATTTGAGATTTTTTTGAGAATTATGTTTTTTTTACTATTTTGATATGAGGTGATATATACGTTATTTCGATATGAGTACGCCCTACTAATGGCTTGTATGATAAGCCATATTGGCATGACATTTCATAGTGATCATACTTAGTACAGAAACTTTATTTATATATTATATTTTTTACAACAATAATACAAATAATAAATTTAGATATTTCAGTAAATTATTGTTATTTTGTGGCTTGTCAATATCATCATTATCTCAGTAAAAGACACCCGCTGCTGGACTTTTATCTCGTTCATGTTGCTTTTACTGTCCAATATTCATAATAGTGAGTTCGAAATGATATCGTTAGGAGTAGCACTGTATTTTTAGTGTTTATTTAAACAGTTCGTAGGTATTCAATAAAATTAATTACTTTCATTTATTTCATTTCATTGCATTATCACTGGAAACCAACGCACTAAAATTTTGCCGTAATAGTAATATCGTTTGACATTGTTTATCAGTTTTATATACGTTGACCTTACCACTCTTTAAAAACAGTGAAACGTACACCATTGTGTTATATTTATTAATTGAAAAGTTTGATTATGTATTGATTGATTCTAAAATCAAATTCACTTGTACTTATTCTACTATTTTAATTAAGTTAACACCTTTTTTTTTTTTCAAAAGGTAAAATTAAGTTTGATTTTAGAATGTGTTGCAACAAGTTCCATCAAGTGCACACAATCGAGAGTATAAATTATTGTTTGATTTCTTCTGGCAAGATCAACTCTGCGTAATCGTTGATAAATTTAAATCTAGCTTCTGGCTTTTCAATTCATAAACATGATCAGTAATTTAATCGTGCTTCTACCCTGTAATGGTACATACATGCAATCATATTGACTGCACGAATAGCGTTGTGGTTTAAGCAGTCGTCACGCCGCGCTCTACTGCGCTGAGCGTTATGGATTCAGACCCTACCTGAAACAACACTTTGTGTGATCCTCAAATTGTTTTTCAGAGTCTGGGTGTATTTTGTGTCCATTTATTTTATGTTGGTAAA
This sequence comes from Spilarctia lutea, assembly GCA_916048165.1. Classification (NCBI taxonomy): domain Eukaryota; kingdom Metazoa; phylum Arthropoda; class Insecta; order Lepidoptera; family Erebidae; genus Spilarctia; species Spilarctia lutea. Next base: position 14,194,890 of record OU696487.1, read on the forward strand.
GTCTCCCCGCGACATGTAATATATTCCTAATGCAGGTGTTGTCTTAAAAATGATTATGTGCGGATGTGTTGTTTGAAAATAACAAGTAAACTAAACATGGAATGTGCTATTAAGGTTCAGGAAACCACGTGCTAGAGGCACGTTGTAGAGAACGGCATAATTAAATATTTACAACATTACAACATTAACTGCGTGTATTACGTACTCACGCATTTAAATTCTACCGAATGTTATAAATTTGTATTTGTTTGTTACGCTTTTAAATCTAAATCGATTTTAACAATTTTTTTACTTGTACATAGATAAATTATCCGCCATTTTTTACCTTGATAACCGATATTAATTTAAAGCTAATAATGTTAAAATACAATTCGCATTAATATTTACATAAATATAGTGTTAAGACCTTTAACTAGTTCTCCAAACTGTCGTTGCGTTTGAATTTAATGTTATTACATTAAAAGCACTCATAACAAAATACGTTGAATTAATTTTAAGGATCAAAAGCAATTTCCTTTGATTATTCTCTACGGATTGTTGATTAAAAGTGAAAGGAATGAAAGGAAAGTCGATCGAGGGTCGATATGTAATATCGACGTGAACAATTTTGACCAATTTCAAATCTGCTTTTAATCAAATGTTATATGTTTATGTTATGTTTATATTAGATAACCCAGCCTACCAAGGGTAGCAGCTACACATAAGATAACTTACGCAGCTAGTACCCACAAGAAACAAAAAGCACCTAATTTATAAAAAGTTGACGAAACATACTCTTAATATACGTGGGGTATTTAAAAATAGTAAATTGATAATTAGATGATTAATTAGAATATAAAAAAGATTATTTACTGATTTTCAAAATATCTCCCTCCTATCCCAATGCACTTATGCATTCGGGTGAACCAGTTTTTAAAACGCTTAAAAATCGTGTCTTGTGTCGAAAAATAGCCGCCGAAATTCTTCGACCGCGTTTCTGCGAAGCGTCCATTGTTGCAAACGTGACAGATAATCTTAAACATTTAAAAAAAAAGACTATACATAGGTGGCCAGTGATATTCACAAAGGAGATTTGTGTTGATATTAGCCATCAATCTAAAATATTGTCACGAAAGAAGAGAGTATTTATTCTGTGGCTATGAATTTTCGGAGTAACCTAGGTATTATTTTTAATTAGAGATCTCAAACGTTCATATTACAGCCATTCAACCAGCTATGACACTGACCTTCTCGGATTGCTTATTCATATGTAAGATTTTCAACAAAAAAATATTATTTTCAGTAAAAAACTACCTGTAAAACATTTTGAATACATTTTATTATGTATTTTTATATAATTGTAAAATTAAAATAAAATAAAATAGATCTCAAAGAAGTGAATGTATTACATAATATAAATTATCGTATCCAAAAATAGTTGTTTAAAACGCTTGTGTCTATTTATTCATTGTATAATGCTGCTGATATCTAGAAATTAATTAAAGCAAATCGAAGTCTAGAAAAGCAATATTGGAAATATAATTCACCATACCATTTACTGATAATCGAGATTGACTTAATTTTTATCAATTTGCCCATTCGTTTTAGTCGATTTGGATAAAGCAATTTATCTGTCGATCTTCGGGACCTTATTTCTCAAACCACACCAATGATTCACTTACGTTGGTCCCCTTTACTATTTACTGCGTCGAAGAAGTGCCAATAGACTTTATAGGCTTTATTATGCACGGGTAAACTCCAATAAATGTAGGGTTTTCGTTTATCCACTCGTACCCTTTTGCTGTTGCCTTCAAGTGGTGATTTTTGTTAAGATATGAATGTTACATTTATTCCATTTGAAAGTCTGATGCCTTTGAAAATACTTGATACAAATTAGAAGTACCACGATAATGAAATAATTGAATAATATGTTCAAAATTGTTTTCAAAATTGAGAATTTCTTAGGTCATGTTTTGCTTTGTCTAATACAGGAATTAATATGAATCATAACTAAGATTTCAAAGAAGATAAGATATTTGTTCGTATATTAGTTAGTTAGTTTAGCAAAATACTGGGAGCAGTTAATGTACTCTATGTATCTAATATCATCTTTTGTAGACAAACGAATGTGCACATTTGTCAACACACACACACACCCACACATATTTTCAAACACAAATTATTTTTTATTGTTCCTACTATCAATTTTTTAGACAACATTAGAATAATGATAATGAGAGCTTTTGTATCTAAGATCTATCTAGTTTTAGGTTAATAGACTCAGATATTTAATACAAAATAGTAAATTATAGTTATAATTTCTTAACTACGGGACCTATTGTTGTGGTCAGCATTGACGGCCTATGTCCAGCAGTGGATGTCCTTCGTATGAGATAATGATGATATTGTGAAGCTGTATGTGGAGGTCGCCACAATATTAACTTTGCAACACGGATAGACAGATTCATTGGTGACTGTGCCGGTTACGGAACCCCTAAAGAGCAGAGCAAGTGTCATACAGTGAGATTAAAATGGCAGAAATGTATCCCCCAATAATTTGTACAAATAATGCTGTATGTGGACGTCGCCACAATATTAACTTTGCAAGACGGATAAACAGATTCATTGGTGACTGTGCCGGTTACGGAACCCCTAAAGAGCAGAACAAGTGCCATACAGTGAGTGCCAAATAATTTGTTCCAATAAAATAAGTTGAGTATTTTGTTTAATCATAGAAAACAATTTTCTTTTTCTGCAAAACATAAGTTTTAGCAGTTTAGAAACTAAGTCACAACACGAGAATTTTTCTTTAGAAACTATTTCATCAGTGTAATTGATGTTCTCAGTTCGTGAAGTCTTGAATGTTTGTTTGTTCTAAAACCCGCTGGAAGCGAGTCCTTTGCAGCAATTACTAATCCTGATCCCACACGCTATTAGTTGAATCCACTCTCTGGAAGCCTTATAAATTGACCGCTGTAGCGTTGCTGGGGACTTTAAGATGAGCTTCTCAAGCAAATAGATAACTATACTTTAACTGATTTTTGGATTCTATGCAATATTAAATCCTTTAAAAAAATAGTTATACAGATTTATGTGTTGGAAGAATATTATTAAAATTTTGAAATCCAGTTCAAATTGTTTTGGATTGATGTTCTTAGGCGTGACAATATATTTTAATTTCATTCAAACTTTGTCCCGCGAATTTACTATATCAATTGTAATAACGTTGTAAAATCAAATTCATACATCAGATAAAATCTTCCTTTCTTCATTGGCGGCAAATGAAATCTTCTAAAAAAATTACCATATTTATCGTATATTATTATTATTTGCTTTAAAAACTATGTGTATTGTGTATATAAAAATATAAGACGCAGCGGAAATAGTAATGTATATCGAGATAGTCTTGTACATGATATAATTGCTAGTTTTATTGTCTAGATCCGGCTACATAATCTATACGTGCATTACGTAGATACTTAAACTCAAACGTACACCTAGCTGATAAGTAGTTGCGGCTGAACAGGCAACAGCACTCATGGCTTTTAAAATTTTCTACATGCATTGCTATAATAGGAACGATATTTTATTTAATACAACCGTGGGAGAGCCATGCTTCGGCATGAATGGGTCAGCTCGACCGGAGTAATACCACGGCCTCATAGCAAACCGGTGTGAAACAGCGCCTGCGCTGTGTTTCACTGAGTAAGTGAGGATACCGGAGGCCCATACCCCAACCCCTTCCCCATTACCCAATGGCCGGCAACGCACTTGTGACGCCTCTGTTGTTGCGGGTGTCCATGGGCGGCAGTAAACGCTTACCATCAGGCGATATGTCTCCTCGGTTGCCGCCTATTCCATAAAATAAATAAATAAATAATAATAACAACATAAACGATTTTACTAGGAAAATTAATTCTCAATTTTTTTATTAAAAATATTTGCGGGCACTTTTTGAACGGCAACCTGTTACCAATGTATTGCCCTATTCAAAAATGAACGTAGAAAATTGAGTTTGAGTATCTACGCGACGAACGTATAGATTTTGCAGCCGGATCTTAGACTATTGGTTCAGGCTGACAATATTATATCTATTAAGTGACGCAGCGTGTTGCCCTATACCATGTTAGCTTCCTTAATTAACGTAAAATATTTTTCATATTGTAGACTGTGATACAGAAAAGGGAGAAATATGTGGCTTAACTCCTTTTATATAATATTTAAAAAGTTCAGTCCCTTCTGAAAATTATGTAGATATGAGGGATGTTCACACGCTTATGTTAACGTAAAAAAGGACCCAGCCTAACTTAGTGTGTGAAACAAAGTTGTTAACGAGCATCCGAAATTGTTCGATGTTAGATCCGTAGCCGTTGGCGTATGCTTTCTTTATCTGCCCCGCAGGAGCCCTAACGTGCGAAAATGCCATGCCCATGGTAATAAAAATTGTTCCACATTTGTCATGAATTTGATATAAACAGAATCCACGTGGGGATAATATAGTTTAATGTGTAGGCAAGCTATAAATTGTATTGCGCGTAGTAAAATAAATTGGTTGCTTTAGAAGGTAGTTCGTTGGAAGCCGTAGTCTCCTTCCGCGAAAGAGTCCGCACAGCGGGATCGGGAGGGGCGGAAGGAGGCGGTGCGGCGGCGAAGGGATGCGGTAGAGGACGTTAGCTTCCCAAGGGTCGCCTAGGTTCGATGCGTCAACATTTGACCGCTGCAAACGATCCGAGATAGGTGACACATCGGTGCGGCCGGGGGTTATCGTCTAAGGCGGGTCGGTATACCGTCTCTTACTGTGTACGACTGTGACAGGCGCGACAGCGTCCGATGTACCTTAGTCGTAGGGTACGGAAAGGGGGATTTCATAAGGCGCGTTCCTAGAGCTCCTCCCGACTGCCTAGGTAGGCGACCGCGGCGTTTATTCTGTAAACCGGTTTTTCAGGTGTCCTTTACACGCTATTCGTCTCCCCTACAAAGGATATAGTGCGAAAAACAGTCCACACGTAAAAAAAGATATTTAATTACAAAGTTAAGCTTACCTAAATCTTGTATGCATGAGTATGTTTAAATACGTGTCCAACCTTATCTGCTTCAGATAAAGGTGCGGTGCCCACAGACACACACAATATCGTAACATGTTATTCTTTGGGGTAAAAGTATTAGATGAGTTGGAAACTTATTTAGTATTTTAATTTTCTAGGTTCATTATTAGCCAGAATAGAAATTGGGTGTAATTTAGTTTTTATTTTATTGGTTCGAGTTTTTGTAGGCGTTTGTTTAACGGTTTCTAACAAGTTTGTCGTCTGCTTATAAAATAATTAAATTCGTATTGATCTGAAAATGTATACACAGACAAATCTTTTTATTTCTTTAACAGATACCTATATATTTGCATTAATGTCTATCATATACGTATAATATAATACAGTGTTTCATTTATGCCAAGATTCTACACTGTTAATGACTTTCAAAACATTACTGCAAAATTGGATTACATGTTCTAATAAACATGAATGAAAAACAGCTTGAATTCGAGTAATGAATGATACAAAGCTAACCAAATACAATAAAAATAGTGAAAGCAGGTTGTGTAATCATCGGGTTATTCGAAAACAAAAAACAATTTTGACACATGTTTTTGTGTATATACTACAAGTGTATTTTTTTAATTTGATGTGATGTATTTGGGAGTTTGTGAAAATTCAGGTAATTTCCATTTTTTCAAACAGTCCTAATGAAAATAACATTCCACTAACTGCTAGCGATTTCGTATGTTAGGAATATGCCAGCAGCTAGATCCCCACATCTTGTAAAGGGGCTCTCGTCGCGTTCTAAACTAGTTGAGCTTTCCTGTACTACAGACGTGAATACAATTTTTAACCGCAAATATTTTATAACAAGCACGTGGCACTTTTTGTTCCACTTTGTAAAGAGGAATATAATTATAGTTATGAAGCAAGTATCATTGTTACCGTGTCCTTTATAAGAAACGTGACACTAACATTTTAATAGCAAACAACATCTAGTGCCAAAGCCGAGATCGTAACAAAGGCGGCTGTCCCCGCAGCGCTCGTTACCGTAATGCGAGACTAAACTTGATGGATACAGCCGTACCGTGCCGCTTACAGCGCTTACAGCGACGTCTGTTACTTTTATCTTAACTAAAAGCTCAAGACGACCGGAGACGAGGTTATTCACCTCAACCCCAAGTGATTGAGATAATGGATCTTAGAAGCCGCGAGGAAAAAACAATTCGCATACGAACTCTCTGCTCACGAGTAATTAGATTAGGTTCGCTTAAATCGTTATCTCACTTGACTACACATGTTAGAGTATAAGTAATGATAAAGAAATTCTTTGTAATACATATCATTATACAATGAAACACACAGTTATGTCATATTACTGTACGGTTGACCGAGTGGTTTCAGCGGTCGCCATGCCGCTTGCTACTGCGCCAAGTGTCTTGGGTTCAAATCCCACGCGGTACAACACTTTGTGTGATCCACGAATTGTTGTCCCGAGTCTGGATCTTCTTTGTGTCCGTTTCATGTATGTTTGTAAAGTCCCCCACGACACAGGATGTTTATTCCTAATGTGAAAGTTGTCTTCAAAAAAAAAAACTGAATTTTACATGTAGGGTATGTACCGATCTAATATAGGTATGTATAAGCAGATATAAATATACTTCATAATCTTAGCGTAGAAACGAAAATTGTATTTATTACATTTCCTTAGGTAAGAGTAGCTAAAGTTTTTTAAAATGTTTAATGTCACATTTTCCCCTTTGGATTTTGAAGTATTGTAGCCTTTTTGTCTGTTTTTAGTTAAGGTAATGGGTTAATAACAAAGGAGTTGTGGATTCATACCCTATCCAGTGCAATGTCAAAAGTGTATTCTTAACACCGTAAAACGCTATTTAGCAACTTGGTTTGTTTCTCAGATTTTTAAAAACCTCTACTGAGAAATAGATTTAGTTAAGCTATTTTATAAATTGTAACAATAATCTAATAAAGTTTCAATATTTGTGTTTGAGTATACTTATACTATACTTATAGTTAAAATATTTCAAATATTTTTATATAATAAATAAATATTTCGGACATCTATTTAACACACAACGCCATCTAGTCCCAAGCTAAGCAGTGCTTGTGTTATGGGTACTAGACAACTGATATAAATACTTATATATACTTTTTTTTTTGTAAATACATACATACTATACACAGAAAACACCCAAACTCCGAAACAAATATTTGTAGATTCCACAAACATTTGGTCCGACCCAGGATTTGAACCCGAGACCTCAAGCTTAGCAGTCGCATACGCGTACCACTACGCCACCGAGGCAGTATATATATATTTTATTATTTAAACCGTGGGAGAGCCGCGCTTCGGCATGAATGGGCCGGCTCGACCGGAGTGATACCACGGCCTCACAGAAAACCGGTGTGAAATAGCGCTTGCGCTGTGTTTCACCGAGTGAGTGAGGATACCGGAGGCCCATACCCCAACCCCTCCCTCATTCCCCCTCCCCATCCCCCAAAGGTCGGCAACGCACTTGTAACACCTCTGGTGCTGCGGGTGTCCATGGGCGGCGGTAATTGCTTACCATCAGGTGATACGCCTGCTCGTTTGCCATCTATTACATAAAAAAAAAATATGCTTATTTGCACCTTAAGTCATTTGTTGTTACCATTCGTGTTGTGGTAGTTTGTGATTTTATTTTAAATATGTAGTAATTAATTATGTCTCTGTACTTTCTCTTCAGCTTAATTTGTAAATAATTGTTTCTCAGTAAGTGAATTGTGAATTTATCAGGAAATAAAGATATACCGTAAATAAGGCCCAAGTGCAAGATTGCTTGGGCACGGTTGATCCAAACAAACCGAAACTTAAAACCGATTCAACATCATTAAAATAGAACCGCATTACCTGCATTAATAAATAGTACAAAACACTCCGAAAAACATAAACGATCGGAGTCACATGAATTGATATTATGTAAATGAACTCGTGCTGAATTCAATTTGTGTGAATCAATCCACTTTGTAGATACAAACTCAACTTTAGGGTTATCTGGGTGTGGTGTGGCGTATGCACATACATATTTTAAATGAAGGGACCAACAAATAACACGGACGCTTCGTTCGGACTTTCTTTTAGTCAAATGAGGCATAATAAAATAATGGTACGAAAAAAGGTTCCTCAAAAAAGTTATGAAAGGGAAATCCAAAAGTTTAGTGGCGTCCGCCCTTTTACGTTTTATACATTCTACTCTGTGTTGGCCTTGTGTTATTATTTACGTTACATTTTTGTCTGACCGCAGCCCCTCGACTGCGGTGCTATTTTTAATTAATGCTACCCATTCCACGTACCTTCCTAGTGTTACAGCAATTATTTTACCAACCTCATTAAGAAGTTTAATGTCAAGAAAAAAAATATTCTCCGTGATGTTTCTAACTTTGTGTTTTCTTTACGTTTCAGCTTGTTCTTCCGTTTTTTACTATTGTGAAACAAATATTACAATTTCCGTCATTTTTTGTATACCGATTGGTGCATTCACATACTGATTGAAGCGACTTAACGTATTTGTTTACTTAATTTTGTTAAAATTGTTGACATGTATTGCATGTAGCGTATGAAATATGCGATGGTCGGTATCGAGATCGTTAGTGGAATGGTTAGGTCGTTTCGTTATTTACCATAGCTCGTCGATCATTTTTATTCGCGTCGCGTCGGTTCGTTTTTGCTCGTCGTTTGTTTGTTTCGTTCAGTGCAAACTGCGACACGTGTCGGTGTGACGTTTTGTTTCTGCTGACGTCCGAATGATGGATTGCACACAGGGATTTTTCTAGATTAGAACAACACGTTGCTATGACAATCTATTAAAAGCAACTTCTAAAGCGAAACTTGATTGGCACAATTGAAAATTTGTTGATAGAGCTCTGAAATTAATATTTTAAGTATTTATTAGTTATTCTGTGTTTGACAGGGAAATTATTAACGAGAAACATGAATACCAGCGCAGTCAACATTTTCCTTAATGTCTTAATGCTCTGTGAAAATTACTTGGCATCTTCGCATCCCATGGCAGTAAGGAAACGGTCATTGCTTATATCAAATAAGGAAGCCGGAACTTGTCAGTTTGCTCCTAATGCCTGTGGATTTTATGATCCCGTTAGCTAACAGTGACGTTTAAAGTAATTACCTTAAACATTTGAGGACATGTTCTAGTTAATTTGGTCCAGTTCTAATCTGTTCATAGATTACGACCTCTCATAGGTATGGCCTTAATATCCACATTCGGGCGTGCTTGTAGAGCAGCTGTCATTGAGGTTGGGCGTTAAATGAGTGTACTTGAGTAGTCTAAGTTAATGTTTTTATAATAGTTTGAAGAGGTTGAACAATTTAGAATGAAGCTTACTCTCATTGTTTGTTAGTTCAGTAGCATATTTTTGGTCGTGTATCCCATGTGTTTATTCTTAACTATTACTGTTGTTAAGAGAGTACCTACTCGATTATTTCATTTATTATGTAGATAAATAAATTTAAAGATAAAAATAAAAACGAAGCAGTTAAAATTAAAACCAATGAAATAGTGAACACCAGAGCATATTGATATTGTTTTGTGAGTACCCGTTAAAACCCTTAGCTTATCTCAATTGTGCGTTGTTCTGCACAATTATAATCTCGATGCACTTACCTTCTTATATCTTCAGATCGCCCAAAAGTTGGCTGGTTGAGAATGCTTAAGGCATTTAGTTCACCGATGTACATAAGTGCATGTACATCGGTGAATGCAACTATTAGTATTCTATAATTATCGGTAGGGTTGTGGATTAGAAGAAACAATATATATGTATATTTATAATCTAAAAAAGGTAAATCTCGGTGAGAATGTGTAGTAAATTAACTTCAAACACATTTTACCAAGCAGGTGTAACACTATAACTTAAAGAATTTAAAATTCAATAAAACTCATTGTTTGTCAGCTGGTATTTTAAATAGCGTCGACGTGGTTGTCTCTTTAAAAAAGAAAATGTATGTGGATTTGTTGCTCTAACTGAATTTTGTTTTCCACGGAAATTCTATTATTTGAGTAAAATATTCAACTGTGTGTTGTAGAATTTTCCGGCACATTCGCTTTATCTCCAGTTAATTTTTGTTTTACGAAAGTTATTTTGCCTATGCGTCAAATGACCAGCCAGCCACCATTCCTTTAGTGCACACTGTACCTCAAAAGTGGCTTCGACGCACCATTGCGGATGAACTTCGCTTTCATGGACACCCACAGGGGCTGGTCTGTAATATTAATTGTAATCTATTTTCTGCATAATATACAATTATTACTTTATTGTTTTGGACAACCCTGCAGATAAATCAATCACGTTTAACAGTCACCCTTAAAAATATAAATATGTGAATACAGTTATATCAGAATGAGTATTTCCTTTGTCTCAAAGTACAATAATAAATAGCGTTCAGTGCGAAATTATAGTTACTACGAAACTATAATTTTGGACTAGATTATACATAAGTTGCACATAAAATCATAACCATATGGTGAAATTCAAAATGTTAAATCTGTGATTGACTTAATGAAATATTTTAGTATAAAGCATATACTCGTGATAAAAGAACATTGGACACTTATACTTTTATACTTATTGAAGGTGACTGTACCTGTCACGTTTTCGATTATTATGTTCAGAGTTCCGGGCACGGCTCTGCGTTCAATAGAATGGCACTCGAGCAGTCAGCCATTCATTCGTCTTTGAGAGCATTGTTACACTTTACACCTTCTACAATAAAAGTGAGAAAATATATCACCTTGGTGATTCGAACGTCGCTCGCCAGTTACTTCAACTGCTCTAGTTGTTATACAATTATTCCAAGGTACTGTTTTCTTATTGTCTTAACATTTTTTAAATCATTTATGTCTTCTTTAGTTTAACTAAAAGTTTCAGAAACAATCCAAAATTACCTCCGAATTATAAGACTCCACCAGATTTAAGTATTTAGTTTAAAAGTAAATAAATATTTTATAGCGAAATATTGCATCTTAGTGTATAATATATTAAAAATCCAATCGTAATCGGTCCAGTGGATTTCACGTTATAAGCGAAACGAACTGAACATTGAATTTTATGAAACACTACCAATGCCTGCGACCGTGATTAAATCCCCTTCGTACTGTGATATTTAGGTTGAAGTTGAACGAACTTTAATAACCGAGCTACATACAAGTAGGAAGAAAAATCTCTTTTCGGCGTGTAATTTAATATTTTTGATACCAATTTTTACCGTAATAACATCGTTATAACCTCTCCGATGTATTCATTCCCCTTTTTTACATTCATACGTAGTCATTAGACAATTTTATTATGTTTCGTATTTCGATATGGAGACGGTACTTGTCTCGTCTGTTTTTATTACAATATAAATATCCTAAAACATTTTGAAAATATGATTGCATGCATGATGCAAATTTAGTGCAGTTGTTTTAATTAGACAATACAGATTCTATCATTTTACGCTTTATAGTAATGTTTAATGGTTGTCTGTAAGAGATAAAACCGCCAATTGTAAGAATACAAACAAAATAATACTACAGCGGTGTACAATTAAAATAAATAGTTTTATACTGGCTCCGACCGGTCAATATGGAAGTCAATAGGGGAGCCTATGTTCAGCAGTGGACTTCTTGTGGCTGAGATGATGATGATGATGATGAGACTGGATGATACTAAAATATTGTTCATAGTAAAAATAATATAAGAATTATTTCAAGCGTGTCACTTATATTATTTTTGTATTACAGAGTGTACGGGTTTGGTATTTTTTAAAATTTTGGAATGCAATTTATAAAATTAAATATTAGACTGAATGGAACAATCCATTGCCTTTAATGCATTGTAAAAAACACGTTTTCCCTCCAGTTTTTCTTGTTAAAAATACTGTATTTTACAATGAGTACCCTTCCCGCTTTGAAGCTGTGTTTCTTGGTATTCATACGAAAGGACTCAAAATGTTCCGCGAACAGGCCGCCCATTATACGAAAAAGTCCAAAGCCTTCGTGAGCAATTGTGTGAAGAGATACTCACAAATAAAAACCGTCGATGACTTACCAGATCGTGGTAAATGGAAAAAGACGTCTGTCGCAGAGGATGAAGAAAAAGTGTTTAATTATATCACTTGACACCATCAAAAGGTGTTTGATTAGTAGTAAAAACCACTCCTTTCTGAAACACATATTGAAAAAAGGCTGCATTGGGCGTGGGAAAGCAAAGATAGTGATTGGGACAAGATAATTTTTTCTGATCAAGTATCATTTTGGGCAACCGGTTACTCGACTCGAGCTTGAACTACCGGTCACAATAAACTGATGGTACGAACTGCGAAACACCCTTTAAAGATACATGTTTAGGGATGCTCCTAAAAAAGGTTTACGAAAATTTGCAATTGTTTACCGTATGCTGAGAAAATGACGAAAGTTTACGAAAAAGCGGTATTGCGGTCGGCTAAGAAAATGTTTCCAGATCAAAATGACTTTTAGATTCTGCAAGCGGATAATGATCCTAAACACCGAAATCGGCTCTGCTCCATTTGGAAAGCAGAACATGGTATTAACGTGTAAGATTAGCCTTCACAATCTTCTGATGCCAATCCAATTGAAAATGTTTGGGCGTGAATGAAGCTTAAACCAAGGGTAAAAAATGTAGTGAACATCGCTGACCGTACTCGCGAACTGAAGTCCGCGTGTAGGTCTTTACCTCACATCTATCCTGGAAAATTGGCGTAAATTATGGGGCTAAGATGCCAAGCGATTATGGATAATAATGGAGATTGGACGCCGTATTATTATAAAGCATCAAACAGCTATAAAACACTTATTAGTTGATTACAATTTTTCGTTTGATATTTCTAAGGTTTTCATTAAATTTTGCCAGTCACGCTCTTTTCGTGCACTGTGTATATAGGAATATTGAACGTTTAGACCCAATACTCTGAATAAAATATTGCCAAGGTTCCTTGGATACAAAAACGACAAAAGTTTGTTTGCAATAATTGATAAACAATCCAAGCAGTTGAAGTACAGACAAGCTCCGATATTAAGAATAAAATTAAAAGAGAGACATAAATGAGATATCGCTGACATTTGTAATAAATCCCTTTGAACGTAGTCTGTTATAGTGTAATATTACTTAATTACTAGCTGTCGGAGAAGCCTTACAATTAAAGTACCTTTTAATTATTCGTCCTTTCTAATATTATGCTATGGGCTCTTAGTTATTCATTTGCATACTATCTGTTCGAGGTCAACGTGCCGTCGTGTACAATTAGTGTGGTTAGTTACAATATGTTGGATTAGATGGCCCAAAGGCCCCATCTCCCAATCCGGAACATGAACGTTTATTAACAGTCTTGTCACTAATTAGGGTCTAGGTTCACTGCAGTGGTGTTATGTATTGATCTATAATATTCTTTACGTGTGTTTGTGAATTCGTCAAGTATACGCTTTAATGGATCCAACAACAAATGAGCACGTAAGGGCATAATGTATCGTGCGTGCATGACACCCGATGTATGATTAATAGTTTACTCGGCTCGTAGTAGCGTGCGAGCGCGCTGGATGTCTATTATTGCAAGGCATAATGATAGGTGGTAAATTTTCTATCGATCTTACAACTTTAGTCGATTTTCTACGTCAAAACTATAGGAAAATGGTCTTTCTTTGCGAATGAACACATAGAACTTTCGATATAATGACACTTCCATTTCAGTGGTGCAAAAAGAGTAGCACTTTTCTTCCTGTCTTTACTACGTTTGAAGTCCATCGACTACTTCAGTGGACATACATCCATTGTGGATTCTCTATAGATTTTATAGCGACAGTAGAAAGTTCTACATTCCATCGTAACTTTTTCTGAGGATTGTGTTTTTGATCTATCTTATTGGAACTAGGACTACGAGAAGAATGAGGAATACCTACTTCGCTTTCTTGATTCTATTTAGAGTGAAATTACTTTCTTCCATACAATATATATAAGAAGTAAAACTCTTTATGTATGATTCATCACATGCTATCGAAATTGTGTTTAATGTTTTATGGGAAAGTTTACCCTATGCAACAATTAATTGACTTGTGTAATGACACACTGATTCGTTGACATTTCATCAAAACTATACGTAAATATCTATGTATAAAGTGCAAAATATTCTAAGAAATATATATCGTTCTTTGTTCTAAGTCCGGAAAAATTAAGAATAAACAACACAAACAGAAGTCTCGAGTATACTTAATAATAAACATAACCTGCGAATGGACAAAATCCGGCTTTCCATACAAATGATAGACATTACACCATGAATATCGTAAATATATATTGAACGGAGGCACACACAGTATCGGAAATAGCTGTACAAGGATGATGACCGATGGAGAGATTTGACCCGAGTATCCGGATCTAAACGACATTTCGATATGGAGTGGAGCACTACAATTTAATCGTTCTTGAGATACGTTCTTAAGTCGACTAAATGGAGTTTTAATTGCGTATATTTGGTATTTCCAGTCATTTTAACTCAATATTTACTTAAGATTTATTTCAGTACGGGTTTAAGTGCAATCATTTTGTTATGATTGTTAAATGTTATGTTAACCAACAGCTTACCGTAGCGGTATTTAAAATTAAAAGTATTAAAATAAAAGATGTAAAGATATTAAACATTAAAAGTTTCTCAAATTAACTTTATTTTACTTTACTGCTTATTATTTGTGAACCTATTTGTATAATGTTAATATTTTTCCATTGGATTTGTGGCACTTAAGTACGTAGGTTTATTTAGGTTAGTTATTAAACATTTTTTATTTTATCGATAATGAATTGTCGTTTGAGATCGGTTGTTTTTGATCTGTCTACCATTTGTACTATTTGGGCTCTTATGAATTTTATTTTCTTAAAGATTAGATAGATTCACACACCACCATTACTTGAACTCCGGATTCATAATATCTGCATTACCATTAAAATGATTTTATCAAATAGGTTTCCATTGATGTGTAAAAAGCAAATTGGTATAAACATAATTCAATAATCAGAATAAGTTCAAAATTATATATAATCTGAATTAGTGAAGTATGCAGGAAGTTTCGGGGGCGCTAAATCGATATAGCTAGGTTTTTAATTATTGAATAGGGGGCAAAAGAGCAGACGTATCACCTGATGATAAGCGATTACCGTCGCCCATGGGCACCCGCAACACCAGGGGCGTCATAAGTGCGTTGCAGTCCTTTGGGGGATGGGGAGAGTGATGGGGGAGGGGTTGGGGTAATGGGCTTTTGGTATCCTCACTCACTCGGTAAAACACAGCACAAGCGTTATTTCACACCGGTTTTCTGTCGAGCCGGCCCATGCATGCGGAAGCGTGGCTCTCCCACGGTAAGTCCCTTATTTCTGGCAAATTTACCAAATAATAACTAGCAAAGCTTGGTCATCTAGGTATAAATTTAAATCGCAGACAACTGTTTCAGTTTGCTAAAGCGCATTAATTTATGAACAGATTTGTTAATGCGTATTAATGAAGCGGTAATACAGCCTTCAACTTTACAGACAGTAACGAGTAACAATAGAGTATCAGTACTAAATATCCAGGTAGTAGTCTATTATATCTTGTATATTTGATAGACAAGGGTTGACATGTGTCCATCCATCCGTGGTTATTCTCACTCCCGTGATCAGCAATACACTTTCCCACTGCACACGTAACGGTTTTCCTGCTATGGGTTCTGTCGTTTTTTTGTTGACGTAACTGTAAAACAAATTTTGTTGATAGTAAAATATAGAAAACATTTTTCAAGATTGAAATAGTTGAATGTTTTAAATGAAATAAGAGGCAAAACCAGCAGATGAATTAACGGAGGAGCTACCCATCGACTCCTACAACTTAAGACACAAGGCGCTGCTAGAATTTGGGCTCATCTAACCTCACGTACTTTTTTGTATAAGCTACTTTTTTGCACGGTAATTTTTGAAATGCTCTGTTTATACACATATATATACATTTAAACCTTCCTCTTGAATCACTTTATCTATTGCTGAAAAGTACATCAAAAGATCCGTTGAGTAGTTTGTAAGATCTACGCAAGCAGACAGCGGATCATTTTATACTTTGTAAAAAAGTAAATCTTTTACAAAATTTTAACAAGTCGGACTTTATAGCTTGAAGGCGCGAGCATTACCTAAGACTGACTCTGGGAAGAAATTCTGAAACCAACCACAGAGGTATCTTTTTTAGTTTGTGAACATTAATTAAATAAAAACTCACTCGGATATGGATTGGCCTTGAAGAAAGGGCCATAGTTTTGAGTCGGCCTGTCCATACAGACTTTATTTAAAAGCAACTTAAGAATTCTTAACATTTGTTTTCTAGGAGGCCATGGCACCAGTCTAGCTGAACAATTAAAAACCAATGTTAATTTTTGTTAAGTGTACTTGTAGTATTGATTGTTGTTGGGTAGCTGGTTAGCTGATTATGAAACAGTGCTATTATACTATGATACATACATATAATCCATATTAATATTATAAATCTGAAAGTAACTCTTTGACGCTTTCCATGATATTTGGCATGGAGATAAGCAACATACAAGTGGATGGGCGCTCGCTTGCAAAAGCTAATAATAATACAAATTATTTCGAAGCTGCATGATTACTTGCTTACTTTGTTATTCGCGTATTGTAATTCTTTATGCCATAGCAAATGTATTTTTAATAATACATTTTTAGATGGTTTTCTAAGAAGATAAAGTATGTCTTTTTTTTTGTTTCAGGTAAGTGCAGTCATAACCGCGACATTATTTTCTGGAACTCATTATAGAAAGTAAGTTCTATTCTGCGAGCAAATATTGATGTCAAAGCTCTACAAATCCCTCGTTATCTGAACAAAATACCATTTCCAATAGTTATCCGAGAGTAAATCTGTTCAATTATACGTTGAAATAGGATTCTAGGTACATTGCTGTTACGCGTATTATGCCTTGGAGGTCACAACAGAGGTGTGATATTTAATAAAATTTTGCTGTAAAATATGTCAATGTCTTATATTGTATAAAATAAGACCTAGTTCTTTTGCTCTAAAAACTACGAGTCAAGTATGACTAGTGGTGACTGTTATACGAACCACTTAGGTTTGGTGAGGTGTTTGTTGAAATCACCCTATCTATACATGGGAACGCAAAGTAAAATCTAAACAGTTTCCAAATGTATTACAGCAATGAAAATGTTGAACTTTCAAAACCTATCAAAAACATGCGTATTGAAATTTAACTTTCAATAAAGCTCTTGCAACAAAATACATCCCTCCCAGTATGAACCTGGGTCCTTTAAGCGGAGCGTGAAGAAGCATTTCACTAGGCCGCCATAGTGTGGGTCGCCATGCTGCATTGTCCCTATTAGCAGTGAGGATGGTGACCACCACTCCTGGATTCTGCTCGTGCTTTCCATCAGGCAGAGCAGAGTCATTTTGGCAGCTAAGACATAAAAAAAAAAAAAAAAAAAAAATACATACCCCTTTGTATAATACAGTCTAAAAATTAATTTTCAATATCCTCGTAAATAAACAGGGAGTATCGCTGGAATCCAATTCGTGTTTACAAACATTGTAAGTAACGTTTAGTCTGTTTGTTGATACGATCTCAGCTCGTGATCCCTGTAGTGGTGATTGCAGTAACAGGAAAAAGTGCGTTGTGAAATGGCGTTGAATTATCTGATAGCGAAAACGCGGACATCAACATTAGAGTGAAGCACCGAAGTCAGCGATGATAAATAAAAAACGGTTTTCCATTTTAGATGGCACAACGAAGCGATTTTGTCGGAGCTAATCGCAGAATATCACAGGTTAGGTAAATGGATATAGAAAACTCAGCTGAACCATGCAACCTCGTCTGAGTCTCCTATTGCCCGATGAGTGATGTTATGTTTTACCATAAAAAAGATTATAATGAGCCAACCTTAACACAGAGATCTGTTGCGGCCTTTTTTAGAACTTTTAAATTGAAAGAATTCTTTCATACATTGTTGGATGCTATGTTTCTTTATACTCCGCTCTTTTTTGTCGTAGCGTGTATATATATATATAGCCTATTGCCTACCTCTACCTACCTATTGGCTAACTAACAGTGAATTTACCAAATCCGAATAGTACTTCAAACAAACTCTTCAGCTTTATAATATTAGTAAAGATAAGTTTTGGGCTTTGTCCCAAAAATAACAACACAAGATTACTACTAATCATACGCTATACATTCAAATACATACAGGTAGTTAGTGTCGCCACTTCCAAACTCTTCTATTTCAAATGCCGCCTTCTAGAAAATATATATACTTCTTAGAACAATATATATTCCGTTTATTCGGCTTGAAATAAGCTTTCTCCCTAAAAACAAAACATTTTAACCATTCAAAAAAGTTTGCAGCTAAACAAAGATTAACATAATAACGACAAAAAATTATGCGTTAAGATAATGCGTTCTAGTAGTGCCATTTAAACTAAAAAAAATATCAGAAAAGAGCCACATCCACATTAACTTCCATTTACATAAGCCAAGAGAAACTAAATTACGTTATAGAGAATTGAAGCAATTTCACACAACATCGTGCATTACTTAAGTTACGAACGCTCACTTCGAGACCGTATTACTAAAGCGCTGTGTACAGAGACAAAGCAGCTCTCGCTTTGGGCGTCCCATTACAGTAATGCGGAGCTAAAACTTGACTGATTACTGGTCTGCCTGGGTGAATTTTTCTACTGTCTCAACACCCCGACGCTGGTTTAGACAGTCATTAACAGTATTAGAGGGATTTTCTCTTATCTGTGTAATCGAATTACTGTTTATACGAGCATCCGGGAACTGTTATCTAGTCAGTCCATCAGTATACAAATCTTCACTAGATAATGAATAAAAGAGTATCCTCTAGATAGTTTCTGAACTTGTGTAATATATAAAAGGAAGCGAAAACATAAAAAGGGAAAGTTAATGTGAATAATTTTGTTTAGTCCGTCACAAGGTTAAACACGAATTTAAACTGCTGTTCATTCAGTTTCTATAGTGAGGTCAAATAAACTGGAGAATATATATTTTGATTTATCTCAAAATGATTCGTTATGAGTTCTCGAAAATTATTTTCTTATTAATATTAGTTGAGTACATCAGCACTATCCTTCCTTCAAATTAACATATTCAAATGTGAACATCAAGTTAATTTACTGTAGGGTCTTAAATTACCTTAGAAATTAGATATAATTCGCTGTCACTGCGGATGTAATTTACATTTATTATTGGCCTTGTTGAATATTCATTTATTTATGTTACAGCGCATTATTCCTGTTATTTAGGTCGTGCACGCGAAAAATACTTTATGACTATCGTTAACCCGATACTATCTGTACTCAATGCTAATGCATTCTATCTCAGTACACATAAACATGTTTCAATGTTAATTGCTTATTTCTCGTGATGTGCGTTCCTGGTTTGTAAAGTAGGTTCCGGCACCATTACCGAGTCTTATGTCATCATTTCATTCTCTACTCCTCAACTTGCTACCAGATTACTCATAGTTCTCAAATATTCTGTCAATATATTTCCATCAGCTTATTGAGTTGCTTGAAATGGTCACTAAGAATGGTAGATATTTTAATATGAACCAATATCTTAACGCTCTTTCCGAGCTATCGACAAAGTGGTTTTTTGAGTATAAGTTAGTGTTCCTTTCATCCCCAGTTAGTTGGAATTTTTCTGTGGTATGGTTAAAAAAAAAAGGAACTACGAAAGAGGTATATGAAATGCATGTACGTGGAGTACATTAAATAAATTGTCAAGTGCATAATTTGAGGTGATTTATGTAGGACAACGTGTTTTCACGACGTATTTCATCTAAGGTTAGAATGGTAAAATTGAAGTAATAGTGATATGAATCTTCTATTGTGTGATTCACATTGGTGGACCAAATTGAACACACAAGTTATCAATTTGAAAAAAAATCGTCAAAATCGGGTCACCTAGTCGAGAGTTCTGAGGTAGCAACCATAAAAAAAATATTGCCGAATTAGAACCTCCTCTTTTTTTGAAGTCAGTTAAAAATAATTCTACAGTCACTAGCTTGAGTAGAATTAACTTAATATGAATCATGAGCTCATGTTCACCTTGGTTTTGGAATAGAACTCAAAGCAGTAGACAGATAATTATGTAATACTCGTAATATATGTATGTATTTACAAAAAAATGTTAGTATTCTATTAGTCAATTTAACTGTTATCCCAGCTTGCTTAGTTTGAAGCTAATGGTCCGGGAGCCAGGTACAAATTCAGTCAATTACATATTTCTTCTCAAGTGAAACTTCGTAAAATGCATTAAGAATATATTATGAATACTCCACGATGTTTAACCAGCCAGCTGACGTATAATCCACCATGTTATGGTCATCTAACTTAATTTTTCTTTCAAGATAAATATTAGGTAAACTATATTTTGAAATGGAAGAAAAAAACTTTTGGTTCTCCATGCGTGAGAGGCTTCCAATGCGCGCCCCACCCACGGAGTCGCAGCTGACGGTCGCGAATATTCATAACATAAATGCCTAATGCATTAACGAATTTTCTATTGAGAGGGACTTGGTCATGAAAATCTATCACTGGCTCCTGTTCTATAAATAGCGTTGTCTGTCAGATATCCGAAATATTTATTGGTATTGCATTCAGTGTTGTGGCAGACATATTATAAACTTAAGCGTGAATACGTGAATGCGTGCAAACTTATTGTTTCTCTTTCTTATTGTACTCAGTGCGACCATAACAAATTAAACGCACTTTGAAATTAATTTTCTGCATTTGTTCTGGGATCATCACCAGCGAATATGTAATATGCGGCATACAAATTACTGGTCAATTGAAAAGCTATTGTATATTAACAGCCGATTAATAGTTGTCTATCTCGGTAATACATCACAACAAAAGTTTTATGTTTATAAACTGAGTTGCTTTACTTTCACGGCAGATATGTGTAACTAGCTGACCCACGCAACCTAGTTTGCGTCTCATATTGCCCTGCGTGAAAATTTTCCCCCGTTTTTGAAATATTCTTCATTGGTTCTCCGCTTCTATTAGTAATAGCGTGATGATATATAGCCTATAGCCTATAGCATATGACTCTAGAACCTTTAGTACAAGATTTTTGATAAAATAAGGAGAGAGCAGTTTCTTACGAGTCATTATAGTTTGTTCTATCTTTAGTTTACTATCGCACAAAGACTATTGACTTTTCCCATGTCTACGTTCTTCTAATTATAGTATTGAACTGCAGTTAACGTTATTGAATGAGTGGACGAGGAGATTGTGGTAAAGCTCCCGTGTTATTTGCGACTATTGTTTTCGATGCTATTATCGTTTGGTACGTATCCTGGTCGTGTCTGGTGCAGTCACGTCAGGGGGCAATTATAATTAAAATGGCTTGTTTAACGACAACGCGAGCCGCCATCGAGGTCTTGTCGCTCATTGTTTATCATAATGTGCTATGTCATTATTACCACCATTTATAGTTACCAACAAACGTTTTTAGCAACTTAATTATTGATAATTGAATAGTTATATTATTGGTAGTTCTAAAGCAAACTTATGACAATTTTACTACGTGTTTTAATGTGTTCTGAATTACACGATGAATTTACTAACAATTAGGTATTAGACTGCGAGATATAATGACAATACGGTTAGTGGATCTTCCCTTGGCTTAATACCACAATTTGGTTTTCCAACATTCGACCATACACCTATCATAGAATTGCAACAAACATTGTATATACCTATATTGCTTTAAATTACCTTTCTTAAATGTGTGTTTAAAGAATGTTCCAAACCTAAATATTAATACATGAACCAAAACCTTTGTACCACTTTTTACGAAAATTACACGAATGGAGGAGTATGAAAGTCACAGTTTATATAGAGGTAGAGTACAAAAAGCTACTATTATTTTATCATGATGCTAAAGTATATTAATATAACATAACATTTTCATTAATAACATTGCCCATACTATCATGCGGATGAATACACACATACACAAATATACATATACATAAATGTATGTATGTGAGAGTCAAACTGAAAATTTGATTATTATTTGTCTTTAGTCCTACTGAATGTCAAAAGTGGTCATGATGCCAAGATGAATTCTTTAATTAAAGAAGTATAAGCCTTGACAAAAGAAACCTAATGAAGTTCAAACTAAAAAATCTAAAGAATTTTAGACAAATTTCGACCGCTGGGCAACCACCAGTAAATATTAAATTGTCACAATTCAAAAGGAAACAGAATCCATTTTGCATAAACGTAGGCTTACTGGGCAAGGCTGGCGTCAATCTGTAACTTCCGTCGAGAGTCCCGTTGCGATTGCTTTGCCATACATATTCAAACCCTCATACATCAGAGCATAACCAGTGAGCTCAGAGCTCTGTAATAACATGCATCGCGTGAGACGTTCGTGCATTCCTATTTATTCAGATACCCGGGATATTTAACGTCGTATTTGTGCTGTCTTTGAGCAGTAGTTTCTTTTAAAAGATTCGCGAGGGATGTCTATTGAATCTACTTTTAACAGTTTTTCGTGTAACTTTTTTAATTACATTTAGATTTGAGCCTGGAAGTAATTTTGTGACTGTCTCAGTGGCGCAGTAGTAGCATTTGCGATTACTGTGTTGAGGAGACCTCACGGGGTTCGATAACCGAGTCGGGTCATATATTTTTATAATGTTTGGGTGGTTTTCTGTGTATAACATGAATGTACATATTTACAAAAAAGTAGATTATAGTATTCTATCAGTCAATCATAGTTTTCATAGGACAAACTGCGCAAATTAATGTATTTATTAACCACAGAACTATTGTATGATAATAAATTGTTTGTTATTTCCCGTCTGACAGCCCTATACATAAACGTGATTTATACATAAATGAATCTGTTTCAAAGAATAAGCATTATATAATTGTGGCTTGATTAAAACACGCGTCAGAATGACGGACGTGACGGGTAAACGAATCATGACGATCGCGCCACATTCTGACAAACGACGGCATTTGCTCGCATCCCGCAGCGGCGTTTATAAATAGAAGTTGACAAAATTTACATTCAAATCGTTATTAAAAAGTTAAAAATGTAACAAATAAGAATTACATTTAACAACTTAAGTCTCAAATATGAAAATCCTTACGTATTTTTAAAAGGTTCAAAAATACATTACACATAGGTTAAGAACATAAAAATAGAACCTTGGTACATAAATTGTTGCGCCTACCATGTCACTTATACTTCTCGGTCTCTAACCTGAGTATACAAAAACTAAATTCTAAAACAACCTTCTCAAGGCTTTGACGACAAAAGGTGTAACTTGTGTGAATGTGACAAATCAGTTTCAGGACCAACCTGAAAGAACGTCATTAATGGGAGAGCTACGATTCGGCATGAATGGGCCGGCTCGACCGGAGTGATACCACGGTCTCACAGAAAACCGGTGTGAAATAGCGCTTGCGCTCTGTTTCACCGAGTGAGTGAGGATACCGGAGGCCCATACCCTTACCCCTCCCCCATTCCCTCTCCCCATCCCCCAAAGGTCGGCAACGCACTTGTGACGCTTTTGGTGTTGCGGGTGTCCGTGGGCGGCGGTAATCGCTTACCATCTGGTGATGCGTCTGCTCGTTTGCACCCTATTCAATAAAAAAAAAAGTTTCAAATCGTCTACAATATCAAAGAGTTTGAAGACAAGAAGTCTACAGAGCTTTGGATAAAATAAGTACCTTCAATATTTGCTGTTTCTCAAGGACTCGATATCGTCGCACACGATGCAATAGGAAGTTCTCACGCGTTGTTACATTTGCATATTTAGAAAACAATGAAGCCTCAGTATTTATATCCTACTAATATTATAAACGCGAAAGTTTGCGATTACCGTGGGAGAGCCACGCTTTGGCATGCATGGGCCGGCTCGACCGGAGTAATACCACGGCCTCACAGAAAACCGGTGTGAAATAGCGCTTGCGCTGTGTTTCACCTAGTGAGTGAGGATACCGGAAGCCCATATCCCACCACTCCCCCATCCCTCTCCCCAATCCCCCCAAAGGCCGGCAAAGCACTTGTGATGCCCCCGGTGTTGCAGGTGTTCATGGGCGGCGGTAACCGTTTACCATCAGGCGATACGTATACTCGTTTGCCACCTACTCCATAAAAGAAAAAAAGTAAAAAGTTGTAAGTATGTAAGTGAGTATGTTTATTGCTCTTTCACGCAAAAACTAGTGAATGGATTTTGATGAAACTTTACAATAATATAGTTTATACATCAGAAAAACACGTAGGCTACAATTTATAAAGATACTAGCTTCGCCTCGCAGCATTGCCCGCGGTTATTGTCGTACCGCAAATAGCACCGCGCAGGTCAGCTAGTACTAGTAGATAACTTTGTTCCTTCTTAATGTTTTTCATATTTCTCAAGTAAAACCTAAAAATAGACTACGAAAAAGAGGAAAATGTTTGATCATATATTAGAAAACACGAACTATGTTACAATGTTTTAAATATAAACTTGGTATTTTATATAACCCGATACATAGACGTAAATAAATTCACTACCGTATGGGAACGGTGCCCGGAGTGGTTTGAAGCGGCGTGCTTGGAACGGTCTTCAAGCATGAACAGGCTGTAGTTTCACGATACGTGTTCACTACAATCAGCATACAGGATCCGATAAATCCTGAGTAAACCTACGACCGTCCAATGTGGATGTACGAGTAAAATAAATACTCTCTATAGAACGGACCGAGGTATAATAATGCCAAGACATTCACGGTCGAATTTCAAAATATATACGTTGACGAATCCAACGTGAAAAATACAATACAAGTTGCATTTAACGTGTTTTGCAGAGGTTGAATTTTGCTGTATATATAAAATTAAAACTATATTGTATTTGAAATCTGAACCATGTAGTGTGTCTATTACGTTTAAATAAGAGAATAACATATCCAATTATATCATCAAAGTTAAGCAAAAAAAAACAATATGAACACGCAAATTTCGATTACGAGATGAAAAAATGTAGGTGTATATTGATTTGTGTAGGTAGAAATATCTTCCTAAAAGTATCCCGACTGTTGTTCGAATTGGATTAATTCGGTACCTCGTCAAACCCGCCTGTCACGTCGCATCAGATTACGTGGTGTTATTGGCGTATTGGTGTATCGGACAGTACAGGTCTATACCGGACTATTTGTTTCATATTCAGCGTTGGATAGATTTGTATTACTTGGGAATTGAAACACGTATTTACTATTTATGTTTCTATTCTTGTTATCACTAGCTTAACTGCCTCGGTGGCGCAGTGGTAATGAATGCGACTGCTGTGCTTGAGGTCTCGGGTTCAAATCCTGGGTCGGACCAAGTGTTTGTGTGATTTACAAATATTTGTTTCGGAGTTTGGGTGTTTTTACATGTATATATTTACAACAACAAAAAAAGTATACATGTATTCATATCAGTTGTCTAGTACCCATAACACAAGCTCTGCTTAACTTGGGACTAGATGGCGTTGTGTGTTATAGACGTTCAAAAAAAATAAAATTATTTATTATTTATTTATCATCATTAAGATGATAATGATCTATGGTCCACGTTGCTTTCTTTAGTTACGAATACATTATTTACAATACAAACAACAACATACGTATAATTTTTAAGATACTTATGAATCAAATACGACCGGATGTATCAGTGTAGTATGAGGTTTGTTTAAAAAGGTTTTTATAGAGTCGGTAACCTAAGAGTCGCAAGACTCTTCTGTAGTTTCAATCCTTTATAGGCCATGGTAACAGTAAGCTAACAAGCCTCACTATTGCTCCTAAAAATTTCGTGTGCCTAAAAGCAGGTATTGCTTCTAAACATACTTAATTCATGGTATTTATACATAAACACAATGAATTGAATTCTTGTATTGTAAAGAGTGAGAGTGTTTTATAAATTGTATTTTAATTATCTTTAATCGTGTATTGTGCTGAGCTCACCTGTGCTATTCAGGTACATAATTCGCCCGAGAATATGTGTTATCTAAGCATGAATGATCTTAGGCATGAGTATCCATGCATTAACATAACATGATATCGGGATTGTACGCCTAAGTAGGGTTAGGTAGCAGCTTCGATCATCGAACTGAAGCGATGCTAGAACCATAAATGTGATAAGATAGCAATGATAAAATGAGAAATGAAGTCAGATTAGATTATTTAATTAAAATGAACTTTGGCTGTAGTCATGTGTAATAAAAGATTTCTAAGTGATTAATTAATTTAAAACTGTCGGATTTAGTACAAGCCTATAAAGCATTTGGTAAACTTTTCGACATGTGTATAACGAAAAGTTTAATTAACGACTGCCAGTTTAAAATGATTCAACTCCATCCTACCTGAAAGATATAGCTCTAAGCGAAAAGTCTGCCCTTTGTGTTTTTTTTAAATTGTACAATTTAATTCTTTTCTGTGAGACCGTGGTATCACTCCGGTCGAGCCGGCCCATTCATGCCGAATCGTAGCTCTCCCATTAATGACGTTATTTCAGGTTGGTCCTGAAACTGATTTGTCACATTCACACAAGTTACACCTTTTGTCGTCAAAGCCTTGAGAAGGTTGTTTTAGAATTTAGTTTTTGTATACTCAGGTTAGAGACCGAGAAGTATAAGTGACATGGTAGGCGCAACAATTTATGTACCAAGGTTCTATTTTTATGTTCTTAACCTATGTGTAATGTATTTTTGAACCTTTTAAAAATACGTAAGGATTTTCATATTTGAGACTTAAGTTGTTAAATGTAATTCTTATTTGTTACATTTTTAACTTTTTAATAACGATTTGAATGTAAATTTTGTCAACTTCTATTTATAAACGCCGCTGCGGGATGCGAGCAAATGCCGTCGTTTGTTAGAATGTGGCGCGATCGTCATGATTCGTTTACCCGTCACGTCCGTCATTCTGACGCGTGTTTTAATCAAGCCACAATTATATAATGCTTATTCTTTGAAACAGATTCATTTATGTATAAATCACGTTTATGTATAGGGCTGTCAGACGGGAAATAACAAACAATTTATTATCATACAATAGTTCTGTGGTTAATAAATACATTAATAGTTACCATACATTGGATCACGTATTTTAAGGGTATTTTACTTTTTTTAACTTTTCGCTGTTCCACTCGGAAAGTTCTTTTATTCAACAATAATTAAAGTTATTCTTTAAGTTTTGTTTTGTTATTGTCGTAATTAAAGTTTCGGCAAATACACATTACGCCATCTAGCGACAAGAAACTGAACTACCCAGAAGTATTTCACGTTATATTATGTAAATTGACAGCATTTGTGCGATCGTGTTTTGTTGTTGAGTGCGGGACCAGAGGCCCAATGATGCTGACGTATCTCAATAGACCGCCATAGTATGGGTCACCAATTCACCATGTTGCATGGCATTGTTGTTTCACAATGAGTATGGTGACCACTACTCATAGATTCTGCTTATACTTCCCATCAGGCATAATATTCCAACAGGTTCTTGCTTAATGAAAGCTATGACAGTGTATGTTACAAATTTAGCGAATAACACTTGGGTCGTGTTATTTACATTACAAAGTAAGTTTTTTTTTATGATGATAAGCGATTACCGACGCCCATGGATACCCGCAATACCGCCGGCCTTTGGGGGATGGGGAAGGGGTTGGTACGGGCCTCCAGTATTCTCACTCACTCGGTGAAATACAGCGCAACGCTGTTTCACACCGGTTTTCTGTGAGGCCGTGTTATCACTCCGGTCGAGCCGACCCATTCATGCCGAAGCGTGGCTCTCCCACGGTTAAAATCAGTCAAACTCGCAAGTACCAAAAAATCTGTTACTGGGTAGCCCTACAAATCCAACTGAAATCTGTTCTAAATTGCGTGACTTTGAACCGCGACACGGCGACATCGAAACCAATTACTCTCACTTGTTACGTTAATTAGTCGTCGCGTTTGTATAGTGGGTTTTTGAACGTCTGTATGGCACTACTAAATGCATGTCTTATATCCATTACGATATAAATTTTCAGTTGGTGTAATTTCCTTAAAAAAAAACGAGTAGCCTGTTGGTCTTGTGGTAGGTGACCTTGACTGTTAAGATGGAAGTCGTGGGTTCGAGTCAAAGCCAAACATTGTGTGATTAGCATAATCAATTGTTCTGTGTCTGAAAATTTGTCTAATATATATGTATTTATAGGCTTTTGGCCACAGTTTTTTCGCCTAGTTGGGAATTAGGCGGCTGTATGTAATATATATTAAATTATTAGAAACATGAAATTGCTTTTCGTCATCGTCTCTAGTAGCGAATAATCAAATTACCAGTAGAAATTATTGCGAGTCTAAATGATATTCCAGGGATCAGTCATAACGGCGAAGTACAACAAAGATTCAAATTTTGGAGAAGGTAATATTTATCTCGGAGAACCCTGGTATGCTGAATAATTTGACTCTGTTATTCACTCTGGCCCGTCGACTTCAACTGTATA
Source organism: Spilarctia lutea (assembly GCA_916048165.1). Lineage (NCBI taxonomy): Eukaryota > Metazoa > Arthropoda > Insecta > Lepidoptera > Erebidae > Spilarctia > Spilarctia lutea. The sequence goes on from OU696487.1 coordinate 14,223,502, forward strand.
AGAGTCAAATTGAACCGCATATACAATGTTATTTTTGTTTATAGACAAACACTATTTATAACTGAGTTAAACGGTTAGGGTAAGTTTCCAAAAGATACTATCAAATCAGGTCATATATATGTTTCACAGAAGTATTTTTTTAATTTGTAATATGTTCCTACTTTTAGACCTATCGGGGGTAATGTAACTAAAATTTTTACAGAGTACAATTTATACAATGATACTTCAACGGTAAAAGTTCGTGATTAAAACTAACTAAGAAGTCAATCGCTTTGCATTCGATTGTTCTCGTAATTTCCCTGGAGATTTTTTACTTTTACCAGTCTTACTATGATTCATCTTATTAAATGTGTTTAGTTGGTATGCAGCATATTTGAATCAGAAAACTGCTTGTGTGAGAAATACTTTTGATTAATTTTAATTTAACCTATGTGTCGATGAACCATGAAAATTGCAATGTGGTGTAGATGACAAGTTGACACGATGCGATGCGATCCCTGTTTATTCAATTCAAGTTTATTCAGTTGCAGATTACGGGACTCTGTGAAGGCGAGAAATATTTGAAAAGCGACTAAGAATATTGTTAATACAGTTGGATTACGGAGTTTGAGCAAAATCTCGTGTTAGCTATAGTCACATACCGAAACGCGATACATGTAACATGATGTTACATTAAAGCATTTTATTGGCAAATTTAGTCTTAAGTAACATTTTTGTATTAAATGTCATAGCGAGTAGAAATTAACGTGAATTTCTGACAACCCTAATCTTTCATGACCGTTTGAGTGGTAGTAATTACGTGTTCATTAATGTGACGGGGAAGGCACGCCACTTCGCGTGACAATCTATACCCGCCGTCTTGTACTTGTTACCCAATAATTACATACATTTTTAACACTTGGAATTCTATATGACAGATGGTAGGTTTTTTTAAATTACTCCTATTTCCTAACCTCGACTTCCTAATACGGTGATTCTGAAAAGGGATCACTACATGTATTATAATAATAAAAACAATATTGTTTTTATAGCATATACTCGTACATAGCATCATTAGACATAATATATATATTTGATACACATTTGATGTGACTACCAGTTCATGTCAACCACGGTCTGTTGTGAGGACGTAATGCTCCTGAAGGAGTCCGCAGAGCGTGATCGGGTAAGGGCCGATTCCGCTCGCTCGCTCGCGTCACCGCGGGATGTACCTGAGTCATGGTATAAGGAAGGTGGAAAATGTTTTATTGATTCTAAAATTTACAAGGTAAGTTTTAATAGTATGACATCGTTAACATAACTATATTAATGTAGGTACTAGAACTGATTCCCAAACTAGGCCCAAGCCTGTATCTTGGGACTTGAGAAACCGCCGATGCGTTCCTGGAGCTCCTCCCGACTGCCGAGGCCGCCGCGGGGATTAGTGGGCAGACCGGTCCTCTGGGAGTCTCACACACGCCCTTCGTCTTCCCACGAACGGTATGGTGCGAAAAGCATTTCCCGCATAAAAAGGTCGTGCCAACTGACTCACCGTTCGTGTCAACCGATCACGTGTGCGTCGCTACCAATGTTACGCATTAAATAGCGTTCGTAACAGTAGCACGTGTTAGTCACGATTATGTAACGCTTTTATTGCAAACTAGTTGATTTGCGTGAATGTCATTCGTCGCCTTTCTCTGCGGATTTGTGTAATATTAAAAGGGAAACTAACTAAGAAAAATAATGAAGAGTAATAATAGAGCTTAAATTTTTTATACATTTGAAATAGTTTGAGGTTCACGTTTCACATAAGAAATAAGACACAATAATCGTAGCCAGATAGAAGCAATGGAAGATTGTCAACAACCTGTACAACGTAGAGATTCTTGTATTCTCTATATTTAAATACTAGCTGGCCCTCGCAACCGAAAATCGTTTACAACTACTATTGCCCGTAGCGTAATATAATTTCCCCGTTTTTTTATCACTCTTCATTGGGGCTCCGCTCCTATTCGTCTTAGCGTGATGATATACAGCCTATAGCCATCCTCGATAAATGGATTATCCAATACTGAAAGATTTTTTTAAAATCGGACCAGTGGTTCCTGAGAATAGCGCGTTCAAATAAACAAACAAGTTCTTTAAATTTATATATTAGTGTAGATTTGAAAACGATCATAGTCTATCCCTAGGCTTCATTTGTTTCAGTATAAATCTCAACTTGTAATATAGAATTCTAGTTCTGTGAAAAATATTATGATGGAAAAGGACTTATTGTAATTTCTGTTCCATTGTATTTGAGGGTCTGTTAAAATAACTTTCAACATCTATACGAACAATGGGCTTATGAATAAGTGTGAATCGCATATATATTGAACGATGACATAAACCGTGTTCAATATAAATGAACACCCTCCATAATATTTATTTGTATTGGTCAGGCGATTCATATTTCAATGTATATGCTTATATTTTAATAAGCAATGTATAGGTACCCGTTTTATCTATAACATTGTCGCCCTGTAATATATTTCAAAATAACAATTTTAATACTGACTAAACATTGGTTCTATTATTGTATTTTATACATGTAGGTACATTGAGAGCATAGTTTTAATATTGCAATATTATGAAGAAAGAGATAAGTTAAGACAGAGAGAGAACGAAAGTGAGAGAGGCCTGACTAGAATATGGAGATTGAATAAATCCAGATCAAAAGCAAACATAAACCATAAAGAAAGTCAGGAATGAGACGAATTATAAAGTTCAGACCCTAAGTAGTAATAAAGGTACATGTGTAATGAAGTAAATTAATTATTTCAAATTAAGTGATAATAAAAAGGAGGGAAGCGAAGACAATGTGGCGTAAAGGTTTGAAAGGTACTAACGCTGAGTGTAGCGTCTCATGCCGCCTTGAGGGTATTGCCCGGACGGGACGGGTATTCCCCTTCATTCGTTTCAGTGGCCAGCCGCGGGGAGACAACGTACGCATGTGCCGTACGTCGTTTAAATAGTGATTTTATCAGCAGACGGTGCCCACGTTTGTGCGGGCTGGTCCTAGGAGAGGTCCGGATATCATAATAACAGCAGCAGGCGCAGAGTAGCACACCGTGTGGTTTTAGTCGGTCCGAATTCGACACATTCGACGACTGCACGGTTGGCCGAGTGGTGTCAGCGGTCGCCATGCCGCTTGCTACTGCGCCAAGTGTCGTGGGTTCAAATCCCACGCGGTACCTACAACACTTTGTGTGATCCACGAATTGTTGTCCCGAGTCTGGATGTTCTTTGTGTTCGTTTCATGTATGTTTGTAAAGTCCCCCACGACACAGGATGTTTATTCCTAATGTGGGAGTTGTCTTTAAAAAAATAAAACAAAAAAAAAAAAAAAAAATCATCGCCCCACCGCAAACCCCGGTGGGATGACGTCCCGTGGGGGTTTCCACGCGTAAAAATAAGGATAGCTAGGTGTAGCTGTCTGACTCAATCTTTAAATTCACTCAACAATAGTGCTACACACACGTTGGCCTCCCAATAAAACTTACATTGAAAGATTGTTTCCTTACAGTAAATAATGGATCGGGGTATTGTATTATTTGCTAGGTATCCGTTACAATCGTATTCTCGATTTCTAACCTGAAATAGGACCCAGGTATTATATTCTTTATTCATCTATTGGATTTGAAATTAATACTTGATACTATTCGTTTTGGTTTTTATGTTATTACAATATGAAAGGTTAGATAACAGGTCCTTCAAATGTAAGTCTTGTCTATATAATTAAAGGTAAACCAATATCAATAAATGATACTCTGATAATGTCATGGCTTTCTCTATCATACTACCTTTTGTTTACGGTCCATAAAATGTTAAAATAATGCAACTTAATGGTCTTAATGCAATGCCACACTATTTGTAAGAATTTTAATTGCAAAGATAAATAATAAATAAATAAATATTTCGGACATCTAACACACAGCGCCATCTAGTCCCAAGCTAAGCAGAGCTTGTGTTATGGGTACTAGACAACTGATATAAATACATATAAACTTTTTTTTTGTAAATACATACATAATATACATAGAAAACCCTTAAACTCCGAAATAAATATTTGTAGATCACACAAACATTTGGTCCGACCCAGGATTTGAACCTGACACCTCAGGCACAGCAGTCGCATTCACTACCACTGCGCCACCGAGGTAGTCATATAAATGTTTTATATACTTCATTTTTTTTTTTTTTTTTTTTTTATTGAATTGGAGGCAAACGAGCAGACGCATCACCTGATGGTAAGCGATTACCGCCGCCCATGGACACCTGCAACACCAAAAGCGTCACAAGTGCGTTGCCGACCTTTGGGGGATGGGGAGAGGGAATGGGGGAGGGGTTGTGGTATGGGCCTCCGGTATCCTCACTCACTCGGTGAAACACAGCGCAAGCGCTATTTCACACCGGTTTTCTGTGAGGCCGTGGTATCACTCCGGTCGAGCCGGCCCATTTATGCCGAAGCGCGGTTCTCCCACGGTGACAAATGAATGAATGCTCTCGTTGTCAATACATGCGATGTAAAACTTGTAATTTTAGAATAGTTTTGTCCATGTTTTGTTCTATTGTTGTAGTAATTTCATATTTTACATAGAAATTAACAAACATTACATTCTGTCTGCCCATTCAACAAATTAACAATTTTGTTGTATGGGCAGACTCTTAACATTTTTTACACTTCTACATTTCTCCAATTTGACGTTCACTTTTGTACCCACTGAAATATTCGTTCTTATTTCTTTCCCAAATTTCTTTGGCAGATCTTAGAACGTGTCAGCTATTTCGAATAAGTATTGATTTTCTATCGTGACACGCGCTCTATTTCGTACAAAACTCGTAAAACAATTGTAATGCTCTTAAACTTTAAGTGACTGTTGTTTTCCCATAAATATTTGAGTAAATATTAAATAGCAATGTTCAAGATTACTCTGTCGTTACGTTTAGGAGTTTACAAGGTACAAGTCAAATGTATGCCAAAGATAAACAAACTTGTGTACCAACCTTTGCTGGGGTTTCCTAAACTTGTTAACCGTGAGTTTCAATATTAACTATGAATTTAGGCGTATGTATCTCCTTATTGTATATATCGCTCCTCCCACCGAATAATATCGTTATCAATAAATTCAATTTTTACAGGAAAAATAAAACAATGTTTTTTGAAGATTATGTAAAGTATTGTCGAACCTAAGATAATGATTTATACATCAAATGAAAGCTATTTTTTTATAGAATAATTTTAAATAAACCTATTTATTTTTTATTTTATTAAAATCAAGTAATTAAATAAAATATATTTTACTGGAAAAGCTAGGCAAAACACTATTTCGCAAAACAACATTACCATATTATTCGCGTAAAAAGAAAAAGATACCGTGCACAATAATTGAATATTACACTGTTATTCTTTAAACAAAGACAACTCCACATAAGCGGTAATAGACTATAGCTGGAATTTTCGTCATTATAATTCATAATACATATTAAAGTAATGTTTTAATACGTATTATGAATTATATATAATAATAATAATTTTATATTCTTCCATTGCCTATAAAGTAAAATAAATTATTAGGAAAACAAATCTCAAAAAACTATGGTTTCTTGATTAAAGGAAACTGTTTATTATTAAGATGAAAATAAATAATGAATTGTTTTGAAAAAAAAAAATAAAATCAACTAATAAAAGGTTAGGTACATCTGTCATTAACATCTCAGTGGTAGAACTTAGTCTTGGTCATCATCTTCATCCCCATCAGAATCCGAAGCTGGTTGGGGATTGTCATTACAGCTTCGGATCGAATTATAAAACGAGTGATGCAGCAGCAGGTATGGCTTCAGTTCTGCATAAGCTCAACAGACCTTTACTCACAAAAACTGGTTCAGACTATACTTGCTTTAAAGTGGTCATTTCAACATTACCTGTTCTGTTGACTCTTCTTCACCTGTTGATGAAACTTTCCGTGTTAAACGCAAAGTACTAATCATCATAATTATACTTAAACTGAACTATATTAGGATTAGAATTTGAGATCCTTACTTCTACGATTTTAGTCCATGCGATTTTACTGCCTTAAGTATCCGTAGTCCAGTTTTAATCAGCGATAAGGTCTTTCACATTGTAAAAATCTCTTTGTTCCATTTCTATTCTTACGCTAAAATTACTGTAGATAAATATAATTATATATTTATCTAGACCATATACTTGATCAGGTGTATATAAAACTTTATTTTTCATAGCTCGTTCAATCATCGAATGCATGCCATCGCCTTCATTTTGACTGTGACCCGTTCCAAAAAGTCGGTGGGTAATTGTTTCTATATAACCTTTTTTATAGCATATAGGTAAAGTGTAAAAACATGTTGGTTTTTATTTCGGCCGGCGCAACCATCCGAATAAAATACTATGTATTGATTCATCGTTGTCTTTCCATATTTATGAACTTTAGTAAACAGCTCTCTATTTCAATACAGCCTCTTATAGCAACAGAAAGGTGCCACACATGCCCAGATTTATTGAAAGCATTATAGAAGGTAATATTGTTAACAGGGCATTTTCTTTTGTGATGAAAATTCCTACTTCTGTTTGAGGCACATTGAGCACTTTCTCTAAAATAAAAATAGCTACTGTTGTATCATCCTAGTCTACTGTTCGTACTCTAGTCTTTCGTAGTAAATGCTGTTAATATTTTTTTTCCAATGTAGCTTTTTTCGTTTCATCAGCTTGTTTATACAAAGAACATGAACCGCACAAGTCTTTCTTAGGTTTAAAAGATGAGTAATAATATAGTAAGTTCAGTATCAATTTATTCATATTGGCGTTGTGGTGCTAATTGTTCTTGTGCGTATTCTTGATTTGGAAACCATAGAGTGTAAAGTCGATATATTTTGGAAATGTTTAGTTGTTCAGATAAATAAAGTCCTTTGGATATCTTGCGTTTATAATGAAATTCAACAGACGTAAGTAATTAAAGTAAAGTAAAGTAATAAATGTAAGTAGCTAAAAATATGTCATTATATTGTTTTTTATAGCATCGGACATCCTGTGAGGCCTGTTGTAAAGAGTTCCTCTGTTATCTATTAAGCTTTCGTCTTGCCTAGTTTTCTCTGAAGCTGTAAAAACTACCTGTTCTGAAATTCACAGAGTACTAAAAAAGAATACCTTACAAACTTGAACAGAAGTCTGGTCCTAGCTAAAATAATGTTTATTTGTGTCCTGTTATTTTTTCATTTTAAGATAATATGTTTGGTTGTGCTTGAACATATCTTACGATATATTGCCATTGAAGTTCATGATCATTCAATCTTTAAAAAGTGTCGAATATCTCCTGCCGTTGTACCGTAGAAAATACTATGCCATAACCCTTTTAGTACAAACATGAAGGGCCAATGGTCTTAGCAGCATTCCGTTTTTTTGAACGTGCACCTTCACGAGATTCACCGCTATTTTTGAGTCTTTTGTTTTTATTGTCAGGTCATTATTTTTTATTACAACATCGTTTCCTAGTTCTTCGTTTATGGCTAGAAATTAAAATGTCTTCAGAGTTTGTATCAGCACCCGTGTCTTGCGTAGTGGTAATCACAGGATAATCGAGCAATTGTACAGTATCCGTAGCATTATGCTGTATTTCTGTTGGTGAATTATTAGTGCTGGTTTTAATTGTAAATGAATTCATTTAATTTAATAACATGATACGTGTGTTATCATTGTTCTTTTTATTTTCTTCTTCATAAGGAATAATTTAAACTCTTCATTTTCTTCTAATATTTCCTATAATATACCTACTCCAACATAATTTTGTGAAAATATATCTTTCTTTGCTGGATTTCATACATATTTGTTTATTTTTTCAGTCCTGTAGATAGGTAATCGTCTGACATACGCTGTCACACAGCACACACATACACACATCAATCTTAATAGTAATAAGAACAGTTTTCATATATAATTGAATTTGTTGCTATTTATTTATTGTTTATGTACATACAACGTAAATTATCAAGGGATTTGTTATTTTCATTACCAAGCGGATTGATTGGCTCAATCAGTAATCACGACATCCTAAAGTAGTAGATAGTTGGTTGTCCGAAAAAAATAATTAAGTAACAGTATCTGTCAGTACAAACTAGGTATTAACTAGTTTTGTTTTTTTAATTCTCAAAAGAAAAATAGATATTTGTATCGAAATTGCACGACAAATTAAGAGCCTAGATTGGGATTACCTATTCTATTATGTACAAACTAAAATTACATCCACATAATACCTTGTATGTTCAATCTTCTGACTCTTCTAGCGTTACTGCGAGAGGAGAAGGTTTCAAAGGTTGCGTATTGCTTGTAGCACGCGGTTATAAATAATACAGTAATCGTACGTTGAGTGTAAACAACGCCTAGGTAAACTATTGCAAAAGTTATTACTATTTCTTTTCTTAGAATATTAAACGGCAACCAACATTACCATATTTTTCAGATAAAATGACTACAGGAATAGTATTGTTAGAATACTTTGCTACAAGACGAGTTTGCTGTTCTTACTCGAATAATATCGTTATCGTAACATACTGAAAATCTTGTTTGTAGTGCTACTCGTAATCACAAATAGCGATGTTATTCACGTAAATAAGTATACTAAAACTGTAACGGAATAATAACGCCATGGTTATTAAAAAAATGCTAGTTTCTAAAATACTTACAAAAAAAAATTAAAAAAAATTGACAAGGTGTAAAATAATGTCTACATGACGAATATGCAATAAAACGCAAAGTATCGTTATATGACATTACGATATTATTCGGTGGGGGTAGCGATATTATGTATATTTTATTTAATGAAAAGAACTTTATTATTGATGATCACATTTGAAAATGGAATAACTAGGTAAGCTAGTTATTGTTTTTATGAATGAAGGACAAATGATTTTAATTAAACTCATCCGAACGTCACACAATATTTTTTTATGTAATAGAGGGCGAACGAGCAGACGTATCGCCTCATGGACACCCGCTACACCAGAGGCGTTACAAGTGCGGTGCCGGCCTTTGAGGGCTGGGGAAAGGGATATTGTTTTTTTTTTTTTTTTTTTTTTTTATGTCTTAGCTGCCAAAATGACTCTGCTCTGCCTGATGGAAAGCACGAGCAGAATCCTAGAGTGGTGGTCACCATCCTCAATGCTAATAGGGACATTGCAGCATGGCGACCCACACTATGGCGGCCTAGTGAGATGCTTCTTCACGCTCCGCTTAAAGGACCCGGGTTCATAGCGGGAGGGAAACACGTACGCAGGTAGTGAGTTCCAGGTTTTGACCGCTCGGCACAGGAAGGAAGAACCGAAGCGGTGAGTACGAGAGCGTATGTCTACCACTCTGAAGCGGTGACATCCAAGACCGGTACGTGTTGTCCTGTAGAGGAAGGGAGAAGGGGGGACCAGTTGGAACAGCTCTTCGGAACACTCTCCATGATAAAGGCGATAGAGGACTGCCATAGAGGCGATATCTCTACGCAACTGCAGTGGCTCAAGGGACTCGGTGGTCTGGGGACTGCCGACAATGCGGATAGCTCGCCGCTGCAACCGGTCGAGAGCGTCGAACAGATACTGCGCGGCTCCATCGCAAAGATGAGAACAGTACTCTACGCACGAGCGAACCTGGGTCTTGTAAAGCAGACACCGATGCTCGGGCGAGAAGAACCGTCTCACCCTATTAAGGATACCTAGCTTCCGCGAGGCCGCCCTAGTGACACTCTCAACGTATTCGCGAGGGTTGAGATCGCGGCTGATATCCATGCCCAGGATATCGAGCCTACCTTGTAATGGCAGTCGAGTGCTCTGAAAAGTGGGAAGGGGAAGGAATGGAGACTTTTTGGCAGAGAACGCGCACACCTGTGTTTTCTTGGCGTTGAACTCGACCAGATTCTCAGAGCCCCATTGAGAAATGCGGTCCAAGTCATGGTCGAGTTGAGCGACAAGCTCCCGTCGTTTTTTATCAATATCTGCTAGCCCAGCTGTGGGATGTCCAAAATATCGCCCGTGAACTGTGCTGTCATCTGCATAGCAATGAATATTGGCAAGAGCCAGCATATCATTGATATGCAGAAGAAACAGCGTGGGTGACAGGACGGACCCCTGAGGTACTCCAGCGTTGATCAGCTGAAACTCGGAGGCCGCACCGTCGCAAAGGACTCTAATGCGGCGCTGGTGCAGAAATGCGGCAACCCAGATGCAGAGTTTGGGGGGTAAACCGTATGCCGGTAGCTTGGAGAGAAGCGAACGGTGCCAAACCCTATCAAAGGCTTTGGCCATGTCAAGGCTGATTGCTAAGGATTCCCCATGCCTGTCAATAGCTTCGCCCCAAAGGTGTGTCACATACGCTAGAAGATCACCCGTGGATCGGTTCGGTCTAAAACCATATTGACGATCGTTTAGTACGGAGTGATCCTCCAGGTAGTGAATCAGTTGTTTGTTTATTATCCTTTCAAATACCTTGCAGAGAATTGAGGTGACGGCTATCGGACGGTAGTTTGCCGGGTTTGAACGGTCGCCCTTTTTGGGGATGGGTTGAACATTCGCCTCTCTCCAGGCTATCGGGACAGTTCCCGATGAATAAGACAGGCAATACAGGCGCGTCAATACCGGAGACAACTCTGGTGCACATTTCTTAAGAACCACCGCTGGGATGCCATCGGGTCCACTGGCTTTCCGGACGTCGAGTGACCGAAGCTCCGCGCGGACATCATTCAACCGGATGCGAATATCCCGCATCGTAGTGTCGCAGGTCGGAATGGTAGGCGGGTGCCTGCCACGGTCGTCGATTCGGGAGTTAGCCGCAAAGAGATCAACAAGCAGTTTTGCTTTCTCCTGCGGCTGATGGGCGAGTGATCCGTCGGGGCATTTCAAGGGTGGTAGTGAGGACTGGCAGAAGTTGGACTGCACGGCTTTAGCCAATCGCCAGAACTTTCGGCTACCCGTAGGGTGTGCGACGAGTTCTTGGCCAAGCCGCGCAATGCGCTGGGCATCCGCTCTAATGTAAGCCTTCTTGCATTCCCTTGTGGCTTTGTTGAACGCTGCTTTTAGTTGACCAACGTCGGGGCAGCCGCGAGCGTGAGCTCTGGTCCATGCGCGGTAAGCCGATCGCTTTTGCGCAACAGCATGGGCGCACTCGCGATTAAACCAGGGACGGGTCGTTGCGCTGGCGACCTCACTGTAGGGAACATAGTATTCCATTCCAACAGTGATTTCGCCAGCCACGGCAGCCGCAGTTTGCGACACATCTTTGTCTTTAAAGCAGCGTTGAGCCCACGGGATGGATGCAAAATAATCCCGCATTCCATCCCAGTCCGCTGACGAGTAGTGCCATAGTCGTCTTTTCGCTGCCACTGGTCGTGGGGCGGCAACTAAAGACACTGTGGTAGACACCAGGCAGTGATCGGAGGATCCCAAAGGGGCAAGCACCGATATATCGTACTGCGCTGGGTGACTCGTCAGCAGAAGGTCCAGCAAGGAAGGCGCTTGACTCTGTATGTCTGGTATCCTGGTGGGCTGGAGTACCAGCTGGGTGAGGTCATGCGTGAGAGCGAATGCGTGGACAGTCCGACCCGCGTGGTCAGTTCTGGAAGATCCCAACCAAGACTCATGGTGGGCGTTAAAGTCTCCCAGAAACACCAGTTCGGCGGTGGGAAACTGCTCCTGCGCTTTGTCCACCGCCTGACTGAGATATTCAAATAGTCGAGTTGTCTCAGAGTCTCCGGAGTGGGATCGATATAGGCACACGTAGAATCGGCTCACGGAGCCAATATCCACGTGCAACCACAGGATGGAGAAGGATGGGTCCTCAAGGCAGCGGAAACGGCGACAGCAAACATCTGCCCTAACGAAAAGACATACCCCAGCCTTCGCGAGGAAGCACTCCTCAAGAACGTAGCCGGGATAGTGTAGATATGTCGTGTCGGCAGGGCGGCGTATTTGTGTCTCCGTTAGAAAAAGCATGGCCGGCCGTGCCGTCTCAAGATGCTGGTGGACGGCGTTGAGGTTTGCATGGAGTCCACGGATGTTTGTGAACTCCACCTCAAAAAGCGCGTTGGTGGGTGGATGGAGTGCCGCTGTTGAACGTTTATACTTTTTCTGTGCTGCCATGATAAAAAAAGGGGGTGGGGGATGGGGAGCGTAAAAGGCGCGACAGTTGTCGTGGCTGTGCAATACTGAGACTCGTAGTGCTGTGTCCTCATACAACAGTGAGGCATGACGGTGACCGAACCGTCGGACGGAAGGGCCCCCGTACCCTCCCGGAAGTGGTCGCCTGGTCCCACCGTCCGGTCACCAACCGGCACGACGAGCCACTCCGTGGATTATGCGCGACCTGACGGGGCAGCCTCCCAGGGTGGTTAGCCGCGGTTGGGCCCCTCTCTATGTCGCGGGCGGCCAGCGGCACCACCGTTTCTACGGGTCTCCCTGGCCGACGGTTCGATCCAAGCCACCCTCATCATGACTCCACGAGCATTACACTGCTCTCACACTAACCACGACAACTGTCACCCCTGCATCATTGGGCCTCCGGTCTCGCACTTACCAACGAAACACGACAGTACGAAGCCTGTCATTTTGGGTTGGTCTTCTGTGCGAGGGTAGTACCGCCCCGGTCGAGCCCGGCCCATTCGTGCTGAAATCAGCATGACTCTACTACCTCATTGAGTATAAGTCAACTCAGTATAAGAGATTTCCGTTTTATATATAACGAAGCTGGATAAAAACTTTATATATAAAATTACAAAGTAATAGGTAGTTTGTTTATTTATTTATTGCCTTATTACAAAACTAAATTAAACTATTTATATCGGAGCCCAATACGTCGCGAGTTTTAAATCTTCAATCTAGCGGTTTAAGTGGTCTCCACGCCGGTTTCCACTGCGCTGAGTGTTGTGGGTTTAAATCCGCTCTTAAATATATTGCATTCGCAGTGAGTATGGTGACCACCACTCTTGGATTTTGCATAAAAAAACTATTTCATAATATTTCAATTTATATTTTAAATGACTGATCATATTTTTATGATCTCTTTTTCATATTCTTTGTGATATGATTTAGTAGAAGTAATGTGAGTAGGTATACCTATATTCAAGAACTGTAGTACCCATAAACGTGTCTCGCATTTGACGAGATTGCTTCACAATATTGTTTACATGATACTACACAAATAAATAACTTTGTTTATTCTCACGCAGGGTATGTGTTTGCCGTCAATCTTTTATGCTGATTCCAATATTAAAAGCTCTCTTTATGACGAGTTTCCTTTGTTGCCGACTGAGCAATAGTTTCTTGTTTACAAGGATTGAGATCTGTATACGGTTATATTTCCTTTTCCATTTTAGTTCAAAGGTTACTAAATTGTACAATGAGATATATTTTAAACTAAATAGCTACTGCGGAGAAAATAACTTGGTTTGTGTAATCCACTTACCTAATACTACCTAATTTACTAAAGTCTATCGTAGCCATGATAACGATTGCAAAATAACAGTTTTTTTTTATTGAATAAGGGGCAAACGAGCAGACACATCACCTGATGGTGAGCGATTACCGCCGCCCATGGACTCCCACAACACCAAAAGCGTCACAAGTGCGATGTCGACCTTTGGGGATGGGGTATAGGCCTCCGGTATTCTCACTCACTCGGTGAAACACAGCGCAAGCGCTATTTCACACCGGTTTTCTGTAAGGCCGTGGTATCACTCCAGTCGAGCCGGCCTATTCATGCCGAAGCGTGGTTCGCCCACGTACAAAATCTGTATGTTTGTTTTGCTGATATTTCCATTGTGGTAGTGCAGGTCACCGCTTACTACCAAGCGAATACTGATCTTGTTTTATATAACGCACGTATGCACTCTGTTCGCTAATTGTTAGAAGTTATATACCTTCACATTTTGTACATTCCGTTAAATGGTTTGCGCGTTTCCATTTCTCGCATATCATCATTATTAAAGTTCAAAAGTTCCTTAACAGTGGTGCCCTAGCGGTTAGAAGCCATAATTAAAAGTTCCCGGCTAGTTTCACCTCAAACTTCTCTCATTAAAACTTAACACCTGAAAGGAACAAACATTCTTCTCATGCACTATACACGAAATCCTAAACCGTTAGTATTAACTAGCCTTTATAATTCAACTTGCTTTATGTTACACATTAAACTTTACTGCTGTTGCATTAGGTTCTTTAGACGCAATTATACATGTTAATTTACCTACCATGTTTGTTTAAAATAACATTAAATGTCCAAAAATGTTTCCCATACTACTTTGATATAAAATGATTTAAATTACATATTTGCTATGCTTTTATTATGAAAACTAATATACTACTTGCCTGTTAACATTGTCTCGTAACATGTCTACGTGCAAGACACTGCGGCGGAATAATAAATGCTAACATTATTTTGGAATGAACGGCTACGGAAAGCTGGGTTTAACGTCGGAAAGAACGAGGCTCCATTCTTTGCATTTTTGCGCGACTTTGCTGTCGGACAAGGAAATGCTCACAAATTTCAAGTCTTTCTCGCTGAAAAGGTGTGCTTTATACTTTGGGACTTTTCGAGCCGACTACATGCCAAACCCTCCACAGGTGGCCTATGTCAATTTAATAGAGCACAATTTTGCTGAAAGCTGTTCTTAATTGAATTTCGATTGATGTAAACGAAAATGTTAGATATTGCTCTCGACTATTTAATTTTCGATTTAATTCTGTAACTTCTATAAATAATATCTAATCTTGGAGAATATTTTATTAATATTACTATATACGTTTATTTAGCTATCATAACATAAACTAAATCGACTAAAACATAAATAGTTCCGTCACACATGACCTTATTCGACTATAGTCAATTCCATTTAAAGTCTTACTGTAATTTTTGTAAAGTATAACTTGGAACAAAAATTTTGAGACAGAGATAGTACATACTATATTTATACTAACGTTTCTCTTCTATTTCACGCTATATGGACTATCCCAAAACTAGCCCCAACGGTGAATAATAGGGGTCACGTTGTTTTTGGCACAATTCGTGAGGATTTATGCCACGGGAGACATCAACTGCACTCATAAAGAGTGCATGCGAGCGCTCAGTGTGGCTTGATTCATGATTCCACTCTTGTTTTGAATACACAGTTTATTGTGCGTCTCGACGACATTGTGCTCGACAAAACACTCCCCTGTGTTTGAAATTTGACGGTGTATAATAAATGAATTTAAACATTTAAGTATTTTTGTTTTACTTTCATCTACCTACTTATAAATTTCATATAGTAATCATTTAAAATTTTTATTTATGCCGAACATCATTAACCAAACTCGAACATTATATGCTATGACTTGTCGTAACAGATTATATCGATTCTAAGTATAATTATTATAATTTTATAAAATATAAATCTCTAGAACACATACCACTATATGAACTACTAAAAAAAATCGCCAATGATACATTTTACAAAATTAGGTTTCAAGACTGTCGTGAATTTAGAAATGATGCAGTGAATCTAGCAGCTAAGGTTTGTTCATTTTACAATTTGATTATTATCTAGCGTTCACTAGACTAACCACCACCAAGACGTTCAAGATCCGCGCGTTGATTTGATTTCAAAGTTCCTGTTGCCAGATTAACCGACTAAGTTTACTAACTTCTGGCATTGTACCTTATGAACGCTATGAATATCACGATATTCTAACTACGTATAGAAGTATGATTAACTCCCAAATGCCGAATATCTTTCCCCAATAACGCTATAATTAACCTTGATTCGTGTATTAAAGAGCAAGTCCACGTCCACACAGTACTTTATTAGTGGTAGGATTCTGGAGTCCGAAGTCACTAAGTCACGTAATTGGCCGGAAATGGTACAACGTCGCTCGAAATTACATTCGATCACGTCCTCCCGTAAACAGTTTAACGCTGATTTTTTTATTCGACGACCTTTGTGGAGAGGCCTATTGATCCAGTATCGAGTTTATTTTATTGGCAAACGGGTAAGGATTTTCGCAGTTTCGTCTGGGCGTCTGTTCAAGGCTTGGTATTTATTTTGATACGGTTGTATGTTTTTAAAGTATGGTTTAGACCTGTCGGTTTGTGAATGTTATTTTTGTAACATTGTAATTTCATATTTTGGATCACATAACATGTATTTTGATGAGTATAGTATAAGTCACTCAAAAGTCAACAGAAAATTTTATATATAAGCAAATTCTGGGCGTGAATCAGTTGATTTTATAACTACTGAAGTTTATATGAGTTCACCCTTATGAACGTTTATCGTAGTTATAATAGTATATAAATCCCCGTCGTATTCCGGACATCTGTCGAGGAAAATATGACATTAATAACTAAGTCAATTTCCACTCGAGCCGGCCATTTGGGCACTGGCTAATAAATTAATCTGGCGTCGGATCAACGTCAATGTTACATTAGGGTCAGTGACGGAGTTCGTAAGATAAAGCTGTCTAGCAATTAATGAAAAGCTGATTTTGGGGAATGTCTCACCAGATAACGACTCCTTAGAGGGGTAATGTTATTGGATTAAAAGAGATAGTTGCCGTTGATGATTAACTGTACGACATTAATTAATTGAATTAATTTAAAAACAGTTCCGCACAATTTTTTTAACTATGCTGCATTTTGCACTGGTCTTCGAGTATTTAGGGTGCAACAAAAAGATTGATAAACAGTACTGTTATTTAACGATTCATAAACAAAATTCCTGTTCCTGATTACCTGTTTTGTCAAGTACTTAATTAGTACAAAGTTTATCACATAAATTGTTGTACCAACATAGACCAAAGTAATCTGTTCATAATAAACTCAACCTAAATCTTAAGTTACCCTTACTTTTATCTCGTTTTCAATTTCAACTTTTAAGAAAACTTGCCCTTGTCTGAAAGTAGTAGTTCTCAACTATAACGGTCGTTTAAACAAAGACTCGAAAGCGCTAAATAAACTGAAGTTTTTGTTCTAGTTGCGAGTGGGATTATAACACAGGTATTAATGCTGATGCGGAAGGCGGGAACAGGAAAAAAGTGTAGCTCCCTCAGCGTTCAAACTTGCTTCGGTCAGTACTCGCACAAGTTGTTCTTTGACAAGCCAAGTTCCTTTTGTGGCCGCCACAGTAATTAATGTTGGGCAACGAACGCTCTCTGTTTTGACTTTTCTTATATTATTGTTGTATTCGTGTTTTGTTATTAATAGCTTATACGTAACTTTTTTCCTCTGATTTAGAAAGGTTCGATAACTTGTAATATTATTTTTACTGCTATAAAATATAACATTTTCGGTTTAATGGTTTCTATACTGTCTGTATGTATTTATGCATCTCTTGATTCATCTTGACAATAAATGTGTCGGTTATACTGTTATATAGTACCAAGGTACATTAATGCTGATGTAAATTTAGACTAAGCCTATCATCGTTATTGTATTACAGCGTTTCGCTCGCAACGTACCGACGTTAAACTACGAGTATATGAAAATTAGTAAATAAGCTTACCGGTCCCTTGTGTGTTATTATTATGTTACTATCTAGCGTACCTCGCCTTTGAACGTGAGTTTTATAAGAACCACATTAGATTCTCTGCAAGTACTTCTGAATTCCAGTTAGGGTGGAATGTAATTGTGGTTCTCTTACATCAGTGTTGTGTGCCTCTAAATGTAGAATATAATTATTAGAGATAAAAAGCCTGTAGGCATTTCTACGATCTCGTTGGGATCTAATATTGTCAACGAGTAACGTAGACTGTACAATATTAAGCCTTTGAATGTTCTATAAGGTCTTTTTGTCCCCACTAAATATGTTTATGTTAATTTTATGTGCTGAATATAGTTTTTATGGGTTCAGGTAAAAATGTTAATGTTATGTAACTTGACAATGCCTAATAAAATTCGCTCACACTACTTAAAAAAAAGCTACTTCGCTACTTAAAATTTTTGCAACAAACAATGTAATTACAGTTGTCAGAGGAGTATTTTCCCGTCACTTAGTGAGATGTTATCGTGTCTTTATTTCAACATGAAAACGAAACAGCGACCGTCGGCCGATCCCAATCATGTAATTGACTTGTCGCCATGTCTAATTCTAGACCCGAACAAATATATTATTATTATTATTATGATACAGATGTCTCAATTTGCACTTTTTTGTTTTTTGGTAGATCACGCCAAGCTGAAAGGGAAGAAGAACTAAAATGTTTTTGTTTTTTTTTCTTAATTATATAGGGGGCAAACTAGCAGACGTATCGCCTGATGGTAAGCGATTACCGCCGCCCATGTACACCTGCAGCACCAGAGGCGTTACAAGTGCGTTGCCGGCCTTTGGGTAATGGGGAGGGGTATGGAGGGAGGGAATGGGGCCTCCGGCTAGCGCTAGCTCACACCGGTTTTCTGTGAGGCCATGGAATCACTCCGGTCGAGCCGGCCCATTCATGCCGAAGCATGGCTCTCCCACGGTTAAATTATACCTTGTAATTTTAGTTAATATCAAAAACATTGTGTCGCGGTTTAACTTAAAACTCAAAGTCGTTACTACTATCTTTGTTGATTATTGTTCTGAGTATATTTTTTGTTAATATACATAAATATTAGTCGTCATTTATTTAGTGTAAATAAACTTTATCTATTCGGTATAAATAATTCTCTTTTCACGTTATTGCCCACGATAAACTCGGAAACTGTATAACCGATATGTTATATTATAGATTGTTTTGGTGGCGTGTCTAAGTTAGTAAAGTTAACATCACGCTTATGCCTATAGAATTCGAGCATGATTGAAAAGAGACAGACGTAGTTGCGTATGTCAGATAGTAATAATATATGTTCGCATCTCAGTTTGGTGACTGTAATAGTCAGAGTATTAAACCATTAAATGCTTTGAGTTCAATACTGAATTATGAATATCTTTATGTCTGTTGTATAATCTATACAATTAATTAAAATTGGAGTGTCTGTCTGTAATATTAAAATAGCCGCTTTTACTAAATGCATAGATGATGATGATGATGAATGATAGGTAGCTGATTATATAAAGAGTACCTTGGACTACTTTTTTTAGAATATCTTCGCCCCGCGGCATTGCCTGCGGTATACCGCAGGGTTCAGCTAGTAAATAATAATAGTTCTTGAGTTTTGTAGTCATGTTTTTACGTAGATATACAATAGGTTGCTTAATGCCAGCTTAATACAATGGAATATTATGGATTGTTTTATTGAGAAAACATATCGTTAGCTACCTTTCTTCTCGCACTTTCACGTATTATAACATTTCGTATTCAGTTTTATTATCGCTAAATACCTTCTAATATATAAAATTCTCGTGTCGTAGTGTTTGTTACCAAACTCCTCCGAAACGGCTGGACCGATTTTTATGAAATTTTGTGTGCATATCGGGTAGGTCTGACAATCGGCCAACATCAATAGGAGAAAAAACTAATACCCCTAAATTTTTCTCCTAATTGTATAGTTAAACAACATTTACCGGGTTAGCTAGTATAAGCTATTTAAATGTTAATATTATTTTACTGACCAAGCATTTGTCTCTTTGTTACAGGTATGTATTCATGATACGAATGAAAAGGCAATCTCGCTCAAAACGCAACAAGCGTTTTTCATTTCTTCTATTTCTGCAACCAACGGTATGTCAGTGTATCAAACATTTGTACAATTGACGTAAGTTTTGCTTTGATCCCGATGCCTGTACAGCAACCAAGAGAAATTAACACGGACTACAATGGTAACAACAAGAAACAAAAGCCCAGCGGCTAGACGACATCCATTGACACTTTTAATTGAACCGTACTTGCTTTAGTTCGAACAAACCGAGCATCGGATGTGCAAATCGTCCGTAAATCATTCTTCTAGTTAGTTCTTCGTGTCAGCTATCTCGTTCTGTGAGAACTAACGACCCACATTCGGAAATTGCAATACTCATATGTCACTAACCGTACTGAGTTTGTAAAGACGTGGAATGTATTGCTCAGTTTTACCGCCATTTTGCCAGGACCCCTGCCTTCTCAAATAGCACTTATATACGCGTGATATATCCTTTTATGACTATGTGTCAACGTTAATTGGACAGTTCGAATCTCTTATACACATGAATTGTTGGTCGGATTATCGTTTCTTATAACAAAATGTAACCAATTATTATCGTCCAGTGTTTGAGTAAATATTATATTCTGAGTGAAATGTGAGTAATTAACTATTTGATAAGATTTTAATTAAAATATTTACCGTTAAAATTATATGAAATTTTAGAAATGTACGAGAAATACAAGTATTGCCAAAGTATTGATTGTTGCTTTCGATGAACTTTAATACCTTATTGAAAGAATCACCTTTGTCAATCGTTATTTTCTGAAATTAAGGTATGACCACATACATATATTATTCTATAGAGTGTGAGTATCTAATACCATAACTCTCAAAATAGTATATGTTAAGTGTTAGTTGTAAGTACACACAAATTTATTGCTTGTAACTGAAAGCAATATTTGATATTTCTGTACTTATATTATAAATGCGAAAGTAACTTTGTCAGTCTGTCCTGTTTTCACGGCCAAACCGCTGCACCGACTTCAATGAAATTTGGCATGGAGATACTTTCTTTGCTGCGATAACAGACAAACCCGCGGGCGGAGTCGCGCGCAAAATCTAGTAAATTATAAGTCTGATAATGATTTAGGATAATGATTTGAATCGCTCATAGCCCAGTTGCACTCGGTGATTAGAAACAATTACCGAGGGTAAGCAACGACGTCAGTACCTGGATGGGTGACCGCTGGTGGCATGTTACCATGAGCGCCTCCGTGATTCGGAGGTCACGTTAAGCAGTCGGTCCCAGTTATTATCATAGGATAACAGTCGTGAAGCTTAGTTGGAGGCCTTTGGGCGGCTTAAAAACATCCAATGGCACGATTACGAGATCCAAGCCCAGCAGTGGGACGTTATGGGTTGTTGATGAATGATTTAGGACGACTTTTATCTTTTGAAGGTATTTGTAAAGCGAACTATTCAGATCAATACAAAAAAGAAAAAGAAAAGAGAGTTATTGTAATAGGAGACTTTTAAACAAAAGGCATTCGATTCTTTCGTTTCACTTTGCTATTGTGTACTTAATGATTGTTAAGCACCAGACTTAACGCATAATTGATAAATTTGGGCATTAACAAATTATTTAACGAGATAAATTCTTAGATTGTTTGATAATTTACAAATGCTCCACGCAGAGCAGACCAGTGCCCTTTAACACGGTTAATGCGTGGAATGGCTAGTTACTTTACTCATAAAGATGCACCATATACCTAAACCTAAGTTTATCTAATGAATGCATTTATAAATTCTTAATGAAAATCGATATGTATAAAACACTTTTCTGTTTCAAATAGAATGTTGAGTTCATAAATATTGTAGAATTATCGAACGTGACTTTGTTTTCATAAAATTTCTATACAGTCGTCAATATTAGCCCTCGAAACTTACTTACGCTCAAATAATGGCCTCAACGTCTTTTGTCAAACAACAATTGAAGCTTGACAATAATTGAACCGCTACAGTATCGATTACACGCTACCATATAACACATTATTAATAATGTATTGTTCGATACTTGCGACTCGATTATTACTCACCCACTCGCAGGTCTGTGCCATCTCCAGACCTTCCATTGTTATCCGTCTGCATATGTAATGTGACAGTTGATATAATTACTGATTTTACCAACCATTTTGTATTACATCATAATATCCGCATGTGACACGCAATTGTGTCCGTATCTGGTGTCAATATTAATGTCATTGTTATTTATTAACCGATGTTGTTGCGTTTTGTGGGTATATGCGATGTTCTTTTCGTCGCAATTTGGATATGCCACTTGTGGTATGTATTTAATATGGTATGGAATGTTGCCTGCATTTCCATATATGAGTATCGATCGAAGTGATTGATTCAGGGATTCTGAAATCAAGGTGATCCTGAATATGACAGAAAAAGAATATTATACCATACGTATACCACGTAAAAAGAAGGATCTTAACGACCAAGCATTTAGATGTATTTGGTATCTTCTTTAGAAGATTGAGTGTAAAGAGATTTAGTTTGATCAAACTAAATCTATCAAATCAAATACAAATCAAATACACACAACAAGTTAAAGGTCACAGACAACAATGTCTGAGGACTTATGACCGGATAGCGCTGTGTCATATTTGTCCGCGGTTGCTATTATCTGACTAAACCTAAATTACCAAAGAATGTAACTACTATTTGTTCTAGGACTGTTAGCCTTTCCCTGGGAGGTGCAAAATAGAAACAAAAGCATCAGATTAGCAATTTAAAAGGCAGAAAATTGTTATCAATATTTGCAACCAAAAAATTAAGGAAATAAATCCGATTCAGAAGTTTGCTGGTCAACTTGGACATAGGTATTTATTTAAGTAGGTACCTAACAAATTACTTGTTTATATCTATCCCTAAACTTTAAAAATGTTATTAAAAACTATATCTTTTTTGCTACAATTTAGTATACCACTATTCAATGTAGGTAAAATGGAAAATACTCTTTTCTGAAAAAACCTTTTATTTATTGAAGCTTTTATTGAAGGTAAACCAACCCTAGCACTAGAGCATTCTCGAGTATAAAATAAACTTGCCATATACTTATTTTTAATACTAAAGTGTTTAAAAAATGTAATATTTTTTTATTCTTATCTATATATTTTTTTAAACTTCACATATTTTTATAAAATCTGTGTCTTTACTACCGTTGAAAGAGACTGTTGAAAGTTATTAAGTAGAACGCAAACGGATGAATATAAACTATACCCATAATGCAAAGAATGGCGAAATTATATTGAAATACTAAATAAACCTACACTATTTGTGTGTAATTTAATAAGTAATAGAAACGTGACGTCAATGATAAATGAATTTATATGATGTATATTTCTCTAACTCAATTTCGAACATTGATACTCGTATCACAAATGTTTCCTGTTATTCTGGTATTTTCAACGAAAATTCATTAAATTCTAACACGAATTTTCGCACAGACATGAACTGTATAACCGGGAGCCGCAATTAAAAGTTTGTTTAGAGCCAACATAAAGTTTGAGGTTTCATTCGACACCCGTACTGCGGTTAGTGCCTAATTTTTAAATGCCACATTTAAAAAAGTCGAGAAGTGTAAATGCAATAAATATACTCGTATATTTGACCGCCTCTGTGGCGCAGTGGTGGCGTATGCGACTGCTGTTCTTGAGGTCTCGGGTTCGATTCCCGGGTCGGACCAAATGTTTGTATGATCTACAAATATTTGTTTCTGAGTTTGGGTGTTTTCTATGTATAAAATGTATGTTATTTACAAAAAAAAGTATAATGTTCTGAGTAAACTCATTTGATTGATTTAAGTAAAACTTGAGAGATATGAAAAACAGTATTTCATTTGTTATTTAAAAGAAGTTAAATTTTTTGCCTACATGAATACAGATACAAAATAATTACTATCTATTAGATTTTTTGTAAACCAGTGTATTTTATAAAATTGTTATGGAATTGTTTAAAAAATTAACATTCAAAACGAATTTATTACCCCTTTTTAAATAATTAATTGCGGCTAAGAGTTATGAGTTTTTATATTTTACAACTGTTATAGAAATAACTCCGATCGAACGAAAATAAAGAGCTTTCAACATTAGGATTAATACTGAAAGGAGCTGGTTATGAAATTACCATTGTACTAATAGCATTTTCACTTTATCTAAATTTACGTTGATATTTTAAATCTTTTGATTCGTATAAATATGTTAACCTTGCCAAAGTAAGGTTAACATATTTCAACCAAACTTCAAATATTTATTTTACATCTGAGTAATTGTGAATGCTGTACTTCATTAAAAGTTGAGCTTATTATCAAATTATTTGAATATTCAAACCCAGCTTACTAAAACTGTAAAATACATTAACATTTTGAATTAAACTTGTTTCATTAGCATCAAGAAAATTGCTCTTGTTCGCAGCTTTAATCCACAGTATGATCTGTAGTATTGGACTCGCTTTTAAGTTATTGTTACCGTACACAATGTTCCAATCGTTCTCCAGTTTCCTAACGTATAGAAACATCATTCGGAACTTGAATGTTCACTAGGTTTACATTTCCTTTTGTGTTGCACAATATGAAGTTTTCTTTGTTCGAAAAGTTGGCAGTGGACAGCATCCATTCCATTAGTATGGAGCGAAAAGTTTGTGGTTATTTTTAATTAATACCGGGGCGGTGGAGTTGCGTCTGCGGCTCACTGGTTAATTCGTGGCGAGTAATATCTGGGGCTTAGCAGAATAAGCACACACTAAGTAGTACTGGTAATCTTACTGTTTGCTACTTTATTGTGTTCTACTGTAATGTTCTACTGTAATATTTTGTTCTGTTCTGCAATCTATTGTTTTTCTACTAATGAGTATGACGTAATGTGTTTTTTTTAAATGTCTTTTCTAATGTACTTGTTTTTTTATTATTTAGGGGGCAAACGAGCAGTCGTATCGCCTGATGGTAAGCGATTACCGCCGCCCATGGACACCCGCAACACCAGAGGCGTCACAAGTGCGTTGCCGGCCTTTTAGGAAGGAGTACGCTCTTTTCTTGAAGGTTTGAAGGTCGGTTAATGT
Source organism: Spilarctia lutea (assembly GCA_916048165.1). Classification (NCBI taxonomy): domain Eukaryota; kingdom Metazoa; phylum Arthropoda; class Insecta; order Lepidoptera; family Erebidae; genus Spilarctia; species Spilarctia lutea. The sequence goes on from OU696487.1 coordinate 14,248,202, forward strand.
GTTTATTGGTCCGGGAACACCGCAGGCGACAGCTCATTCCACAGTTTTGCTGTGCGTGGCAGAAAAATGCGGGAAAATCGCACAGTTGTGGACTGCCAACCATCGAGATGATGGGGATTAAATTTCTGTCACGTAGGACGATGGCGGAAAGATGCGACATGGATCAATCCGAACAATTCCTCGATTGTTTACCTTACATAACTTTTTTTCGTGAATTTTGTTGTACAATATCTATCTATCTATATATATAAAAATGTGATGTTGGTTTGTGTACGCTTCAAAAATTGTAAAAGTTCTGCACCGATCGAGCTGAAATTTTATGAATGATATATAATCCGCATCAAGGATTGTTTTTATCTAATTTTTGCATCAGTTACATATGCTCGACCGCGAAAAAAGCAGTAAACAGCTAGTCGTTTTAATAAGTTTCGATAGCAAATATTGACAGGACATTTAATCACTGATCGTATATTTATATAATAATACGACAAGCAATATATTTGTATCCTTCTACGAAAATTATGCGAATTGAGGCGATTGAAATTCAGCTCAGTTAAAGTATAAATATAGAAGGGGTAGCACTATAATAATAAAAAAAGTATTTTAGTCTAATTTTGAACACTGTGCGACCACTAGTTTATTTAAGATCTTAACATTTTTTATGACAAGGTTGACTGAAAATTACATGGTACATATTATATAATAAAAAGACTTGAGAGGTGTCAAAGGACACCCGGATGGAACGAAGTTCCTTTCGATGAATTAGTGAAGGAATTGTTATTGCTAAATACATACGTTCTGATATTGTAAAATTAAAATATAATTTGCTTTTGAATTTATTAAAGCTATGGCGCGTACACTTGCACACACATCATTAATTTACAGCGACATCTATATTATTAATATTAAACTAATGTGTCGTTGACATAAGTCGAATGTGTCGTTACAATTCCGTCTAGCCCCACTTCCGCAACGCGCGATAAGGAACTTCGTTCAATATATGTCATATCATATGCAATATTGCACTGTCAGCATTTGCAACGAGAATGCTGACCACCGACATAAATAAAAAAGGGGCGAGGACATTTATGTGGTAATTTATGATATCTTTCTTTGTAGGTGGCGCTTCCGCTGTTTGATCTGTAAATTTTGATCATAATAAGAATATTATTACTCTCAATTTATCGAAACTCAAAAACAGTTTTTCATATGCAGGACGTACGAACTCATTAGCGCTTACAACGTAGTTGTACGCTACAACAAAGGCAATCGCAGGTACAATCAAGTGGCAATGCTATGAATGTGCAAATTGGAGAAGTTTTCGTTGCGTATGTTCGATAACTGAACTGCACATTGTGATGTCTGATGTGTTCAACTCATTAGTATTGAAAGGGAATGCTTGTGTGAGTTCAGCGCGCTGTGCAATTTTCTCCGGCTCATTATGTTTGAGTTCCACTAAATGCTGATGTCGGAAAAAGTAATGAACAATTTCGATGTTCCGTTGATATGGAAGAGAATATTTTTATGGAATAACATACTGCTTGGCTGTCTGCTTTTACCATTGCTGTGAAACAATATTTTGATTTTTGTTGATTTATATTATAAACCTAATACATGTTCTTAAAATATATGTACTGTAATTGTCTTTTAGCAACGACATAATATTATACTGATTCAAGCATCGGCTTATTCTAATATAGTGTTTATGTCACCAAAAGATTCTAAAAACGTTAGTTTATACTACTTAGCGAGATTGTAAACTGTCGATAGATCGTAAACTGTGATATACTAATTACAACTGTCCCTGATTGGTCGGTCTTATTGTAGGCAAATCAATGGCCATAGATTAAGGTAAGAACTTCTTCTATTAATCACAAATTCATTTTACTTTCACAACAATTTTATGTAACTAATTCTAAAGCTGTAAAGTATTTTCAACATGAAATCAATTTACAATCAGAAAAACACTACATTCGACAACAAACGAATTAATAAACAAATATCGCGGCGCGGAACATATGTTGTTCAACCAATCAGCGCGCGAGATGCGATTCGTTGCATATTGTATGCAACGAATCACAATTTGACGGTTTCACTTCGATAGATTATAATCTAACTAACAAAAATAATAAGTTTAATTGTGAGCAGTATATTACAGTTCACAATCTTTCGGCTGTTTGCAATCTCGCGAGATAGATAACAATATAACGAGTTTGACAATCTCACGGTTAACATATATTCAGAATCAGTCTGGTGGGTTTATTGGATCATGTCAATGTCATACAAATACAGTCCATAGGGACAATGCAACACTTCCTTCGTACAAATATAATTAACATGTTTTATTCATAACCAGGTGTATTCATATTCAAGTCTCGATTGCGGAACTCAATTTGGCATAAATGTTGCAAATGTTAATAGAATCTGTTTGCAAGGACACGATGCGTTTCGCAAATGAACATGATCAACTCTGTACGTACTGACTGATTGTGAATTCTGTTGGTTTTGTTGATCACCTAAAATAAAATATATATTGTACAAACATTTGAGTTGTACCAAAAAATCTGTATGTTTTTCGTCTCGCTCTACTCTGTATTTATGACGTCCTATACTCATAAATACAGAACACGTTACAAATAGCATAGATAAAAAGAAACAGCGTCAAATGCCTTAGTATATGTTTATTTTTGAATTGTACCCAAATCACCTTAGTCTAGCTAGAGTAACTCTAATTATTTCTCACTATAATAAAATCGAAGAAGCGAGCCTCAGTTTACTTCCGGGTCCACAGAAGGCTGAAGGCGGCAGGTCAAGATTGGATGTCGGCGGCTCAAGACCGTCAGAAGTGTAAGAGTTTCGAAGAGGCCTACATTCAAAACTAGACGAAAAGAAACTGAAATGGATGGATGGATAATAAAATCATGAATCGTAACGAGCAAACATGTCATGAGCAAGGAATAAAGATAATGTTATATACTTTTATTTAAATGTGTTAACTTACCCCAAACAGTTTGTATTACTATATATTGGCTTGACCCGTATTCTGTTATTATAGTAAATAATCCCTCAGTAACTTTGTGAAACATTTACAAACATATTTAAAACAGTTCAACCGATGACTAACTCCGAGCTCGAAGCTTCCCTTCTCGTTTAATATATTCAAACTTATCTCAACTAGAAATAACACTTTATTTGTAAATTTTGTAAAATGACGTAAGTAAAACAAGTACGAATACCAACTTCCCCTGAAAGTGGGTGGTGTAGAGCCGCTAATATTGCAAGTGGCGCTGAATGTCCTAACTTCTCTTAATCAGTCGAGAAATGTCTCTTATAATAGGGTGACGGCAAACAAGTGACGTCAGAGACAAATTTACGTTGAATTAATCTTCTGCAAAGGTCCATTCGGTTAAACAGAAAATATTTTTTGTTAGTCCAAAGGCAGAAAAAAGTCAAATTTAAGAAAAGTACCTTATGTTTTGCGAACTTGTTTTTTTTTAATAAACAGTATTTTTTTACTTTTTTATGTGTACCTTTATAGCTTACAGCCTTTCATTCTTCTCGCTATAATAGTACATAATTTATTATTGTGAAACCATTCCTAACAATAGTAACGTTAATTTATACTAAAAAGTAAGTAGGTCCCAAAATTGTTTTCTTAAATATTTCAACTAACATAAAAATACAGAAACTTTAGGAATGAAATTAAAGCTCCTAAGTTATGCGATTTATCAGAACTTTTTACATTTTTATGATTTTTTGAGTTAAGTTTATGATTTTGTAACTCGAAGCCCAAGCAGTGGAACAATTTCTATTGTAAATATATATTACAATAAAAAATAAATATAAATTTTATCGTGGTTACGATCCTTCGTAACCGCGTCTAATATGTAAAAAAGATAAATCATACAAAGCTTCAAGTATGACACTAGTAAAGCGATATTTGAAACATAAAACTTCAGATTATCACATAAGTAGTTATTACGTAGGCTATCAAACTATTTGAAATATACAGACTGTGAGACACCTCATTTTAAAATTAAAACATTTTAATATCCGGGACTTATCTTAAAATATTGGTCTTTCGTAGCGTCGCTAGTGTTCATAAAAGCTACATTTGGGATTAACGTTCGCCGGTGGAACTTAGTACTACGTAATATGTAATATTGTGCTGGTATCATTATCCTACTAAGTTCTCACTTGATATTCAGCTAGTTTGAGTTAAATTCCAACAGCGACTAACCAATACAAACGTGAATGAATGTACGACTAGTATTATATCTCTGTGGAAACTCTATCACTTAAAGTCTTCACACTTAACTGTTAGTTGTTTTCAAACCCTAACTATACCTTACAGATACAAAATTTGTACAAGTGTTTATTTGACATGATTAGCAAGAAAATAATATTAATTATTAATCGATTCGGTTCTCCTGACGGTGGCTAATAAGATCATCATTTTCAAGTTAATGCCTTGATGAAGGTCAAGCAAGGTTTAGAATTATGATAGGGAAATTCGTAAGCGTACTCTGGCATTACTTTTTGACTTGTAAAAACGACCATCGGGTCCACCAGTATCACTTACAAACTAGTTTCTTACATAAGAATACGGCGGAAGCTTTGAAATTTTTTTTTTATTAAGAAACATTTATAACAGGAAAATAAAATCTATTCAATGAACGGCAATTACACGGCTTGCTATCATAAAATAGTGCTCGTAGATTTTGTGTTACTTTAGTAGATCTTAATTGAAATAATATTCCTTTGTCTCTGAGCCAAAGGAGATTGAGGGCGGGGACGTGCGGCATTTTTGTTTTTCCCCTCTCGAGCAAATGAGAAATACTTTTCTCTTTGTGACATACGACGCCGACGCCGACCGTCCGCCAAGCTGGCTAAGTACTGACGAAGTAGAAAAAACTTTACACGTAATACTGGCCTTTAGCGCCTTTCGCAACATAATATTTAACCATTGTAGTTACAGTCCTTAAAATATAGCTTGTTCTCTGTAATAGATGGCTACAAAACCGACAAAGTAACTTTGAACAAGTTAATGTATTTCGTGTCACCTATATTTTCATTCTTTAAATCTAAGTTTTTTCACAAATGAAATAAATAGTGATAAATAGAAAAAATCACACCTAAAATATACTTTATAAGTTCTAAAATAACATGAATGGCAATTTTTGCAGAGATTAAACTATATTTTAAAAACTAAGAAACGAACTTTCATTAAAAAGAATCTTCGAACTCTCTGAACGGAGATACATACGATGTAAGATACATCTGACTCGGTAATAGGCTAATTAGGCTTTTGTGAGGTCTCTTGTGCCTTGAAGTTTTCTGTTGGACTTCTCGAACCGTTGATTACTTCTAAATCTTCTATTTATCAATATTTTATGGCATTAGTTGCAAATTATCTGACGGATCATGTCTTGATCTCTAGAATAGGGACTGATTAGGCGTAATGTCGAATAGACATAATATATTTTCCAGGTTCCTGCCAGAGTAAGATACTTGATTCTCGGCGTTGCGTTTGGTTATTAGTCTAAACGCCACATACTTATGATCCAATTCCCCTCCGTCATCAAGAAAAAGGTCCCCGAAAAAATGCTTATCTACTTTTAAGAACGACAAAGTCGAATACGCTAATTGCCTTATTCTAAAAGATAAATAGAAGAACCGCTTAAATTAATTCCTTCGGAAGTTTACGAGATAATGATTCCTTTTTTCCGGTTAGGCACCGAAGTTTGAACTAGGAGTTGGTCTGAATCGCAGTCGTGGGCAGCACTTAAAATAGCGTTTAATCACTCAAAGCGGGCGTAAATTAAAAACAGGAAATAAAAGTTCTATTGTAAATAGAAATTAAAGAGTAGAAGAGAAATATTAACTTTGTGGGTCATTTCGCCGATTAACTTGTTTGTGTTGTCTAATAGGTTCTTGTCGAGGCAATACATATTCTACTTATATTTTAGAATCCATTTATTCATTTTTTGACTTCCTCTGTGGCGCAGTGGTAGCGTATGCGACTGATCAAATCATCAAATGTTTGTATGATCTGCAAATATATGTTTAGGAGTTTGGGTGTTTTCTATGCATAATATGTATGTATTTACAAAAAAAAGTATACATGTATTTATATTAGTTGTCTAGTAATCATAACACAAGCTCTGCTTAGCTTGGGACTAGATGACGTTGAGTGTAATACATCCGAAATATTATATTATTATGTATTAAGAAATTAACGGAATTTATATAGAAACGTCAACTGACACGGCAGACGTTGATTTGTAATAAAAAAAGAGGTGGTCTCCCTTATCGTTTAGGGGTATGAAAAATAGATGTTGGCTGATTCTCAAACCTACCCGATAAGCACACATGATTTCATAAAAATCGGTGATGCCGTTTCGAAAGAATTTGGTAACAAACACATATAGTATATATATATTAGATAGGCCTGAATTGGTTAAGAACACCACTTAAGACGACCATTTAGGTGGTCGGTTAAGTCACGTTCAATTCATCCGGTGATTATAACGACAGATGGAAACGGGCACTCCCGGACACCCTGGATAGTTTATTGCTGCAGATAACATTAATATTAAGGATATGACCTACGGCTTCGACCTCCTTTGATATAATACACCATGTTCGCCATATTGTTTATTGGTTGCGATTATGGTTTCACACGATTTATGTTGAAATTTGATTAACGCTATATTGGAACTTTACGTTACTCGTATTGGTCCATCTATTCTTATTCTTGTTTGTAATCTATACTAATATTATAAAGATGTAAAATTTGTGAGTTTGTGAAGTTTAAGGGTGTGGAATTTTTGTACCTATATCGGTTCAGTAGGAACCGATATTGACCAAAATTCTTTGATCAATAGAAAGCCATGCAGAATTATGATTGACAGTGATAAAATATGATGAAGTGATTGAATGTTGTCGTACTTTTTGTAACAGTGGATAAACATTTATCTATTATTAATATATATCTATACATATAAATAAAATTGCAGTGTCTGGTTGTAATATTAAAATAATCACAAATTTTAACAAAAAACAACCGACTTCAAGAACTGTACCAAATTAAAATGGGACCACACGAGAAGCACCAACTGGTACATTCCCATCCCAGTCCCATTTCATTTTCATTCAAATAAAAAAAATATCATCAAAATCCGTTTACTCAGTCGAAAATTATAGGGTAACAAACACAAAAAAACAGTCGAATTGATAATCTCCTCCTTTTTGGAAGTCGGTCTTTTTACTAAATGCATATGTATGTATACACGGTACATATACCAAAATAACTTTTTTGTCTGTCTGTCTTTCTGTCTGTCTGTCCGTCCGTCCGTCCATCTGTCTGTGTTTGTTCCGGCTAATCTCTGGAACGGCTGGACCGATTTTAACGGGACTTTCACTGTCAGATGTGGGTAACTTTGTTTATTTTTAATACAGTATCTTCGCCCCATTGCGTTACCCGCGATTATTCGATTATTTACAAACCGCGGGGTTCAGCTAGTAAATAATTATAATAGTAATTGATTATGAGAAGGCGTTGCTTATCAAAACCAATCACTACTTGGTAGTTTAAAATAAAATACATTAAAGTAATAATAAACGTGAGCAGAGAGTTGCATTATGTAAATAAAATATGGTATGTCATAAAAATATAAAGAGTACTCTGCTTAATGTTAAATGAATGGATATTTTATTTATTGTACACCTGCATTAGGTGTTAATATGAACGGATATATTCTTCCTTTTAAGGTCCATAAAAGCGACGTAGAGGAGTTAAAATAGATAATACAAAGTTGAAAAAACGCTTCCCTGAATTTAATATTAATGTACGTTAATAAGTAATGTAATAGGATTGCCGTTATTCTATAACGGGGACGCAGTAATACAATACTTTCTTAATGAAGCCTTTACAAAAGCATCAAATTTATGTCTATACAAAATCTGGTTTAGACTCGTGTGCATATATATGATTTATAACGTTTGGTAGTGTAAATATTTGTAGGGTCCGCTAACTGTAACTGACCGCATACATCACACGACAACACGCCGACTCGGCGACGAGACGTAGCGGCACGTCGACCGGGTCATGCTTGTCAGATCTCATCTACGGTCAACTAACGTGCTCACACATAAATCGTTGCAGTCTCTGAACCATCTATATTTATTTGAAAAACGTTTAACGGTTCCCAGGGAGAAAGAATTCTTCAGCATTTATGGGAGATGATTTCCGTACTTCACCTCCGTATCTCATCTATTCCCTGGTATTTATCAGTGTTTTAGGTTTATAGGTATAGAAATGTGTACATAGTAGTCTTAATCGAGATGTTGGTTTCTACCAAAACCGATACCGAGCAACCTGCAACCATTGATTAGCCTATCGTACTCTCTTTACACATTCACCTATAGAGAACACCGGATAAATGTATCCTGTAGAAGCTTAAGCTAATTTAGTCAATAAGCGGCTTTACAGAATTTGAAGGTATGTTGAACACTTCACTTCAAATAGATATTGTTGTGTTTATTTCGTTTAATAACCGAAATGTAGAAAGCGAATACGTTGTGAATTTTAATAACGCTTTAAGGCAAGCGGCTGTAATCTGAGACGCTCCGATTCAGTATGTCTAATCCGCGCGGGCTTCGAAACGTGTTTGTGTAAAGTTTTCCATTACATTAGAGTGAGCTGGCTGCAGTGCACAGCCTCCGGAACTAGAACAAATGGACGGCAGAGCGCGCTCGGATATCGTAACTGCGACTGTTATTGTAACGGATGTAACTTTGGATAAATGTCAACTGTTCTCGAATTTACTGCGCCACGGGGCAACTCGCGTTTTATTAGCTCGCTTTGCATACATTACATAAAGTGAACCGATACATGAGCGGAGAGTAGTTCCGACAAGAATTTAGTCCACGACACACTTTACGTTTGAATGTTGGGAACACTTACCGCCGCACATTTCCGCTACAGTTTTGCAAATACAGACGTTTAAACTGTGCTAAATTGTATTCAAAGTTTTACGCTGAAGAATGAAAATTGACTTCAGTGTAGTTCACGCAAATGAGGTAATAATTTTTTCACTGTCCAATTTGCAAGAAATTGTCCTGATTCCACGTAATCTTAGTAAAGTGATAGGGTTGTATACGAGGAATCTCCACATTTCTCTGTTTTTATTTGTATAGAGATAAACTTTATTATGCTGTCACACTCGTTTATTTGATGCTGTATGCGTAATACTTTACGAGCATAATACTTTTATCGAAAAATGTGTTGGTTAAAAGAAAGTGCATTACTTTAACTAAGCTTTCAGATCATTTAACAGTAGGTACATATCTTTAATAGAATGTTTCTTACTTCGAGATTAAAATTGCCACAATTCCCATGGCTATTATTAACCGCTCAACCCACGTTGGCATTCAAAGGGGGAATATGTGTTACCTGCATTCTGCTTTAGTGTCCGATTCGAATTGAGCGGTAAGTGCAGACGTCCACATTCCCAGAGCGTCGGTCACACGATGGTAATACCTACATTTCCTCCATTTGATGTTATTATGTGGAACTAGAGATCCAGTGTTCTAATTCTGAACAATTGTTTAACTACATTCAACGGTTTATAACAGAAATTAATTTAAAAAATTCCACTTTAGATCTAATGATGGTTCTTTAAAAAATCTTTGGCAATTATTCTTTTTCTATAGATTTTTGTTTTTTAATAAAGAGCTTTTAGTATTCTTATATGTATTTCTTATTCACGGTAAAATATATTTCTATGTAGCATTATCATTTATATTTTACACATGAATAGCGTATGTAATTAAGAAATTGTATCTTATCTCAAAATTATGCTATCCATAACACGCGAGGTGATTCCAAGTTCTCAATATCATTCCCTAATGTCCACTACTGGGTGTCTCAAATTTTCTTTTGAAGTCCTGTGATCTTTATATGTTAGTCTTGGAATCCACTTTCACAACATCGCGTGGGTGTTATATATATATATATATATATAAATGGGGCTGGTGACACTCCTTGTTTTAATTCGTCACCACATGGACAATATAAATGTAATAAATTAATCTCATCATTGTCTCATCTTCACAAATGTTAGAGCTAATATTACGTAGAGATCTAATTCACGTCTCAATATGTACTAACTTCTGATTATTAATTCATATCTAATTAAGTTTCAGTGATAGTATAAGCTATGAACAATACATAGTAATGAGCCACTGTTTGCAGTGTATATTGCCCTGGCTAATTAGAAATGAATATTATAATCGTATTTACACTACTCCTTTTATTATTTTATTCTTTATGTATTTAAGAAACTTTTATACATAGTGTACGTACGTACGCGTGCGTACATAGTGTACGTTAGGAAAAAACAAAAAGGCTATCAAGTTAAAATTAACTGTATGTACTCATTAATGAGGATTGAAATCCCTACACATTTTTTTTGAAGCTTTTGATTTAGTTCATAAAATATACCCACCCATGCTTATGCTGTGCAGGCTTAGAGTTCTCGTCAAAAACTCCCGTCCCGTTGTAGTCGAACACATTTTCATTTTAAAATTGTTGTAAATTTTATTTCACAAAACAGTAATTTGTTCCCCCTGCTTACGTATAATTTATAATGAACAAAATTAAGAACACCTCTTTATTTTATCTTATTGATGAATTTATCGAATTATGTAAATTTATCGAGTTATGTAAGGCTTTATCGTACTCATCAGGCCTTTTATAGGCTTTAATTTAACTTATTTCGTTCGTATTTCTGGGATTTACGCATCAATTTTTGTAATCCAATTTCAAGCACTTACTGGCCTGTGATTGAGCACGAATTCGTAACTTCATGGAAAATGTAATGATATGATATTATGAGGCTGCTATTTAATGTCATTTGAGTTGGTTAAGTAATTCCTCATCACATAAAAAATAAATAACATAGTTGGGGATGTTCAGTTTATCTTTGTAAGGTTATAAATTTATGTTACTAGCAATCTGCCCTAGTTTTACACATGTAGGTAACATAATATTTTTAGTAATTGTGTTTTATATTGTAAAAGATAACTTTAGCTGAAATAAACCTAGAACGCATTGCCTTCAAAAACTTCTATACATGTACGCGGATTTAAATATACCTCATGAATCACTTTATCCATTGGTGTACAGGTATGACAATCCATTCTGTTAGGAGACAGTCATTTAGGAGATTATAATGATTATATATATATATTTTGAAACATACCTCGTATTTCAAAACCAGATTGTGCGAACCGCTTATAATATATATCTTTGATTGATTGAACAACGTCTCCGCTCAAATGGCTTCTCACAGAAAGAAGAGTAATGAAGAATGGTTTAAATCAGCACGTTTATTGTATAAGACGCCTACCGGCCAGGTGGAGGAGCGATGACTTACGCAAGATGGCTGGCAGGAACCGGACGCGAAGCCCAAAATCGATCACAGATGCGTGCAATGAGAGAGATCTAATATGTCCAGCAGTTGACTGCAATAGGTTAATGATGTTTTCACAAGTTATTTTAAATTTATTTACGTATTTAAGTCCAACAATTATTATTAGTTGTAGTATAGTTAGATTATTTCTATGTATGTGTGAAATAAATATATTAACACACACAAATCGTTCGCTCGGCACTTTGCCTCAAAACACCAAGGGTATTGAAATATTAGTCTTTTAAAAGGTACAAAAAAAAAAGGAAATGGTTTCAGCGAACAAACATTATCTGACAGGTATTTTGTCAGACGGGATGCTTATATCGAGTCTACCCCGGAGACGAATTAAGGCGAAGCTCGGGCATTACACTGTAATCGGTGCAATTTGTGAAAAGATCACGTTTACGTTCTATTTTTACACTGGTCGTTTAAAAAATGTCCACAATATATTTAGTTTTTGTCCACATTGCTTCTTCAAAAATATATATTCAGGTTTTAGGATTTCTCTTTAGATATCAATTTCACAAAGCATTCCTATCGCACTTAAAGTCGTTTACTTTTTTATGGAAGTTACGTTTTCACATTTTCTCGTATTATTTTTGTATTCTTCGCTTTCCAGACAACTCCTTGTAGTATGCAGATTTTTTTCACTGCATAGCAGTTCATTGTACTGTACATTAACTAAGCAGCTAGGTTAATGTAATCGTTGTATACGCACTTTGTATGTTCACATGACTTTAAATAGTGTTTTATCAATGGCCAAGATTAAATTTAGGTAAATAAAGTATTCGATGTATATTTAAAGTAAGTGAAACTGGTAAAAGTATGGTATGAATTGTTATTTTTCGTCCAACAAAATATGGAATACTGAAGTGGAAATTCAAATTGAAAGTTGTTCAAACAAACGAACGATATCTATTGAATCGGCCGTATAACGTGGGCTTATTTACGTTTAAAACTGGCTTGTTTACCTTTAGACTTATTGACTTTTGCTTCGTGTTTATTCCTCCAAAGGTTTTAGTATTTGATTAACGGCTAGTCGTTGAAGTAATATCGAATTTTGTTGTGTTTGTTTATTATTCATTTGACAACATTTGTGGAATTATTGTTTTTACATATTGATTCAATAATTAAGTTTTAGAAAGTCGTGTGCCTTATATTTTTATTTGATATAAGGGCAAGCAAACCTATACTAACAGATATCTGTGTTAAAACAGTATCCGCTGCTGGCTAGTTATAAAACATAATTATTAATTGTTAGAATATTTCATCCCGTTTTACATACAATTGTGAAATAGCGTAAATGATAATTCTTAGCAGTAATTACCAATTGAATACCCAATATTGACATTTAGGAAATAGGAACGTGAGAATGCTATCTTTGTCTGTTTATACAAGAGATTTCATTGAAGTAGTTGGTAAGAATTAATTAATCGAATTTATGATCAGTAAATTTTACGTCCGAGCTTTAATTCAGTGATTTTTATATAGGCATGTGACAAAAATGATTAAAGTGATTAGATCAAATGGATTCTGAGTGACCAAGACCGGGATAGTAGGCGATCCTCGGGGTAGACATTTATTCAGTAGTGGACAGCAATAGATTGATTTGAAATTTAAGTTATTTCGTAAATAATGCGTATAAAGTAATGAATGTAATTTTTTGTGATAAGGATAAAACTTAGCCTAATTTACGCAACCTGTTACTTTTCTTCAGTTCTAGATATTTTTCGGTGAATGTTTATTTAGTATAAGCACAGTGCACTCTATTCCAATATTTTTTTTCTATAGAAAAGCCTGCCAAAGTGACTACTTTACTTGATAGAAAGCAAGAGCAGAATCCAAGTCTGGTCATCATATTCATTGCAAATGCAGACAATGCAACAATGCAGCATAGTGGCCTACACTATGGCGACCTATTGAGATATTTCTGCATCATTACACATTGCCTTATTGATTCAATATCGATTTCACCTCAATGATGCGAAATACACCTCAAGAGCGATGCGGGTTCTAGTCGAGAACTTCTATTGTGGCAGCCCTGAGAGCGTCCACTCCACCTATGCAAGTAGTCGGTAGATGGCCCTCTTATAACGTGCACTGACAAATAGAGCCTATCTGGTATTGACAATACTATGCTACATGTACAGTTTTATATGTATATATCAAGACTCATAGATATGCAATTGTATGTGATAAATGTCTTTTGAGACCTCGGAAATCGAAATGTGAGATACTGTAATCTCTAATCCGGAACAGCAAGTGTAAAGACCTCGTTACTAAATGTTGGATATGTAACTGGTTCTTATCCAAGTTGCAAGTGTGTGCCATCTATTCTCTTGCTACAATCGCTAACGCTAATATTCTCTTGTATTATTGGCAAATATTAATTTTCACCACGTATCTAGCGTTGAGGTGACGTCATTCTCATGTTTTGTTAGTTTTGTAATAATGATGTTTGTATAATGGCATCTTGGTAAGCGGACGCCAAAATCATTGTTCGTGCTTTTCAATAGGTAGATTTAGACGAGACATATATTAAAATATTTTACACTTGATTGTAGGATAGTAAACACCTTGGCATACTAGAAGAAAATACTTTTTTTTTGTGGAACAAAGCGATTCACGCCGCCCATAGACACCTGCAACACCAGAGACGTTACAAATGCGTTGCCGGCCTTTGGGGGATGTGGGGATGGGTTAGGGTATGGGCCTCCGGTATCCTCACTAACTTGGTGAAACACAGCGTAGGCGCTGTTTCACATCTGTTTTCTGTGAGGCCGTGGTATCACTCTGGTTGAGCCGGCCCATGTATGCCGAAGTGTGACTCTCGTACGGTAAGACTTGACGCTGAACAGTCTTTCTTAGTCACCGGTACTTCACCACTTTAGCAATTACTATGTCCTACTCATTCTCCTCTCTGAAAACAATAGATTATTTAATATTCTTAACTTGTATAGTTAATTACTCTCTTATTTGCATAATTACCTCGGCGAACATAAATTTTATGTTTGGAAGTCTTATCTGAATATTTCCCTACAGTCCGGATTGTATACATTAAACATCGTAATGAATGCCTGGTTTTCATTGCTATATTAAACATTTTATGAGTGGTGAAATTCTTGAATCAGTTTCTTGTATAATTTGTAGTGTAACTGAAAAAGAAAATAGCCATTACAAACTAAAGTCAGTAGACACGAAGACTTCTTTTAATTATTTCTTTCATATTATACAACTTTGACAAAAGTTGTAAGTTTTTCCTTATCTTTAAATAAATATGCAAATTGGAAACCAGTTGCATATTATTTGTCTTAGGGCCAGTTTCACCAGTTCCTTATAAAATGTCCAAATACTTATGTGCCTTGTAACACAATATGACAAATATAAGTTGCTTAAATTTGTATGTGTATCTAATATATACAGGGTGTAAAAAGACGACTACCGAAAACGAAAGGGGCTGATCCAGCACCCCAAAACTTATAATAAAAACCAAACAGTTGTACTTAAAAAAAATTGTAGTCGGAAAAAACAATGTGTCAAGATTTTTAATAATTTCACAAGCCAGTAATGTATTATTGCGTGCACCGCGTAGCTACTTGAATACCTATGCGCCCGGCCAAGGTCATTGCACTCACCCGACCAGCTGTTTTGTTTATCAAAATACATTGCTGTTTTATTGATTTTATTTGTTTTTTGGTTTTCTAAATGAGATAATTAGATAGTTTGGGTCCTATTATGTTGTACTATGTGTATGTAAGCAGAAAAATAAATATAAGGACTTAGATAAATTATAATTTTTTTTGCGTTTTTTTTTCGCTAAACCTATTCAGTATCATGGTCTGATTGCAACCCCCAAGTTTTCGGTAGCAGTCTTTTTACACCCATATATATATATGATATACTCGTATGTGTCTACCTAAGACTTGTGAAACCGAAATCTGTAGTTATTTGACAAATAAGTTCAGAATAGTCTATCTGGGATTTTATCATGAAGTGATGAAATTGACCCTCTTGATTTATATATATTTAAGGTTAAAGACTGCACGGTTGGCATAGTGGTGTAAATGATCGTCACGCTGCTTTCTACTGCACCAAGTGTTGTGGGTTTCAATCTCACATGAGACAACATTTTCTGTCATCTGAAAATTGTTGTTTTTATCCGGATTGTTCTTTGTGTCCGTTTCATGTATGTTTGTTAAAGTCCTCCGCGACACAAGATGTACATATATTTCAGATGCGGAAGTTAAACAATCGTTTTTTAAACAATCTCAATTGTCACTAATTTGCAAAATGCAGGAAGATAGCAATAAAAATTAAAAGCCATGTTTACTGCAACCAAATTTTCTCTTCTCTTCGTGAAAAAAATGATCAACATTTGTAAGTTGTTGTTTGTCACGTACTAAAGGCGCGTAAACAAGATTTTTACGTCGAGAGAATATCGTGTTTACTAACAATTAGGTCATATGCGTGGTAACGTAACACCTAGGTCACCTAACCATTTTCATATTTTTACCTTGTAACAAATGTTAATTTAATTAAAACTCGTGATAATCATGGTATTAAAATATAAAGAATACTTTTAAATGAAAATTATTACATTTATTATGGTCAGCTTTTATTAATTTCGGACAATTGACAATGACGAACAATGACTAGACTCGATTTCGTAGTAGCTTAAAAAAATAATTTTAGTTAGTTTTATGACAAGAAAATATTACTTGGTTGTAATGTGTGTTCCTAGGGAATTTAGTAGTACAATGTTAGTACTGATTATGAAAACAGTGTCTAAATATATTGTAATTGTAAGTTTATCCCAGAACCTCACTCAACACAGTAGAGTTTATGGAACATGTTCAATCAAAAGCTGATTCAATGCGCAGTTTAATCAACTTAGTATAACGATTAAGTTGCTAAATTATTTAAGTTAATTAGAGCAAGTGGTCGACTAGTGCTCGAAATTCGAATTTAACTCATTTAGTATAAATATTCTTTAAATTGCTTAGCTTACTGCTCTCCCTTTTCACAGAAGCTTTAATTGTACCAAATTTCATACTCCTCTGTTCGCATAATTTTCATAAAACATAAAAAATATTTTGCTTCACATATTAATATAATTTTAGATTTGAGTCTAAAGTAATTTCTTAAATACATAAATTGTGCACTAAATAATTAAATTGATTCCAAACCAGTCCCAGTGCCTCTATATTTGAAATGAAAGTTTCGTAGAGCAGCTAAATGTTGTAGACCGAAGTCCGTAGCGTTAACGGAGCGTAGCACTTCGTAGTGCATCGTAGAAGCATATTGTGCTACATCGACCGCACTCGCCACTCGGGTGGGCTGGACGTGCCTCGGCATAATAAGCAGACTTGATAATTCTTATTATATTGCTTTAAAGGGAATGATAACATTCTTACGGCGTAAATCACTTATGGCATCGTTTTAAAACGTACAATGAAAGTAGGCATATTTGGCTAGAAGTTTGATGTTACGTACCGTTCTGAAAGCTTGTAATTAGTTTTCGGAAAAGCTCTTCACAATAATAATTATTATCCGTGTATTAAGTGAAAAAAATTTTTTTTTTTAATTATTTAAGTTTTATAAAATGTCTCACTATCAAAAGAAGTAATTATCATTACTTTGAAAGTCTGATGATTAAATGTCGATTGTAATTGAAATAAAACTGTTGAAAGGAATAAAAATATCAACAACTATATTTCAAATATATATATTGGCTTTTGACACTATGCACTTGTTCAACATATTATGATA
Source organism: Spilarctia lutea (assembly GCA_916048165.1). Lineage (NCBI taxonomy): Eukaryota > Metazoa > Arthropoda > Insecta > Lepidoptera > Erebidae > Spilarctia > Spilarctia lutea. The sequence goes on from OU696487.1 coordinate 14,265,448, forward strand.
TCAGCATATAGAGCCGTTTCCTTGACCTCCTTATACGTCGCAACCGCTACTTTGTCCTTAATCTGGTCGATATAACTAAGTTTCGGTCTTCCTTTCATTCCTTCTATTATTCCCTCTATGATAATATGTGAAAGACACATAATTTCGTCGCTTATAAGCAGGTAAATATATATATTTCAACAAGGCAAAGTTACTCGACACACAGAACACATGTAATCATCCAAACGTGTCGGTATACAGTTTCTTATATTGCGATGCATTCACAAAGAGTCTATACACGCGTTCACGAAGTTTGTCGATAATGTACAGGGCTTTAACGTACAACTAGCGCAAATGTGAAGTGTACAATTATCACACTTGCGAACTGGTCGCATTGGTTTAACATTCACTGTTCACTTTAAGCGCCAATATTTGAATTAACTCAGGCACGTACTTCTAGTAACGTTACCAATTAATAAAATTATATTAATATTTTACCACGGATGGCTTAGTAGTTCAACGGTTGACTCGTTGTATCCCACTGCGTTGAGTGTTGCGGGTTCTGTCCCCAAATAGAACAATAGTTCTTGTGATCAACAAATTGGGTTGCGCATTTCTATAAAATTGTGGCATCATTATAAATATGTACTCTTATGTATATATATGTTCAAACATAGCGCTAGCGCTATTTCACACCGATTTTCTGTGAGATCGTGGTATCACTCCGGCCGGTCCGGCCCATTCATGCCGAAGCGTGGCTCTTCCCCAGAAACGATTTGGTGAAAGTGGCTGTCAGCAGATGGATATACCAAGACCGAGGGTGTTTGGTCGGTTCCTATAAGTTGATTGGACATGCTGTTATATATTTAATTATTTCTCTATCTATGAACATATTTTTAGATACACATTTCATAAATATCTCGAATGGAGATTACGGACCGGCAAGTGCAGCGTACGCCCATCTATCAACATCGTTTCCCAATCAATCAATCACTCTATCGCAGTCCACTGCTTGTCATCGGTTTCATTCGTTTTCCTCGAACCTCCGTCTTCTGATCTAATATATCTATATTCCGATCTACATGTATATATATTGCTTATGGTTGTTGATTTTCCGGACTATGGATTTTCTTAAAACTGGTTCTAAAGTAATGTTAGTCCTTCTCAAGATTTTTTTTTTAATTTCTTTTTGTTGGAATCGGTGGCAAATGAACAGACGTATCACCTGATGGTAAGCGATTACCGCCGCCCATGGACACCAACGCCAAAGGCGTCACAAGTGCTTTTCCGATCTTTGGGGGATGGCGAAGGGGATTGAGGGAGGGGTTGGAGTATGGGCCTCCGGTATCCTCACTTACTCGGTGAAACACAGCGCAAGCGCTATTTCATACAGTTCAGTTTTCTGAAAATGTGGCCGGTCTTTACTTAAGCGCTGCCAAGGGTTTTAATTTAGTATTCATCTATAGGTATTACTCGTATCTTAGGTATCATTTAAGAGAAGTTTAGTGATCTTTATTTCTCAAATTTAGCTTTGTTTTAAAAGTATATGTTAGGTATAGCTTCGTGTTAGTTGATAATATAATCTTACATTGAGTTTTAAGTAAAACAATATTCTAGTTGTTGATTATGAAGTCTTTCGTCAGTTACCTATCAGTTGAAGTGCTGTCAAAATCAGTCCAGCAGTTCCAGAGATAGCCGGAACAAAAAGATAAAAATTAAAAAAAATGTTATATTTGTATATGTACCATGTATTAATACATATGCATTTAGTAATAAGCGATTATTTTATTATTATAAACAGACACTCTAATTTTATTTATTTGTATAGATTAAACAATCACTACCACGTTTTGCTGTTTGTGGATTACGGCTGTGCGATCGCATGTGCACATGAATTAATACAAATACCCTAGTACACCTATATAATAACTTAAAATATTTAGCATGAATGCGACTATTACTTCTAACTGCACAATCAATACGTTATAAGATTACTACAAACATCCAATGCATTATAATTAATCCCGTTATTGGTAATAGCGGTCTATGTTAGCCACGTCACCGTTTATTTGCCTCGGGCTTGTTTGATCTGGCCCGTGCACTCGAAAGCCTCGTAAATCAAAGCCAGATTATCTTGAACTATCAGTATTACCTCTCCTTCCCTTTGTACATTCCACCTCGTCTTCTCAAGAAAGGCAGTGGCGGCTCAAATTAGATTGGCCAGAATAATGGTACTTGTGTTTCGCAAACGATGTTTTATTCATGCCGCGATGCTCGACTGCTGCGAATAACCGGCTAATTATTGAGGTGTTTGGTTGCGAGATTTAGGAGTTCGAAGGAATCCATCGACACAGCTTATTGTGAATGTGCCACTTCACTTGTCAGGTTAATAAAGCCTCGCGACGTATTTTCAATATACTTGCTCAGAGAATTTCGTATTGCTAAATCGATTATGTTAATATATTTGACTTCCGATTTACGTTAGCTGTGAATGTAGCTCAACTTAAAGGAATATATGCAGGTAAATATGTAAATTACATGTAGGAGTAATTACACGTGATTTACATATTTACTTCATAATTACTAAGCCAAACTAAGTTCAAGCAAGCTATTGTAATAGAATTTTCATATGTTTGATCTTTTCAGTTTATTTCACATGCTGTAATTTCAATTGTAATTGTATAATTTAATGACAATGTAAGTCACATAAGGCTTCGGCAAACGTGTCTAGTTCACAGGCAAGGTGGAGTGATGATTTGTGTAACATGGCTGACAGGAGTTTTTTTATTATTATTTTTTTTATTTATTAATTTTACTATAACATACACTATCATTACAGATTACATCCAATGCAATAGTGTCGGATAAAAATTTACAATACATTACAATAAACCGTACACTGAATAAAAATTAACAACACATGCAAAACACTACGCAAAAATTACAAAAACAATTGGTACTATAAAAACTAAAAAGATTAAATAAAAAACTATACACACAACAACACCAATACAGCAAAAAAAAACTAATTGAAAGAAAAATAAATCAATTAAATTAATCATCTTTTTTCTAAATCATTACTTATAACGCAGTTAGTGACCCGTGAAAATTCATTCAGAGAACACAAAAACAAATCAATCTTATCTGCCACCATGTTGAGCGTACAAAGCGCGCGCGTGAGCGGGGCGCGCTGCAGCAGGTTGGTGCGCGCTGCAGTAGGTGGTATAGTTGGATGCGAGAAGCCAAGTGGCGTGCAGTTGAAGAGGCATATGTCCAGCACTGGACTGCGATAGGTTGATGATGATGATATAAAATAGACAAAGTAGGAAAATTTTAAAAACCCTTTTTATGTTGTTTCCATTCCTTATCAAAAAATAGGTAGTTATTAAAATAAGTCAAGGCTACATAACCTGAAGAACTTACTAATATAAGCAAACTATTCCCCTTGGAAGTGAAAAACGACTTCTCATTGCTGTACTACTGTACTGTGTGTACTGTACATTTCAACGTAAGTAGTAGGGAAAATCGTGGGAGCCCGAGTTCCGAGGTTAGTCTCGGAAACGGCTCTCACGATTTTAATGAAATGTAGCATGCATTCATTTAAAAAGAAATACCAAAAAAAAACAGAGCTAAGCTCGGTAAGTTTCTTAAAAATCCATTTAGTAGTTTTTGCATGAAAGAATAACTAACATCCATCCATCCATACTTACAAACTATCGCGTTTATAATTTTAGTAGAATGTTTTTATGGAATATGGGGCAAACTAGCAGACGTATCGCCTGATGGTAAGCGATTACCGCCGTCCATGGATAACCACAATACCTGTGGCGTCAAAAGGGCGTTGCCGGCTTTTGGGGGATGGGGAGAGGGATGAAGGGTGGGGTTTGGGGTATGGGCCTCCGGTATCCTCACTCACTCGGTTAAACACAGCGCAGGCGCTGTTTCACATCGGTTTTCTGTGCGGCCGTGCTATCACTTTGGTCGAGCCAGCCCATGCATGCCGAAGCGTGACTCCCATGGTAATTTTTTTTATTGATACCGATTTCATCTATAATTTACATATATACACTTTCAGTTAGGTACTATAAACAAAATTGACTTTATTTATATCACTAACTTTTCATTTACATCTTGACTATTACACTCAGAAACAATTTGTTGAACAAATATACTATCGGAACAAATGCCTCTTTGCGTTATTAAGTCGTAAATATCATGACTCCTACGCGTCCGCAGCGCACCGATTACAGAGGCTAATGGAATTATCCAGGCTATGGCACAAAATTAATTCCGACGACCCCCAGACCTTTTAAATATTATCCCGAAGGGCGAAAGCGTTACGTTCTAAAAGTACAACCCAACACTCTGCCAACGTTGGCGTGTTGATATGTTTTATATTTAGGAATTACACTGTTACATTCATAAATATAGAGATCAATCATCATCTTTTGCTCATCATTATCTAAAAAGTGTAAGTAAGAGTAAAAAAGAACGAAAAGAGTATGACTTTATTATTAAACTTCAGAAAAACTTACGTAGGTGGCTCTGGTTAAATAAATTCTTCTGTATCTTAGTTTGTTTTAAAAAACATAAAAATAAGTAACAAGTAAGACTTGCCCTACCATTTTTATTTAACTTTATATAGGTTCTTCCAGTCGCCTAAAGTGTCAAGTTTTAATATAATTTATTAAATTTAAAACTCTAACAAAGATAACGGCAAAAGATACTAAACTAGTAAAATTCTAATTTGTACTAAAAATAATAAATTCAGCCACAGCCAACAAAACAGCAATTACACTAATGTAAAAGATTATCTCATTTAGAAATGTAATCTTAATTCAGTTTATTTATTTTTGTAAATTAGTTGATAAACTTCCAAAGTTAACAAAATGTGAACATTTCGCTGCTAATCTCAATCTTGGAGTAGGTACAGAGTCTTAGCCAAAATTGGATAAACTTTGTTGCGTGCATTCTAAGCTTCTCTCGTATATTTTATTTAAGTTTCTGCGCTAAAGTCGTAACTTCAATTTTAATATTTAATTTAACACAACAGAAATGTTCAAGAAATGTGTTGTAAAGAGAAACTCAAAACCAACCTAACTGTTCCTTTTGAGCTACATATGAAATCTTTGGTGTAATAACTCTGGATGTAACAAAGGTTGTGTGTGAAATTTTGGTTACCTCAACGTCACCACGTGAGACGTGATTCGCGAATTCTAATATCCTGTTGAAGAATATTGTCGTAAAGTTGGCTGTGGCGTTTTGGCGAGTATTTTTCTTTGAAACTCATAAATATCTTGATGTACATACCTACTATAAACGGTGAACATATTGTTTAATATTTCCTTCAAGTAAAAGGTGCATGAAGTAATAAAAGTTCGCTTTGATCGAATTCCTTTTAAAACGTATGAACTCTCGAAAGCTTTATTATCACACAGACACACACATATCATATATCAAGGGCCATAAAAATATACGTTTATTTAATATTTTTGATTTAATTTCTTGACATTGGTTTTAATAATGAGGCAAGCTATGCTATACCTATAGAAGAGACTTTGACAATTTATTTAATATTTTTGGTACTTACATAGAAATGTATAAAGTATTTTTAAAAATAGGAATAACCTTACTCATGAAATGTATTACTCGTATTAAAAAAAAATTTCGTTAATATTAATTTATTACATATTTTTGGCATGTTTGTTTTAATTTTTACATTATGATTTGATTATTTTCTTGTAATAAAACTTAATAATGTATTCTATTTGACTTTAATAAAACTGGACAACAATATTTTCACAAATGTATAAAAGTTCATATTTATATTTTGATCATTTGGAAAATAGATCGAGGAATTATTACAATTCCAGTACTTACTATGTTTGATGTTCCGCGCTATGTGTTTATGATGGTCTAGTACTTTAGTTTCATATAAATTACAAACGTAAATATGGTAATCATGACAATATCTGGCGAACATCACCATAGTTTTCACACAATCGGGTCATTGGCTGCAGACATCGGATTGGTATAGCTATTTTTGTAACTTGCTCTTAGCCTATTGTGAACAGAATATATTTAGTATTATTGCAAGTAACCTTCCTTATATTAGCTTTGTAAGTTCGCGTAACTCATATTGTTATATTTATCAAAGTCGTAAAGAATTTATTAAGACTATAGAATTAATATAGGTACAAGGTCGTAAACAAATCATACAATTTCTACAGAATTTAATGTATAATTTACGTAATTTAACATGCAACAGGCTTCGATTATATCTTAAGTGGCCTTTACCTACACAAAAAAAGAGCTATTAAATAAAAAGACATGCTCACAAAGCTAAACCGACAGAGGACACAAAGAATTCCGGTCAAAGGTTTTACTTTCACTCGAAGCGGACGTCAGATAAATTTCCAAATGAAATTTCATAAATATTTTTGATATATTCACGGTCAGGCTTTTCATACTTTGCCCGCGTGGCTTATCTGGATTATCTCGGGATTTCCTACGGATTTTTTTAACTTGTTCGCGTTTGTGCGTCCGCTTATTGCGTTTTATCTGGTGCGTGATTTGCCGCGGCACCACCCGCGCTCCACCAAATATATTTATCGCACCCTAAATTCACCTTTACATTTATAGAGTTCGTTCGAACGTAAAAAATAATGCTAAATAAAGAGCGCGACCCGACGCCGCCGCGAGATATACACTTTATTAAAATTTAATATCTCTCGAGCACCTATTGTGTTCGAGAGCGGTACACGTTACAATTAGAGAGCCTTTAATTAAGTAATTTTATAATGAAGTATTATTTAACACCACTTTTCTTGTTTCAGGTAATACGAAGTGGGATGACAAAGTTCTTAACGGGTCAAAGTTAGACACGCATTCTGTGAAGTTTTAGTGCAGCCGTGCTCGACAAATAGTGTGTGCACATCCTTATGTCAAGCACTTTTCAATAGTTCAACGTGTGTTGCGAAGTACTGTTGTTTAAGTCGCAGATGCGGTCGTGATTTGTGTGTTGTCGATTTATTGTCATGGTGGCGTCATGGCGCGCGCTAGCGCTGCTGGCGGCGCTGCACGTGTGCGCGGGGCTCCCGGAGCCGGTGTACCACAACCAGTTCGCCGTGCACGTGCCGGCGGGACCCGAACACGTGGATGACATCGCGAGAAGACACGGCTTCGTAAACCACGGACAGGTGAGTTACGCTTATTAGTAACTTTATGGTTTTATAAGACGGGATATAACAATTAACCCGACAGATCGTTTAAAAAGTAAGTGGTGCAACCATATCAAACCTAAATATATTACTACGGTTGCCAAGCGTATCCAATTAGAAAGTGAATAAGTTTCTAATTTCTTAGGGTTCTTTTATTGCTATGTAGAGTAGTATAGGCGACTTCAGTAATGCTGCGTACCAAAAATAAATTCATTTTAATTAAAATAAGGACCACTTGGTTTTCATTAGGTTTTTTCTCCTCAATAGTTTATTCGAGTTAAAGTGTTGCTTATGCCATATATATTTTAGTGTAATTAGATAAGTACATTTTAATCATATATCCTTAAAACTTACTCTAAATAATGTACTGTCGATAGTATTATATCGAATATTAATTGCATAACATTATTATCTATAAACATACCAGACAGGTCAATAAACGACTTTTTCCCTATACCTCTGATCACCTTGAACTGTAGCATAGTTCAATCATTTGACATTAGATCATATATCAGTATTTAAATTTAAATAAAACACGTTTTGGTTAAAAAAATGTAAGTAAAGAAATAATTTACTAGAAAAAATATAATTTCTGAATAAGATGTAATAATTAACAGCTAGAAATAAAACGGATTTTATCAACTCAAGCAAATTTTTTCAAGAGTATATTAAATTAATAAAACATAAATGGCGACTTTATTGCTAACTAGCTGAACCCCGCGGTGTTACCCGCGGTTATTGTCGTATCGTGGGTAACGCCGCGGGGCGAAGCTAGTCTAAAAAATGTAAGCCTAAGTTACTCCTTGCACCATCAGCTACCTACCAGTGAAAGTCTGTCCGTCCGTCCAAATCGGTCCAGCCGTTCCAGAGATTAGCCGGAACAAACAGACAGACAGTCAGACAAAAATTTTAAAAATATATATTTTGGTATGTGTACCGTATATACATTCATGTGCATGTAGTAGAAAGCGGTTATTTTAATAATACAAACAGACACTCCAATTTTATTTATTTGTATAGATAGACAAGCGCTTATAATTATCTTTGGTAAAACCAAGATGTAGTCTTACATTCATATATTTTGGACCAAGTCTTTTTAATACCTGTTTACAATCTCGTGCTAAAAACTAATGGAAACGTTTAAATTAATGTAGAATTTAAAGTTTTCAATTAATTTTTAATCAAATTTAAAAAAGGAAGAGGTTTTCAATTCGACTGTATGTTTATATGTTACCTTAGAACTTTCGACTGGGGAAACCGATTTTGATTCTTAAAACTGTTGCTTCCCGTGTGGTCCCATTTCAATTTGGTTCAGTTTTTGAAGTCGATGTTATTTTTGTAAAATTTTTGATTATTTAACAGGGTAGAGAACCTTCTTGTGTATATTTTAGTTAAGATAGTTAAGTTTATGTAGCCGTAACTATACCCAAGTTGTTCGCGTGACTGTCTGTCCAGCGGACGTCCAATTAAGTTTTCTCCAGTGATTAATGCCTCCACCTAACTCTGCTAGATTGAGTTTACGTAGTCTCCACTTTTTGTTTCCAACTATTGTCCAAGTTGTTATTGCACAATTCTGAAAGACATACAAGACGAGCAGCACCAGAGGAAGTTATGTTCCCTCGTTATAATCCAACTCTGATTATTTTAGATCGAAGTTATAGGTCGACAGAATGTATTGCATTAACATGTAAATTTATATTCTATTGCTTTCGTTTGTTGTATAGTCAAGAAGTCTATTGAAAAATATGGTTAACAACAGTTTTGATTGAATTATTATTACTTAGAAATTTTTATTAAAATTTTTTATCCTGTTGAGTTTAAACTTGATTAATCTCAGCCTCTGTTTATGTAATAGGGGCAAACGAGCAGACGTATCGCCTGATGGCAAGCGATTACCGCAGCCAAAGTACACCCAAAACACCAGAGGCGTCACAAATGCGTTGCCGGCCTTTGGGGGATGGGGTTTTAGGCCATTGATATCCTCACTCACTCGGTGAAATTCGGTTAGGTCGTGGTATCACTCAGGTCGAGCCGGCCCATGCAAGCCGAATCGTGGCTCTCCCACGGTCTAAAGTTTGTTGAAGTACTTTTTATAATGATATTACTGACTACCGCCATACTGCAATATGTAATTAAATATAAAGTTTGTCAGATTGTAGTGAGTATTTTCTAAATCTACTGAATCGATTTTGCAAATTTTTACGAATAGAAATCACATTATTTCCTGAGTGGGAAAGTCCGAAATAGTCTCGAAGTAAATCATTTTTTAAATTACAAATACGAAAAATAATCATGCGAGGTTAGCTGCGGACAATAGCTAGTATGTAATAATTATGTATATGAATGCGTCTGAAGAGCTTTTGCCTAAAGTGGATCACACATAGCACAATATAATCCGTGTTTCCCAAATGGAGTTGGGTTTATTTATAACCTTGTCGGGCACAGGTTTAATGTTAAACAGTTTTTTATATCACCGCTGGTCCTGAATTATCAGGCCGGTGCGAGCTCCAATTAAACGAAGGTTTTATATAGCTTAGGTTTGTGTCTAGCAACAGAGAAATTTATTAAATTAGTTAAATAGAGAGAGATATGTGATAAACAAGTGATTAATATAAAAAGTTTTTTTAAAAACAAGCTTTTATTACTTGTTAATGAAAAAAATACTTTAATTCCTTTCATTTGATACCTGTATTGGGTGGGTGGTTCAGAAATATGTACGCCGCCATTTTGTTACGGCGGCCATACAGCGCAAGCGCTATTTCACACCGATTTTCAACCGGTGTTGCCCGCGGTACAACAACAACCGCAAGTAACGCCGCGGGGTAAAGCTAGTCTAAAAAAGTAGCCTATGTTACTCTACCAGCGTAAGCCCTGTCAAAATCGGTCCAGCTGTTCCAGAGAATAGCCGGAATAGACAGACAGACAAAAATTAAAAAAAATTTTTTTTTTGGTAAATGTACCGTGTATGTAAATTACGGATACGGTTTTCTTTATTTAAAGGCCAGTTTCCTTGAGGTAGTTCTTATGTTTGGTTAATATCAATCCAGCAGTGTAAGAGTATTAGCTCTTTTCCAAAATGATGCAAGACATTTTTGGAAAAGGGCTGATACTCGATTAAGTGCTTGCGTTAAGTTTTAGATATAAATCTAAAAAGGACGGATAACGGGCAGAAGAATAAAATAGTTTTGAAATGAATTTTAATGGAAACAATATCGGACAATTTTGAAAAGAACGTTTATTACTCTTGGACTTGGGTTAGGAGAATAACACTTGGTTTATGCACTTGATTTATGCGATTGATATCTATACTAGTATTATAAACAGGTAAAGTTTCTAACTTTGTTTGTTTGGTTGTACGGGGTAATCTTCGGAAGTATTGATCCGGTCCTGGAAATTCTTGCACTAACAGAAAGTGACACTAATCAGGAGTGACATAGGCCATATTTTATTGTGATTTAACAAAAACTTCTTTTCCAAATGATAGTATTTGTAAAGCAAGTCGCAGAAAGGCAGGCGGTTAACGCCTAATCATGTGGGCACGGGTCGGCTAGTATCCAATATAACACTAGCATTAAACAAGTGCTCTTCTATACTTTTCGAAAATAATAATAGTAAAGTAGATACTTTCAAGGAGGCAAATAAATATCCGGCTATCCTTAGAGCCAGATACATAAGTGTCGAATGTCAGATCGAACTGAAGTAGCAATTTTTAAATATAATCTGTTTAAGTATATCTGAATGTCCGCGATTGTCGTAATTGAAGTAGCAAAAACATAAATAAATAAATTAATCCTTTCGGGCGTCTAACAACGCCATCCCAGGATAAGCAGAGGTTGTGCTATAGGTACTAGACAACTGATATAAATACATATATACTTTTTTAAAATACTGTAACGTGTTAGAGTTTCATGGATTTGAAAAATAATCCTTCTGAAGTGTAAAAGAGTCTTTATTAAAAACACTCTTAGAATTACAATATCACTTAAAATAATAATCCTTAATTGTCGCTGAGGTCGCTAGGTTAATCACTGATATCACTCTAATATTTATCTCACTGTAGCTCAATGAACTGCGGTCCGCGAGACGTCGTATTTATATCCATTATTGTTTTAACAAGCGTATTCTAGAAACACGTTGCACATTCAGGGTCATTCACCGTACCAAGGAGGATTCCGCCGCTGAAATCGGTGGAACCAAATTAATGGATATTCGACGCTGTGTATAACGTTGTAAGGTTAATTGTTCCGTGCCTCAAGAGATCGATGAGAACTTTCTGTGTGTGTATAGTCGTCTCGAGTGATCGCAAATAATCTTTCCTCTTAACAATACACACATAGTATACATAGAAAACAGCCAAACTCCGAAACAAACATTTGCAGATTATACAAATATTTGGTCTGATCTGGGAATCGAACCCGAGACCTCAAGTACAGCAGTCGCTTTCGCTACCACTCTTGCCACCGAGGCAGTTAGTGTATGGAACTATACTGTCAACTTCTGGATACTAATTTACCTTCACAATCGGGATACGAGTAGTATAAAGCCGAATAGGTCGGATAGCAGATATCAATGTCATCTCAAGATGTCGATGAAGAGAAGATATCAAAAATAATTGACATCACTGTCATAGATAGATAAACTCTTTATTATACACCTTAATATTAATAAAATAATATTACAATAGTAAAAAAGCCAGTAGTACAATGGGCGGCCTTATCGCAGGCTGCGATCTCTTCCAGGCAACCTTAAGATGGACCATAATGAGTAATTTGTAGCTTGTGGTACACATTTACAAATAACGTATAAAATTATTATTTCCTACATACATATATCTACACTTACACATATGTATAATATATACACACTAACATACATATATAAATATGAATACATACATACACATATATACATGTCCATAAAGAATATAGTTATTAAATAGATAGATAGTGATCCTTGACGAGTTTCTTAAAGGTGTTCACTGACGGTGCCTGCCTTACGGCTTCCGGTAAGGAGTTCCACAGACGTGCAGCTTGCACTGCGAACGATTTATCAGTAAAAGTTGTGGAGTGTGTTGGTATTTCTAAATTTCGATTTTCGTCGTCATTCATGATATAAAATACAAGATGATACGTTTTAATGTTCCTATTACAGTGTAATTATATCGCACCAGTGAATAATCGTCGTATTCGTATTAATTACTTGTTATTTTGTTATAACGTTTCTTTGTACGATACGGTAAATATGTTTTAGGTGATATATGTCCTCTTTTGCTTTCCTTTTCCTCTTGTCATATTATGTCTGAAGGTTGATAAACGATGTCATTAATCATACTAATGTTATAAAGAGAGACATTCTGTTTGTCTTTTTTACACATGTATAATAAAGAAAATTATCTTAATGTTAGACTGATCTACTGGTACTAGTATTGAATGATTCTGACTGTTAAGCAAAAGGTCAGGGGTTCGATTGTTCCCTAAAGTAGCTAAAGTCCGAATTGGTATAATATATCTCTAATACCTCTTTTCGTTTAGAAATTTATATTTGTAGAAGATCGTTTATCAGTAGTATATTACTTTTCTAGTTGGGTCTGCCTAGTTTGGGTTTTGTATATTGTATATAATGTACTATTGACCCGAGCAAAGCAAAGTTAACTAAATAAGTAGTAGACAGTTCCGAATTTGTACTAGTCACGGTATAACACAAAACATTTAATTTTAACAATTAACCATTTATAAGCTGTTGTATAAATTTAACCACTTTTTATTACTGCTGGGGCAGTTTAATAAGGTTCTCTTTAGAAGAAGCAGACTTAAACGAAAAACAGTTTCGCAAATTTGTGATGAAATTTCACAATTATTTCTGCAGTTGCAGTTTCTATCTTTCTAAGTTATTACCTCTTTAAGGCTATATTATTAATAGCTTGAATAGAGGTCACCAAAACAGATTCAAAATGCAATTTTCGCTTGGTTTATATCCGTCAATTGATTGTAACTTACCAGTGACAGTATTAAATAAAGTTTTTAGTGATTTATTGCCTGAAAAACATTCAAAGTCAAACTACGGGTGACTGAACCGAAGTTAAAAACTTTGTAGTAACGCTACCATTGCAAGTTTGTAATCCTCTGTGCGTATTTTCTTTCTAAAAAGTTCACACCAGTACTCCAACTGTTTGTGCTACTTGTATACTGTATAATATAAAAATACAAGAGGCTTAAAGTATTAATTCGTGTCTTACGATGTCTTGCAATATGGACCTGTAACTTAATATGACGTCCGAACACTGTGTTAACTCTTCCTTACGCCCGTTTCAATGTCGATACTCGTTTCAATCTTCGAGCGATACACCATTGCGATCACACCAGCCTATCTCAAATGTCATGCGCTGTCCAAAAACTGTTGACGCGAACGTTTTCCCAAATTAGATTTTTATCTTCAATGCGAACCGATGATCGGAACGAATGGAATTGAATTCGAAACCGGGAAACGTATCGACGAGCAGGTTGAGTGCTCAGCTCCCGACTCAGCTGGGAATAAACGAGGAGTGTTCCATGAAACACATTTGAAACATTTCCTGTCGCATTATCGACTGTTTGACTTACACTACGTGAAATATAAAGAGATACGCAAGGTATGTCTCCAAGGAATCGATATATCGTAAGGCTAGTGCTTCCGATTCTATGTACCATGAATTATTAATTTGTCGGTGGCAAATTCAGTTATTGTTCAACTCTGGGTGGGTATAAGATAAATGCATTTTTATATATTAAACATTTAAAATTACTGTACTAGGTCACAGACTTAAAAAACATACGAATACCTGCAGAATATAACATCGCCGTTGGGATAAAAGTAGAAGTACCACCGCTATTAATTAACTCGAAAACATTTGAAAATTGTTAAGAACATGGGCCCTTATAAGCTCATGGAGTGAGGCATTTGACTGTTTGTAGCTCGACAAAGTACAAACAAGGGTCCTAATCTATCAAAAACAGGGTCGGAAAGCCAGTTCCCTGGCAAAAAGCTTAGCAGGCTAATTTAGGCAGTCTCAAATTGTTTCTTGTCAAACTAACTAGAAGACATCGTTAACGAGAGAAAATATCTGTCTAGACTTAAATTTGAATTTCAATGTATCCATTGTTAGCAATTATTAGTTTTTATTGACTCTCCTGTTACGTAAAGACTGTTTATAAAATCTTTAGTGGAAATATACATAAGGTAACTGTAATTGTTTGCAGACTATATTGTTGATATATTTTTAAGGTTCCGTACCTCAAAAGGATAAAAACTTAACCCTTATAGGATCACATTGTTGTCTGTCTGTCTGTACATCAAGAACCGTATGTTATATAGCTAATATAATTATATATGTATTATATTTAATTCTCATGTCATGTTGTTGCTCACGATGCACTCTGAAACTATCTAACCGATATTCATGTTTTTAGGGTTCCGTACCTTAAAAGGAAAAAACGGCACTCATATAGGATCACTTTATTGCCCCTCTGTCTGTCAAGACCCTTTTTTCTAAGAAACGCGTAGAGGTATCAAGCTGAAATTCTTATCAAATACCCATGGAGCTGTGCAAAAATTAAACTTCTAAGCCAATGCAATCAAAAGATACAGTCGTTTATGCTGCAAATTTTCGACACAAGGGAATTAAAACCTACAGAATAAGGAAAAATTGCGAAAAGCATAAATTTTTAGTTATGTCATATAATATACCAACAGGTTTGTACGAAACCCTCGGTGCGCGAGTCCGACTCGCACTTGGATGGTTTTTTTGGACATGTACACACTCGTTTTAACATACAAAAACTTGATATAAACTAAACTACAGATTCTGAATCACGCTATGTAAGCTTTCGAAACGCGATAAAAAATAGAACACGATAAATTTGAACAGACAATGTTGAGATTCCTATTCTTTGAAGAATTGATTAAAGTCCTCTCTGCTATAGTTCTCATTCTAGAAACCACATATTTTGTCTGAAAACTAAAGCTCAAATTATTTAAACGTACACACAGTAAAAACAACCTTAGTGACATGAATCTTAGTTATATAGTTGTGTGTGCGAACCCGACGCGGGCTGGTGTGCACAAACACTCTAGTGTGCTGTCATTGTCGAGTGTAAGTGTCGCCAAACACTCCCTCTATTCGTGAGACATCCTGAACCGCCTGTGTTTGACACACTCCACCAAATCGACCCACGAGTACTCTCAGCTGTGTTGTTGTAGCTAACACAGTTACATCAGCGACACGGGGTCCCGAACCGTGACACTGTGCCGTAATGTGTCATTCAACACTAACGCAATTCTTGGGCAACATATAATTTAGTTACGTAGTTGAAATACTTCGGAACTCACGCGCACACGTCATAAGTTAAGGAATGATTAAGGGGGTTTTGATCGAATTATTGCGGAAAGTGTTCCATTTATCATCGGAATAGTATTTCTTTTGTCTGTGTTGATATGAAGAGAACCAACGACTATGTTTTCTGTATTTTTTCTCTAGCATATAAGGCATTAACGCAACTTCATAAATATTTAAATTGTAAATGTTTTGTTTTTAATCGTCTGTAATTTAATTTGTCTCGGTTATTAGAACATCGTATTAATTTTGTTTTTACATTTAGCAGAATAACGTACCATGAACATACACAGTGATTAAAATATAAACACAAAACGTACATCACTCATTTTTTTGCTTCAGTTTAACTACCAACTGTGATGGATGCCAATACCGCCAAACACTAAAACAGGACTATAAAATGAGGAAATGTCAAATGCAAAAACAAACTCAATTTTTTTTTCGCTTTTATTATTATAGGCACTTATTCGTTTGAGCGTTAGATCACACGATTCTCTTCCGTATACCTAACGTACGACATAAAGTAAGGCAAAAAGTAATATTATTTGAAATGTGGTAAATGTTTTGTGTCCTAAGACTTTCTTTGCAAGTTGTAAATGAGATATTATATTCAGAAAGAAAAACATTTAATAAAATATTTGAGTTAAACAAAAAGAATAAGTAGGTAGATAATCAAGATTTTTGGTTGTTTTCTGATAAGACTATTTTATGATTCAACTTTCAAGCATTTATTCTGATAAATTTAATTTTTAACTGAATTGTTATCGTTAACGTGTATCAGTATTTTTATTAATGTTTAACATAAAATGTTAAATGGAGTTTTTGTTATCTTGGCAACAATCACCGCTTTTTTGAAAGTTAATTTCAAATACTCAGTTCTATGTTCAATGATTTTGTAAAGATATTTCGCTCATAACTTGTATCATACTCAAAAAGTTCACCACTAAACGTCGCGCGTTTACGTTAAGTTTGCGTTTCGCGTCACGTATTGCCCGTCGATGGCTCTCTAAGGAGGCCCATTCTTCCAATTCGTTTTATAAGTATTCAATAGTGCTCACACTACTTATACGACGGGATGAAATCGTGACTTATTACGTTGTTTGCTTACCGATTTGATTGTATGTTCAACGTATTAAAGAAATACTTATCTAGACAAGATTTTTAATTTTGATTTATTTAAAAATAAACTTTATTTTAGTTATGACCTTAGTACCCACTTTTTGCTTTTCTATTTTGTTGTGTTTGTTTTCGATTTCGTCTTTTAGACATGTTAAACAAACGACATTGTTTGACTTGCGAGCTCACATTCTCTCAATTGAAATAAACACTTCAATTGACATTTTTAAATTGAAAATAAATATTGTCTTTTTTTTCTTTTATCCGACTTGATATACCGAAATAATGATGAAGACTTATATAAAACCAGAATTTACTTCCACTTTTGATACGAATTAGGTGCATGGAATATTCGATAAGAAACTCATTTTAGACAATGTTATAGCGCTCTGCGTATACCATTTTGTGCCATTTCACTGCCCAGTGTTAAAGCATCGATTAATCGAAAACTGATCCGCCAGCGCTCGATTAAACCGAGAATTGATTTGAAATTGCTTTTTTACGACAGATTGAGTTGCTATTACTGTATTTTAGTGTTTATCAGCGTCAGTACTGCGACGTGACGAAGATTGTGGCTTATGCAGTGGTTAATGGTTGGTGGTTTAAATAGAGCTGTTTGGGTTATATTAGATCTTTAAAATATTCCGATGTAAGAACGGGACTTAGGTAAATCAAGCGAGATTTTGATAGGTAATTGTTTTAAAAGCTGTTTTAAGCACACATAAAGACATACTTAATAGCCATACTTAAGCTACTAAGTTTTTAGTTTTAGTACAGAACGTATTTATTTGCTTCAGTATGTGTACTCGCATATGCATATAATAATAGTTACCGAGAAACAGCAAATGTTACCACTTTAATAATATGTACCTATATTCTTCCGCCTAAAATAATCAGCGTTCAGACGTATCTTAAAAAGTAAAACATAGATGTTTTAAAGAGATATGAGTATGTTTCTATGCAGTTGTAGTAAAATATATTTATATATATAAATATTTATATAGACTTGTTAACCTGAATTCAAATAGAAGTGTATTATTTTATTCACATTATTTACCTACTCAACAGAAGTAACGTAATTGAAAAAGTAAGTTTTAAAAATTATTCTGTTATATATAATTCTCGTGTCGATGAATTTCGAAACTGCCTTCACAGATTTTCACGTTTTTCTGTGGATTTGTGTTCTGCTGGCGTACCTAAGGTAGGTAGAACAATGAGAGCCGAGTGTGAATAAAAATCAACTACTCAAAAAAATTTATGCAGAATTAATGATACAAAAGACCGTCTTAGCTCCGTTCAGTGACAAGATTATTATATTTTATACACAGCCTGAAGACAAAAGTCTTCAACCAGTGCGTCCTCCCTGTAATGACGTACGGTGCCGAGACGTGGACCTTAACCGTAGGATTATTCCAGAAGCTCAAAGTCGCTCAGCGCGCCATGGAAAGAGCTATGCTAGGAGTCTCTCTGAAGGACAAAATTCGTAACGAAGTAATCCGTCAGAGAACCAAAGTGACCGACATAGCTCTGAAAGTTGGTAGGATGAAGTGGCAATGGGCTGGTCACATATGTCGCAGAACTGACAACCGCTGGAGTAAGCGTGTCGTAGAATGGAGACCGCGTCTTGGCAAACGTAGTGTGGGACGCCCTCTGGCCAGATGGCGGGACGACTTGCGTAGGGGGGCTGGCAGCGACTGGATGCAAAAAGCAACAGACCGGGCTCTGTGGTGTTCCTTGGGAGAGGCTTATGTCCAGCAGTGGACTGTAACGGGCTGATGATGATACAGAAAAGTACCAAATCAAATAGGCTTTAGGTATATTAAAACGAGACACTTCCAATAATAACGAGGATAAATTGCGAGCACTAATATACGAAGCCGTATGTCGGCAGTGAATAGTCTACCTCATCCTTTCCGCGAAGGCTGTGAGAGCGATTAAAGGATTATATGAAGAGCATGGACTGTCACATCTCACCTCATAAGTATCCACTGCGATTACAACCCTGCGATATGAAATGAGTATTCTCTGTGAAGATCACGATGAATACAGTTTTATATATAGATATGGACATAAAGTTGCTGAAGTATTTCAGCCGGAGGCGCTCATAGCCTAGATGCACTCGGTGATTAGAAACAATTACCGAGGGTAAGCAACGACGGCGCGGACGCGGACGCGTTGGTAACTGGATGGGTGACCGATGGTGCTACGAACTTTCGAACTTTCTCGTACTTAATAAGAAATATACACTTGTTTAGTATATAAGTAGTGAATATAATATTAATGTTATAACCATTCGCGTTGTAATAGTACAAATACAGTACAATTAATTTACATGAAAGCTATAAATTATGTTATTACGCATTACATTAACTATTATAAATATATTACTATAATAAAAATATACTCTTCTTCTACCTAGCCTTATCCCAAGATTATTTGGGGTCGGCTACCAGTTCCACCTGTTTTACCTAAATATCAGTTTTTCCACGAAGCGACCGGCATCAGACCTCCGCAACTTAGGGTGAACTAAATTTAAAGGTTGAAACTAGCGTTAGTATATTTGAGGGCACTGAACTTCTCAATAACGATTACCAAAGATGTTCATGGCAACCGGGACCGACGACTTGACGTGCTCTCCGAGGCACGGGCGGGTAACACCGCCATTTTCCAAAATAATAATAGTAATATACTATACTAGCTATATTAATACGAAAATTTATATTTAATCATATTTTTGAGTATACGCTAAGTTCTTTAAGCTTAACCTCCTTTACTTGCTGTCTCTGATATAAATATGTTACTTAAGAAATAATTATTACAGTGTACCTAATGGTATTATGACTCTTTTCTTATATTTTACAAGTCATAAGTAAAAAGGGCCACCTTTGTCCACTCTTGTTGGCCTAGTTTATGGATAGCCCATTGTGGTAGTTATTTCGTAATTTCGTAAATTGGAGTTATTTGAAGCATTATTGTATTGGTTATTACTTAGCGAATGGAGTATTTCCACGCTATTTGACATAACCAATGGTTTGGTAATTACAATCGTTATCTTTCTTTTAGTAAGTACCTGACATATTTCAGTGACCCGTTTATATGCCTACCTACACAATAATGTACATAAAAAAATATTAATGTGGTACTTTGGCTGTATGTTTCTTTTTTTTTTTTTTAAATATGTAAACCTAGTGTTTCTTCGCAGCAGAAGTAATTTTTTCTCGTATTAATTGATAAATACAAAGCTTTCCTATATTAATTATAATACATCTAAAACAGATTATTTAATTATACGAAACATAATTAAAATCAACAACGTATTGTTCAAAATAATTACGCATTCCTTATACATTGAAGGAAGTTTCGCTTTTCTATATGAACGTATATCATTACTTGTTTTTAATTTTTAAAACCAAAAGAAATAAATTATGTTCGTTACAAAGCTCAAGATATTTGATAACGTGAATAAAAACTGTCATCTAATGAATCACTAAAAGATAATTAGGTACAGAATATATAAGTATAAATATAGACCAATACACAGGTGTGTTGATATATAAATGTATATGTTTAAACCTTAACTATTATGTAATTTTGTACATGTGAAACAGAGAAACTCTGATAAATTATCTACTATATCATCAGTTTAAAAAACCAGTCTCACCTAAAGTTGCCTGGATGAGATTGTACTAAGTGATAAGGCCGCAGTTTGTACATTTTATTTGCTTAACCTTTTAAATTTTACAAAGTTTTACAAATTATAAACACATATATTTTAAAAAGCACACTAGTATGCAGTTTGTGTATGTGCTTGTTATTTGTTCACGCTCAAATGCCTGTACAAATTTTAATAAATCTAAGTAGAATTTGAAGGCCCTGACTTCCCAATGACGATTGCCATAGATGTTCATGTCAAACGGGACCGATGACTTACCGTACTCTCCGAGGCACAGGCGGGAAACACCGCCATCTACCATACTCTGGGTTGCTATTAACAATTTCTTGTAAGAAAAACCTAACATCAGTCCGAAACGTGAATCTATCCCGAGACCTCTTGATGGGCAGTCCCTTACGCTAAACACTAGACCAACGAGGCAGGCCTCTCCGTTCTTTTTTATCACTTTAATAGATGTAACTAAAAGATACAACAAAATTTAAAAAGAATTAAAAATATTGCTGTCTACGATTTCACAGTTAAACCATTGCATAGCTTTCAATGAAATTTGGCATTTAGATACTCTGATTCTTGAGGGAGGACATAGGCTACTAGGAAGGACAAACACACGGGCGGAGCAAAAATTATAAAAAGAAAAATAAAACTCTAGCAGTATTTTAAACACAAGGTTGTACATCAAAAACCATTAGGTAAGTTATTCATTATTAACGACATGACGTGAGTGGTTTATTACTTGGCGCAGTATAGTGTGAAGCTATGAAGTTATTAATTATGCACACTAATTGCGTTCAAAACTTGGCCTAATGTGTCTACGAGTTATTTATGTAGTGGTGAACTTGCACGATCGATGTTACTCGCAAATAATGTGTGTCAATGATGTAGGTTTTCATTTAGAAGACGGTTTCAAAGTTTTTGACTTGATATTAGAAGTAGAGACATTAGTAAGTCCCTGTACTTTAAATATTTGCACAACTTAGTCTACTTGTAAATGCTGACATTTAACGCTGAATTATCAGTAGTAATAGTTATTACCTCTGAATTCTTTTTAGTTTACGACCTCTTATAAACTAGTTAACATCCTCCTTTCACTCTATACTAAATCTCTTTGGTTCTGTAAAAAAACATTAACGTAAAAATAACACAGCAGGAGGTTCCTCGTAATACCTACAAAACGCTTTCTAGATTTTTTAGCAATACTTAAATGTTACTAGTTCAATTAAAACTAAAAAAAAAACATTAGCTTATGCAACTTTTGAAAAGAGAAATCGAATATGTGTATGTAAAATTTGGGTTGCAGCAATTAGTGATATTATTTATAAAACTCCGACGCAATTGACGCAACTGCTCGTCACGGTCCATGGTATGCACACACGAGATACTATTATGCGCTATTATCTAAATTTACAATTATATTTCTAAAATAGCCCGATGTCATCACAACCGACGGCGACGCTTTGACAACATACCGCGTCGATGCCGTTGCTTTGCTTTAACCCGACACTCTTTGAAAGACGTAATGTAATATTCTTTTCTCAAAATGGTACAATGACAGGTGTGCACAGCATACACTTTGAATCTCGCTATGAAAAATGTGCACAGCTCTCAGCTGAATTACATTATGCAGGAATGTGTCAAGATGCGACGTGGCACCACGCGGCGTACACTTTGAGATTCTTTGTGTACGGAATATAAGGAGGTTCGAGAATTCTCCTAGGGCAAACAGAGATGGGGCTCGCTAACATAAGCTACTGTACTTCACTCGCATATGTTTATTATAACTTATTTTATCTCAGCAAAATATGATTCTCATTGAGCTTAATAAAGTCATAATAATAGCGGTGTGGGTAGGACGGAAGGAAGTCTCGACCCTTCCTGTAGGACAGGGACCGGCGAGTACCACCACGAATATGGTTAATATTCGGCCAGCCCGGTGACAATAACAGCCCTTCATTAAAAGTGATATATTAGAATTGTTTACAACTAACTTTTTAATACTTTGGTCAGTTATTGTGTAATAATTTTAATGATATATTTGAATGTGAAAAGAAAGTATTGTTAACTTATTCTATAGATCTTTACACTTCTTTATTATATCTGGGCATAATATAGCATTGTTGCCTCAGGCTATACAAACTTTCCAAAATAGGTAAAAACATTTGTCATGAATGCTTAACAGCATGGAAAAAGTAACTAAATGATTGCCGTTTCATTTTTGGTAGATAGAACTAAATTTTCAATTTACCTAAAATATCGGCCATCTAATTTCAGCTACCATAGTGAATTAGCAAAGTCAAAGTTTGGTAATATGCTTATCATTTTCATTTAAAGCATTGTTGGTAACAAGCTAAACGAAATTCATTGTTGAAACTTTAGGTTCAATGGAACAAAACAATGCTTTTAGCGAATCTCGAATCGGCTTTTGTTCAATTAATTTTATATTTCAATAATTTAATCTTTGTTTTTATTTGACTATGTTATCATACTATTTGTTATACATCATTGAGATTACTGTATGCGGGTGTATGATTAATTTGCATGATATCGTAATTTATACAGGTCAATGAATTGTGTCAAATATTTTTATCGTATCGACACCCACGTTAATTGTACGGAATAAGGTTTTTTCAATATTGCTTTTGGATAATATTTACGTAATATTAATATTTTAACCTTTAAAAGCAAAACGATGTATGCCTTATAATAGCTATAACTTATTAGTCTTACGTGTGTGAAAATTTGCATATTTTTTTTGGAAATTTCTACGAGTCGGTAATTTTTTTTGTAATGTTTTTTCTTAGCATTCAATTGAGTGAGTAAATTGAGAGAGAGAATAAAATATATATATATGTGGGAGAACGAGGCATGTCCCACCAACACAAAGGGAGGATCCTCCGGCCAGACGAGGTGATCATGCCTGACGGGCCACAGAAGAATTTGGCTGAATCGCGCTGTTATTTCATTACTTGTAGTAGTATAAGATATTTTGATATTTTTTAATAAAGGGAGGCCAAGCTAGACTGCTATATATGTTAGTACTAGCTAGATCAGATCACAGTTGTGGTTTTATTTTAGAACCCTTCGAGTAAATCTTAATAGTTCAACCAGGTCATATTTACGCTTGTCGTAACAAGTATGTTTATAAATGTTAATTACACTACAAGTAAAAACAAATTGAATATAAATACATGAACCTGAATCCAATTATTATTTTAAATATTTATTTAAGATTTGCGAAAATATATATTTATTTCATTTTGTTTGGGTACTTTATACTTATTTATAAATAGTTGCAAATCGTTCTTCCTTCTTAGATTTTAGTTTTGGAAAATAAAATTGTCCACTTTGACGGATGTCTTACATAAGACTACTAAACTGTGGAATGAGCTGTCGCCTGCGGTGTTCCCGGACCAATACGACCTTGAAACCTTCAAGAAAAGAGTGAACTCCTTCCTAAAAGGCCGGCAACGCACTTGTAACGCCTCTGGTGTTGCGGGTGTCCATGGGTGGCGGTAATCGCTTACCATCCGGCGATACGTCTGCTCGTTGGCCCGCTATATAATAAAAAAAACAAATGTATATACTTAAAGCATCAAGATGAACAAATAATAGTATAAAAACTACTTTAATCGGTTTAAGAAATAAATGTTGGAAGAAATAAAACAGTTTAAATAAACTCAACGGCGGGATTACATAATATATCGTGATTAAATTACAGTTTTGGATTTAAGTATTCATCCTGAATGCTAATAAATATATATATATATATATATATATATCGTCAATTTAATTTGATTCTGAATATTATTTAGGACGAATTTTGACGAATTAATGATTACCACATAGCGAGAATAAAAAAGCGTACATACAATGTACATACACATTATATATGTCCTTTAAAATATCATTTTCAAGTCAGTTAAAAAATAATATAAAAGTTGGCTTTTTTAACACAGTTATCACGCTTATTTTCCTTTGTTTATTCTTTTTAATAATAACGAAAATATACGTTTTGCGTTACAACAATGAAGACTTACATCAAACGGAATTCTTAGGCAATTTCCATCATCGCAATCTTCTGTAACATAAATATTCCATTAACGAAATCTACAATATAATTAGATGTTTTGATACATGTCTAATTTGATATTATTATTCTAAGTATATCTTTAGTAATTGGGTAGGTATAGTTTAACATTATATTCTATTTTTTCTATTTATATTATGTCGTGCTTATTTTTTATGTTTTAACAACTTTTTGTACCACATTTATGCAAATAAGATTATATTATTATGATAATTGATGACTTGTTTTAACTCGGATTACTACAAATAAATTGTAATAGAACGCTTAACGTCATGAAGGTCGTAAGTACCTCTACTTGTCATAGGAAATCCCACCAAAAACTCGTTAATATTTTACACACAATGATATAATTTACCATTTGGTCTAAATGTCAAAACAACACACCTTTTTAAGGGTCTTACAATTGGAGGCGATCGCTTACCAACAAAACTAGGGGCTAATTGAATTAGGTGGCCCTTCTGTTCCGGGGGACGGCCCACGATATCCCTTGGCGGAAAAAAGTACCATTTATTATCGAATACAACCACTGGTTGGAACGGGGAATTATAGGGGACCAGTAAGTCGATGGATTTTGGATTTCTTTGTTTGTCAAGATGGATAGATCGCTTGCGTTATTCCGTGGCCTTTTTCTATAATTTATATTGTCTTTCGGATTCGTGGCTCTTTTTTATCTATTTATCTCGTGTCTTTATATATTTGTAACGTGCTTTTAGACGTATTTAATAAATTATATTGTAATTACTATTAGATTTAAATAATGTAAAGGGGTAATGAAGCAACAATGCCCATGTCTGAGATACCATGTCAATTCCCGGGTCGGACCAAATATTTGTATGATCTGCAAATGTTTGTTTCGGAGTTTGGGTGTTTTCTACGTATAATATTTATGGCCAGTGGTCTGCTCAGCGAGGTGATCATGCCTAGCGGGCCACTGCCCAACA
Organism: Spilarctia lutea; assembly: GCA_916048165.1. Classification (NCBI taxonomy): domain Eukaryota; kingdom Metazoa; phylum Arthropoda; class Insecta; order Lepidoptera; family Erebidae; genus Spilarctia; species Spilarctia lutea. Next base: position 14,290,829 of record OU696487.1, read on the forward strand.
GTTGATGTTGGGATGTTATATATATAATAATTGTTTTCTTTTAACAATCGCGAGATGACCACATGTTATATTTTTCATAGCTCACAAACGTCATCTGTCAATTCTCAGTCAATGACGTTTAATGCGCGAGAAAGATTCAAATTAAAGAAAATTATATTTTTTCTTTACATACATATGTGGCGACTTTCCACATACAGCGACGTACTATAGTGTCATCTACCGCAGACACACTGAACTACGCACCAACGTTCAACACTAACAAACTACCAATCCTGAATCGCGCAGTAGAAGTTCTCGCGCCGACTATTATATATACAACATCCCAACATCAACTTGGGCAGTGGACCGCTAGGCATGATCACCTCGCTTAGAAGGCCACTGGCCTTAAATATTTTACTTAGAAAACACCCAAACTCCGATTCAAATATTTGCAGATCATACAAACATTTGGTCAGACTCGGGAATCGAACCCGACACCTCCAGCACAGCAGTCGCATACGCTACCACTGTGCCACCAAGGCAGTTGAGCTATATGAAGTTATTTTTTTATGGAATTGGAGGCAAACGAGCAGACGTATAGCCTGATGATAAGCGATTGCCACCGCCCATGAACACCCGCAACACCGGGGGCGTCACAGGTGTGTTGCCGGCCTTTGGGATGAGGGAGGGGTTGGTATACAGGTCTCCGGTATCTTCACTCACTCAGTGAAACATAGCGCAAGCGCTATTTCACACCGGTTTTCTGTGAGGCCGTGATATCACTCCGGTCCCACGGTGACTTGTGGAAGTGTGTATACTCTTTAAGATGAAATGGAGAGATAATCACTACATGTGTCAGTCACATGGTCAAGTGACCAAAAAATTCAAAGTGAAGTATCATTATAATAAACATCCATGAATAAAAATAATAATATAAATCATTTTGGGTATCATAACTAAAACACAGGGTATAGTATATCGGTAACTAAAGAGTCTTGTCTATAAACCCAGCTCCTCTTTGAACCGAAACAAAAATAATGACCATAGATATCCTTGAAGTAAAACTACCGCAATATCTTTGTACAATCGTGGATCGTCGCAACCTTCGTATTCCGTTCAAAGCGGTGCACAGTGTAGCGAAAAAGCGAATTCGTTTATGTAAACTGAGCCTTACGCTTTTGAATCTGAGTAACACAATCGGGAAGGTTAAATACGTGCATCAAGCTCGTAAGGCATTCCTCCAGGTTTAACGGGAATTAAATTGACCTAATTTTACTTTGACCTCCTTTGTCGAGTTGAGAACAGGTCTAATGAAACGTGAGAAAGTAGGTTTAATTTATTGTGGATGTCGCGATTAGTAGCTTTATTAAAAACGGGTAAATCATGTATGGAATTTCTCAAAAGCTTTACCGCCTCTCGACTAAAATCTTTTATAAGGTGTCTCCAAATTATTCCCGGCTTCGCACTTTTGTCTTTAAAGTTCTCAGTTTTACTCGATTATAATATATATATTTTTACATAATAAAGCCTCTTGAATATTTCGTTTATTGGTGAAAACCGCATTAAAATATGTGTGATTAAAGGTGAATCTCAGGAACTGCATGTTCGAATTGAAAAAATATTTTATTGTTGGATAGCCCATTTATCAAAGAAGGCTGTAATCAATATAAAATCACGTTACGACTACGAGGAACCATGCACCAATGTGAAACGTTACAAAAACAGGGGAATTTATTTCTTTTGCTGAAGTTTCGATGGTGAACTAATTGTTTTTAATATTTATGTTACCGTTTTAGTGGTTTATGTACTAATGCTATAAACATAAATATAAATCAAAGCTCCAAGTGGCCCAGTAATATTAATGAGATTTGGAACGCGGAGTTACGGTATGACAACGGATATATCTCTTGCTTTTGAATCGTACTCAATTAAAAATTAATGATTTAAACTTTTAATTAAATAACTTATTGTAATGTATTGATCTTGTTGTGAAAAAAATGTTTCAATATGCGGATCTCTGTGGGCTTATTACTTGTAAATCATGTAATATCTTATTATTTTATATTTACGAATATTTACAACAACCTAATTTTGTTCTTAACCACCATTTAAATTATTGTGTTTGAACATTCTGCTTTAGACGGTTCGACAGGAGATTGTATGGAAAAAACATTGACTTCATTGTGTGATAGATGTATAAATGTGGGTAGGTCATATACTTCTGTTGTATTTTGTAACAAGTAATTTAGTCAGTCATTATACGTTGGCATCATAAGTTTTTGTGTTATTTATTCGTTATCCCGACGGTTCCCGGATTTCCCGAATACATCACAGTGGCGACGAGATCGAACAGTACACGTAATGAATAGTGTATCAGTGATTAGTGGAACAGATTATAAAAATACATCATGCCAATCGGTAAGATCTCCGAATTCAAAATAGAAAGTGACGATTGGCGGTTGTATGTGGAGCTGATGGAACAATACTTTATTGTTAATAAAATATCAACCGAACTACAAGTGCCTACACTAATTACGGTAATGGGTGCCGAGAGTTATGAACTTTTAGTTAATCTGTGTACCGTACAAACCAAAAAGTAAAACTTTTTCGGAAATAACGAACATCATGAAAAAGCATCTACAGCCTAAACCAAGTGAGTTGGTGTGTCATTTATTCCGTATCCCGACGGTTCCCGGATTTCCCGAATACATCACACATTGGTTTTTAATATTAACTTTATTAAAGCTTGATTTCCCTACAAACAAATGCACATTTGGCAATATAAATTAAATTTATTACACACTATCGTACTATGATTGCTTTGTAATAAAACCAATAAGTAAATAAACAAACATTTCATACACTTGACACACAACGCCATCTAGTCGCAAGCAATGCAGAGCATGTGATATGGGTACTAGACAACTAATATGTAACATTCATAAATATTTTTTGGATAAAAACCCATATTATGCATATAAATCACACAAACTACGAAACAAATATTTGCAGATCAAACAAACATTTGGTCCAACCCGGGTAATGAACCCGGGACTGCAAGCACACATTCAATTCAATTCGAATGTAATAAAAACCATTCTTCCAATATTCCCAATTCGTTCCACTGGGTCATATTCGTTGTTTACTCGTTAATTACCATACCTAATAAAGTTCCTCGCCAAGTCCTCTTTGTAAAAAGGAGAGCCTCATGCTTCCAATGTCGTGTGAACCATCAGTTGTTCTATAAACTTAATGTGGGAGGAAACACGGAAACAATTGCAATCAATTATAATGTGAAGGTGGCACGTAACCTTGTAATTTAGGTTTTTTTTAGATAAAGAGTGACCTTTTTTCTGTGTGGAAATCCTCCCGGAAAATACCTGCTGGTGGCTATATCAAACTCGAACCGACTAAAAACCGCACGACGTTTCGGGTACAAGAAGCCGGGGAACCAGCACCTTTGTGCACCCTTGAAAGGAAAACTCTGGAACCCAGACAAACCTCGGGCCACTTACGGTTTACAGATGGCCCCCTTCTGTCAGGGAACCCCGATTTTCTCGTTGCCGTCCCCAAAAGGGGGGCCGCACCTTTTCCAGTGATCATCTGCGTCAATCGCCAATAAGCCAATCCTCCATAACGAGTCTTACCGCCACAATAATGACGTGCCCAGCGTTCGGATCTACTTCCTTTTATCCTCACGTATTTACTATCCTTTCCTATTTCCTTTTATCCTTACATGGCTTTTTCATAAATTTTCTTTATTTGACCTTACAAATAATCTCTTCAATTTTAAATAGTTTCGACGTATATTCCAGTTTTTTTTTGAGAACGGCATGAATCTAGTTGGACTAGGTTCCGCGTTATTGTCTTCTAATCTGACTTCCTACTAATTTTCTATCCCTTTCTGTCGTCACTACGTCCTTTAATAAGCTATATATCAATTATAATCTAAATTTTTATTTCTAAAATCAATCTTGATTGTCAACCTGACAAATAATTTTATATAAATATCACTCTATCACAATATCAGTTTTAAAAAACTGAACTAACATACATATAACTGATGACAGGTTTTATACTTTTACTTGATTTAAATTAGGCAACTGCTTCAATTAAGTCACCTGTTGTTTCAGTAGCATTCCCGTCAAGGTCAAAGTTCAAATCAATGCGTATAAACGCAGTGCAGCGGGTGGTTGATCGAGCGACCGCGCCTTAACGATTATGGACCATGTGTTTCTCTGTCGACCATAGTTGAAACCATTACTAAAGTTAATTGGATAGTCAATAATCGTTTTCACACTACTGATATTACAAATACAAGTAATATTCTCCTGAAGTTTAACTTTATTTGCAAAAGAATTGCAGTTTCTTTTTATTACCATAACAAAGGAATGTAAATTGATTTTAAACTATATGTACTACATGATTAAGTTTTGCTTACTCAAAATCGTCATGAGCTATCAGACAGTTTTAAAATATTTTGAAGAGCATCAACAGCCTTGCATAACATGATTTATAAAACGAAATCTAGAGACTCCACAATTGTTTTATTGGTGTCGTACAACACTGGGGTCAAATCAATCTTCTATAATAATCGTATGTCATTTTAATAAACTAGTTGTACCCAACGAAATCGCGTGTCCTACCATCATTCGTGTTTCCGTGACGAAACACATTACACACAGACATTTGTAAATATTCCTCATTTAACGCTGATCTTTAAATTATAAATTACCGCACCGATAATGGAATTTAACAAGCGAATATGATAATTATTTTTGTATGCATAACAAGTAATTAACGAGGTGTATGTTTTTCTTGTAAAAATATGGCCTCCAGCGTCCTGCATGTAACAGAGCACACTTGATTTGTAAAAATGTTGTCTTAGAGACTGTAAGATCATTGTGAATATTAGATATATTTGAATTAAATAATCTAACGGGTTAAATGTTCGAAATACTATTCCAATATCAACACATACTTCACCTTACGAACTGAACCACGAATAAACCATTGACGTATGTGAAATATAAAAGATTCTAATCAAAACCAGAAATAACTGGCAGCCGTATTTTGATATTGGTTGCTTCCTCCTCGTAAATACACAACTTTCCCGATAATCAAGGTATTGAGAGACTGCACTCATCCGCGCTTTGCAATACATTCGTTATTTTAGCCCACCGTACCCCTGTATTTTTACTGATGTTTGCTATTTACATTGAACGCACTGTAGATTGGTCGAATGTGTATCGATTGTAGGGCTGCACCGTATATTTATTTTACGTGGTTTTCGCCCAACAACTGATTTTTAAACTTGACTAATGTAGTTCTGTGAGATATTTATGGTTGTCAAAACGTAAATCAAATTTTTTGCATAGTATAAACTGCGGTGATAGCATTGAACAATATGAATATATAATTATAATTAGCATAATTCTTTGCCAAAAAAATCGAATGTTATTCATTTTATAAAAAATCGTGTCAACTGCATCTATTTTTGGTTAAATTATTTTATTTGATCACTTTAGTATGTATGAAGATCGGTATTTCTATGTCAGTTTTAACATGACTTTGCCTCTTGGTTATCTTTAAAATCCTTTTTTCATTCCCAAGGTTTACGCAGTGAGAACTCAGGCATGGGGTAAATTTTAAACTGTAAAAACCTTCATGAGTAATATTTCACTATATTTTGCCTAAAATAAAAATAAGTTTAGATCTTGACATCTTAAAGTAGTGGAAATTGAGGTTTAATATTCTGATTTTGAAAATATTACGTTATAGTAATACGAGAGTGCCTCATAACGTGATTACAGTGCACAATACTCATTGCGTTTGCCGTTGTTTGTAAGACTAATAAGAACTCTTAGATGTGCAAGTGCTCTATACACTTTTGAATCAAATGAACCTATTTTAGATTAGAATTTGTCAAAGATCCCTTCGAAGTAGAAACATTAAATAAAAGAAACCGGATTTTTAGATCTCTCAATCTATGAACTGGGTAGTATTCAGGCTTTAAAAAGACATTTACTTCGCAGGAGAAAATAAACTCTTTATCATTCAACTGTACTTACTTACTTACTACTTTTACTGTACTTCTCCCGTTCCACCACTAATGTTAAACTACTACAAACATTCCAATCACATTGAAACATCAAGAAATCATTATTCATCCAAAGCTGCAACCCTATTACCCAATGAATATTCACAGAATACATCCAGTATTTATATGTTTGGCTCGAAGTGTACATTTGGGATTGCATAAGGTAGAGTACATAAACAAGCCGTGATGGAAATAAGCGTAATGGTGTTTTTCTATGAGTATCAATTAAATACGTATAAATTGATTTGAGCTACACGAGGGACCGATATACCGACCCAATTCTTATTTATTGATATGTAATTTTTATTTAGCGTTTTATCATTTTAGTGATTAGTGTGCAGTTTTTTGGCTTCAGTAAGAACAAATATTATATATATTTTTTATTGAATACGAAGGGTAAACGAACAGACGTATCGCCTGATGGTAAGCGAATACCGCCGCCCATGTACACCCGCAACACCAGAAGCAAGTGCGTTGCCGACCTTTTAAGGAGGAGTACGCTCTTTTCTTTTTCTTTCTTTCAATAGTTTATTCCACAGTTTTGTTGTGCGTGGCAGAAAGTTTCGGGAAAAGCGCACCGTTGTGGACTGCCAGCCATCTAAGTCTAATTTGCGGTATACCTTTAATAAATAGTATCACCATAAAGTTGTAGCATAATAAATTAAAGAACTATCAACGTTTTCGCAAAAGTTGATGAAAAACGTTTTTGTCTGGAACTACAAATTACTTTATAAAATTAGGATAAACTAACAAAACTGTTATCATTATTTGTACGAGTTTTGCATCTGTAATTATGCGATAAAATACATAAAGTACAAAGTTGTTTCGTGTTCATACTTTAATAATTCCAGCACGCTATGTTTTTCGAAAATTGTTTCTAGCAATAGACTATAGTAATGTGAAAATAAGTTTCTTGTAGTTGCTTGACACATTTAGAATATAGGTATGGTTTCTACGGCATACATTTTACATAAACAATTTACAATTTGTTTTCCCAAGAGTTAAAAGCGAGCATTTATAATTGTAAAAGTAATGTATATAATTCTCCTTGATTTAATTTCACGAGACCTAGGTTTCGTACAGTGATTCGCATTTGAAGATATTTTTACTTTCAATGTTCCCCTTTCTGGGCACCTTATAATGTGATATTCGTTTATTTTATTTCCCGGCGGATGGGCGCGCTGGTGGCTCGGCGGGAGGAAACAAAGCCATTTCCTAGCCGTCGCCAATCCGTGGCCACTAGAGACGAGACTATCCACGTCACCCTCCCCGCCGCGACCTGACATGTGACGTCTTACGTTATTAAATCTCGGTGTTTTATTTATTTGTTTTGTATCTGCTTTTCTCTGTTGCCTAACCTGTATAGTAGCAATTGGATTCAGTGCGAGTTTCGAAAAGATACTGCAAGTTCATGAATATTTAAATATAATATGTAAGTGCATAATCATGGGTTGAATTTATGTTATGTCGCCATCACAAAAGTAGTAACATCATTCGACTAAACAGATAGTAGATATTTTTAAATGAGTAAATATAAATCAGTTTAGTTTTTTTTATAAATCAATTTAGTTAATAATGGCTCAAGTGCATAACATATATGTTTATACTAAGCATTATTAGTGACAGCAATGTAATTAAATGATGTAAATTATGTAAAGGAGACAATACATTTTTACATACCCTATTACTTAAATACTTATAAAATGAAGTTTGTATATCATAGGGACCAGAAATTATAATAAATAAATAAATATTTCGGACATCTAACACACAACGCCATCTAGTCCCAAGCTAAGCAGAGCTTGTGTTATGGGTACTAGACAACTGATATGAATACATATATACTTTTTTTTTTGTAAATACATACATATTATACATAGAAAACACCCAAACTCCGAAACAAATATTTGTAGATCACACAAACATTTGGTCCGACCCAGGATTTGAACCCGAGACCTCATGCACAGCAGTTATATTCGCTACCACTGCGCCACCGAGGCAGTCAAATTATGAACCCGACATGGTAACAAACAAAAAAATATGTACAAATATTTTGTAAGTAATGCATTGAAAGTCGTTGTGTCGTTGTCCCTTAACGTATTATATCTCGAGCAGGGACGAGCTGTCTAAGACGTGTCGATTTAGCATTCCGACTGAATTTGACATTCGCAATGTTTATTGCCATCCCATTCGGCGGGCTTCTTTGTGCGAATCTTTTTGTGGTATAATTTATCTAATTTGGAACAAAGCGGATTATATGCGGGGATGTTCACTCAATTCACGCTAGAGGCAGTCTTGAATTTTTATTAGAAGATTTTTTGTTTTTCAGTTTTGTAGCGAATGTTAAGAAACCTGGCTTAGAAATTTCTTTGTGAGCTTTCTCTTTTGTGTTCAGGATCATATTTTAAATATTTATTACACTATTTTGCATCTGACATAAAATTTTAGATCTTTTTTTGTAATCTTTATATAAATACAAAATTTCGTAAAGTCTGTTAGGATATAATTTTAGGTATATCAGAGATAAAAGGGACTAGATAAATGAAAAAAATGTAAATCGACGAGGATGAGATTCGAACCCACGCGTGCAGAGCACATTGGATTAGCAGTCCAACGCCTTAACCACTCGGCCACCTCGTCATGTCGTAAATATGTTGAAATAACAATACCATTTCATAGTGTACCTTTTTATTGAATAGGGGGCTAACGAGCAGATGCCTGATGGTAAACGATTACCGTTGCCCATGGACACCCACAACACGTCACAAGTACGTTGCCATCCTTTTGAGAAGGAGTACGCTCTTATTTTCTCACGCTATGGTTTTAATATTTCGATAGCAACATTAAAATTAAATGCATCGTATTTAATGGTCTCCCTACATCAATTGCAATTTCTCAATAATATTGCAGTGAGGGATGCGGTGTGGACTAGTGATGTAATGAATATTTGTATTCACCCATATATAAAGCAGAAGAAGCAGAAGACACAAATGTAGTAATAATACAATTATTTCCATTTTGCATTTAATGTGTATTCTCTTGTGAGAAAAACTAAGTCTCGTGGAATTCTAATGACTTTGTTAATTTAGTAAACAGAACTTTTTATAATACTCACTAAACTCAAACAAACAGTTGATGTATTTTATGTCGCGAAATTTATAGTCTACATATAAGTCAATAGCGTCAAGTGTATGCATAAATAAATATGTGATTCGTAAGAAGAAAGAAATTTAAATAAAGCAACAATAACACTTCGACTTCGACCACTTATACATAGGAGTATGTGTAAAAATAGAACGTTTCGAATGGGACCAGTATGACCGTTTCTAATACCGAGCATAAAGCCTCTGGATTTGTTCGAAGCGCTCATCCTAATACGGCATGCACCTGGACCCATTCCATTTATGCACACTCAAACTTGTACTATTGATGCATGTGTTCAAGGATTTACAGAAGCAAAGCACCGAAGTATGTCTTTGGTAGAAAATAGTTTTATAAATTGTGTTTGTTGCCATTTAAGTGTGTGTTCTATTGTTTTCTATGTATAATATGTATGTATTTACAAAAAAAAAAGTATATAAGTATTTTTATCAGTTGTCTAGTAACCATAACACAAGCTCTGCTTAGCTTGGGACTAGATGGCGTTGTGTGTTAGATGTCCGAAATAATTATTTATTTATTATTGCTAAAAGGTATTTGACACATCGGAAATCAGGTGTTCAACTATTTTACAAATGAAAATGTGTCTAGCTTTTGATTTGAATTCATCTATTACTAAGGCAAAACTTTAGCAGGGCTTTGAAAAGGTGGTGGTCCTAAATCCAAGACATATGGGAACTCCAAAAACACATATTTTAAATCTCATCTGCATCCAGCTTTGTCTGGATTCAATTCATTTTATTTAAAACTCCTAGACGACTTAGGACAGTTAAGTTATGTCTGAAAATGAAACTGATGTAAATGACTGAAATATCACGATGCCATATCTACAATAATAGTTTAATGTAACACCAAATATCAATCGTAACATCTTTATTTTGAAACCTACTAGTACATGTTCTTATAATTCTAGAGTTACAAATTCTCGTGTCGCGGTCCTCCGAAACGGAGGGACTGATTTTTATGAAATTTTGTGTGCATATCGGGTAGGTCTAAGAATCGGCTAATATCTATTTTTCATACCCCTAAATGATTAGGATGATCCACCCCTTATTTTTTTTTTTTATTTTCGTAGCAAAACATCGTTGACTGGGTCTGAGTTATGTTATATAACAGTAACGTATTTATTGTTATTTCTATTCTTAAAAGTGGCAGATGCACCGTCTATGATTAACGATTATTTTTACTAGTCCTTCTTGGTTAAAATCATTAGGTTACCTTATTCTTTGTTACGATTTCTATCAAAAAAAGTAACCGTAATTTTAACTTAGGTTGATAATAATTTAAGATTCCTCAATATCATTGTTTCTACCTGGATAGTGTTACAACTTCATTCTGCCACTTCAAAAATAATAACCCTCTAATTTGAAACACAAACATATTTAATCAAAAGCGTGTACCCGAGCCGACTCATAACATAATGAATTTATCTAGCGAGTTTAATTTAAGCAAAAGTGAGCTCTATCTGAATACATTGTTTCCGTCGCGTTGGCCGGGCGCTCATTAAGTATTATAACTTAAACGTCACAGTAGCAAATTGTGCTCGTAGAATTAATTCAGCTTACATAGAAGCCATAACAATAACTGAATATCATTATCATTCGCGCGGGGGCAGGGTTGCCACTCCCTAGGAAATGAATATTCCATTCCTAATGGACCTGTACTTTCTTTCATTAAAACTTACATTATGTGCCCCACTCCGCTCTTGAATAATTACAACACTTCTTCGGAATTTGAATGAGCCGACGCGTAGGTAATGAATCGAGAACTTCATAGATTGCTGTTTGTATTCTGAATAATTCATCTTGCTCTTATCGTTGCACAAACTGGATTTTAACAGTGCGTTTTTCCCGAAACTTTCTGCCGCGCACAGCAAAACTGTGGAATGAGCTGTCGCCTGCGGTGTTCCCGGACACATACGACCTTCAAATCTTCAAGAAAAGTGCGTACTCCTTCCTAAAAGGTTGGCAACGCACTTGTAACGCCACTGGTGTAGCGGGTGTCCATGGGCGGCGGTAATCGCTTATCATCATGCGATACGTCTGCTCGTTTGCCCCCTATATAATTTAAAAAAAACTAGTATCTTAGGCTAGGCTTACATATCGGCAAAATAACTCCTCATTTTTTCTTGATATTTTTACTAGTAGATCTATCTTGAAAGTAGCATATCATATGTGTTGTGTAGTTTAACTACGTTTCTGAGTAAGAAGCTTCAACAGCGATATACGAGCCACATTTGAAGCGTTTGCAGTCACGTATAGCGAATAACGTATCTTGTTCAAAGATTGTAATAGTGCTTCCGTAGTGACAGATTGCTTGCACGTACCAGCAACATATTTCTCTTAAGTTCGTTGCTACAAATCTTTTTGCTATGAAATAAATATCTACACCGAGCCCTCATGCCCTACATGAGGTAGGGCATGTGGTTTGTAATACAACTTTAGTTGTAGAACAACCTAAATGTATGCAAATGCATGAATATAATGGATTTGAGGATGACCTGAGTTCACCACGTTCGTTCACGTTTTCACTAAGGATCTCGGATCACTAAGAAAGTTAATTGAGAATTTAAATACTTGACTTGGAAAAAGAAAATGACTGACATTTGTCTCATGTCCTTTCGATTTATTTTTTGGATTCTGATTTCCGATTATATTATCGATATTGCATATCTCCGTACTTCTAACAAGAACTAACATATTTCCCCATTATTCTCACCTTGCCTTATTTCCATTTTCTTCTGCAGTAACATTATTTCTTTCAATTTATATTTTATTTAAAGACTAGCTGAATCTCGCAACCTCGTTTACGTCTACTATTGCCCGTAGCGTAATAATTTTCCCCCGTTTTTTAAACATTCTTCATTGGGGCTCCGCTCCTATTGGTCTTAGCGTGATGATATATAGCCTTCCTCGATAAATGATTATTCAACACTGATTTTTTTTTTCAAATCGGACCAGCGGTTCCTGAGATTAGCGCGTTCAAACAAACAAACTCTTCAGCTTTATAATATTAGTATAGATAGATACAATATATGTAGAATTTATTTTGTTATACACTTTGCCTCACTTCTTAAGGGATACATAGCAGTAGACAGTATGTAAACATTTCTGTTATTCACTAGTTATTATATTGAAACTTCATCAGCCTAAAATATCTATTGTATTATTCTTGATGTTTCTCCATACAGTTCGTTTGTTTTTACAGCCTGAAAGGCTCCAAGTTAACACATATAGTGACAATAAGAATACATTTCTTTGACTTAAGTTTACCGTTCGAATCAGGAGTATCATTGCTATCTGAATAAAAGAAAACTATTCGTACTTATTTGCATATAAAGTTTTTCAGTTTAATAGGAAACTAGGTATTTGTGGTCTGCGTAGAACAACGCTAGCGATGGACTTCGTCGGGGATGAGAAGCAATGTCTTCTAGCATAGTGTAGAACTTTGAATTTAAATTGTGCACAGTTTGAAACAAGGATATGTGCATTTCTCAGTTGTATGATACTAGTAGCAAGTGTCTGTGTCTAGGTAACATAATCACACTAGATACCTATTATCACTATTTATACTATTAATAATATATGATAATAATATTCTCATTATTACCCACACGGCTGTCTCATCCCAAACTAGGCAAAGCGATGCAGAATACCTAAGCTATGGTAACCAAACTACTAATAAACATAGTTATATGTTTCTAAATACAAACATATCGTGGATTTATTTCACCTAGACATAAAACAAGTGATTGTGCTCATTACACAAACATTTGTCCTGGATGGGAATCGAACTGACGACCTTTGATGATTCTCTTAGAAGTAAAATTAGTTTCTTTGGATATAATTTCATGTATTTAAGGTTTTATGGCACAGTGTATTTTATTTACAAAGTAGGTTGCCCCGCGGCTTCGCTCGCATTTAATAAAAAGTTGTTCTATGTTACTTCTAATACCTCCAAGAATATGTGTACAAAGTTTCATGATGATCAGTTAAGCAGTTTTCGCGTGAAAGGGTACCAAACAAACTTACATTCACATTTATAATTATGGATAAGGATTAAGGATTTGCATGCAACTCTACGATAAAACATCAACAACACATCAACAAACATCGTGTGATCAAATATTGGGCATGTGTACAAATTATCGATTCCGTTTGGCGTCACGTCTGTCAATGTGCCATTTACATGTGCACGGATGGCGGCTGATTGGCCTCTCATTTGGGCCGATTGTGCCCCACGAATACATAATTTGTGTTCGATGTCGTCACCATTAAGATAATCTCTCGCGTGACTTGGGTCAAACTGCAACCTTCCAACGTTTATCACCAATTGTTTTGCCGAATCTTACACCGTTAATTTCTAAGGTTATGTCGAGAATTCTATGAAATCTACACTGTTTCATGTAGATAGCGTATACAAAACATAAATAAATAAATAAATAATAAATATTTCGGACATCTAACACACAACGCCATCTAGTCCCAAGCTAAGCAGTGCTTGTGTTATGGGTACTAGACAACTGATATAAATACTTATATATACTTTTTTTTTTGTAAATACATACATGTTATACATAGAAAACACCCAAACTCCGAAACAAATATTTGTAGATTCCACAAACATTTGGTTCGACCCAGGATTCGAACCCGAGACCTCAAGCTTAGCAGTCGCATACGCATACCACTACGCCACCGAGGCAGTCAACATATATATTATTACATATATAACCATATCATTTTAATTTTTTAAGTTAAACTCCTGTAGGCAGGTTTGTTTGGGGAGTAAATTAATGTAAGTCGTCGTCGCTATGGTCACGTGACGTAATATATATATATATATAGTATAATAGTTTTAAGGTTTCATTTCTGTCGGTAGTCTATGTAGAATTAGTTGTTACTTTGTGTAAACATAATCACAGGAGGTTTCAGTTCTCGTGTTTGGTAAAAGTAAGATCCTTGTTAATTTTAAAATTAGTACACATAAAATACAATGTTTTCTATAATTATCGTACCTAAACCCTCGAGAACAAAATAACAGCGTATAATCGCACATTAAACTAATAAAAGTAGACTGGAACCTCAGCAAAATACCCGCATTTCTGGACTCTGAAACCACGTAACTTTGCAAACCGACAAGCACCGTCCACCATTAAAACTTATTTCCAGTACGACACAACGCACCACACAAGGCGTGCGGGCGTCACCGATGCGAAAGTAATCTCTCCCGGGTCGAGAAAATCGTTTTTAAAAGTTTACCTTATTGCTCAATACTTCCTAGAGGTAGATAACTGTACCAAAGCGAAGTTACAGACCTTTAAAATAAACTTGCTGCTGCCTCAACTCCTTAAAACTTTAAGAAGACGTGTGAAGTATGTCTTCGAACTCTTGGTCAACGCAGTGCATTTTAGTTCTGTAAATTTTCAGTGAAGAAGAATGTAAACGATAATTTTTAATGGTTGTAAAAATACATAATATTATAAAAATACTTTATACATCATCTACGATACCTAAGAGATATTTATAGGGTGATGATGCAGATGCACTCTCTGTTCCCTCTCTCTCATAATTCGATGGTACAGTTAACCGACACGATCGGGGACAGATCAGGTGCAGGACAGAAAGCTTTAGGTGCTCTCCGAGGCACGGGGGTTCAAAACTTCAAGTTCCAAACTCCGAGCTGTTATTTCTATAATCAGAAAAACTCAATAAAACGTTAGACCCGACCCGGGATTCAAACCCGAGACCTCTTGATCGATAGTCGCATACGTCAACTGCAAGACCAACGAGGCAGTTACAGTTAGTACGTATATATGTATATTACAATTTTTTCTGGCCGACAAACCTACCTAATTATTATAATGTAATGTTGATGTATTGAAAGAAAAACGGTTAACTCCAACTTCTCCGGTAACCGATACCGTAGAAAATTTATTTTATTCGTACCAATTCTAGTTTGCTCCATGGTCCCAGACTATAACAATAGGTATATTTTATGTTCAAGGTATATATTGTAGTAAGAATATATAAATTTCCTTTTCATATCACGCAGGTGTTAAGTTCCAATAAAACATATAGCGGGAGGCAAGGTCGGCTGCCCCCCGAGGCTGTTACTAATGCAGATTGCGTTGAGAAGGTCATATCTAAATCACAGGATAGAGAATAACGTCAGTACTTTATCTTAACTCACCACCTGCCGCCCCCCTCCGCCTGAGTTATAACATCGGTTCTCCTTTTGTTGTTTACGAATGAGTTTTTCACGCTTTTCTTCGGCCGCGGACCGGTTCTTCGACACACCTGCTATTCTCCCCTGTTGTTATATTTATTGTACTCATTTTATGTATATTGTAAGTAGTATGCGATGTTGGGAACTTATCGTTGTCGATGTTTTTATTATAAGCGCGTGTCAAGACTTGGAAATATTTGCGAATGTTAACGTATAGTGATGTGTTCGAGTCATTCACGTGTATTCTTCTATTATTCGTTTCGCGAGGATATTTGACTGAAGGTACGTGTTATTATTACGCTGTACTGTGTACCTTAGTTATGTAATATTTCGAAGCATACATTTTTCTCAATAGAATAACGCTTAAATGAACCTTGGATTATATAACATATATTTCGTCATTTGTTTAATATTACCAGCTTAATATAATGTTATTATACATTTCTAATAAAACAATTCATAGGTACATTGACGTTAATAAATGAGTCAGTTATAGATAATAGTTTGTAATACTCAGTTAAAGAGTTGATTCGCTGTTTAGAAAAGTTTTGAACCACGAATTTCAAGTTGACGATAAATTGTGATACGATGATAAACTCTTATCATCTCACTACTGGACATTGGTCTCTCCTAAGCAAGAAGGTTTTAACTTACTATACCATGTAGAACCAGCAAAATAAAATTAAACACCGTGTCGTGACAGAACGAAAACAGATTAACAAAAACGTAAATTCCCGCATTCCTGTTTGGGAGCGTTTTGATTGAATTCTGACGACCTTATTAAGCCATTGGCGGGCGGCCAATAAGGGAGCATTGGCTCTTTTTCTGCCAATGACGAGTGTTGACTCTACCCAATGCAAATAAGAGAATATATTGAAAATTTACATGCGATTGTAAATGATGAAATGGGATACGTGAAATGTTGATTGTGTTTTGTTTTTAATGTTTAATTGTTGCGGCGTTTAGTAAGCGTCGTTCGTGAATGTGTGACCTATGTGTACATGTTATCGCTTGACCTGTCATATAGAGTAATTATTGTTAACGACACACGATATCAACACTAACATGAATGCATTTACTAGAAAATAATTTTCTGAGTCATACTTAGTTATCTAGATCTAGCCTAAAATACCTTTTGTTTATTATTGAGCCACATATATAAACCATATATATACTTATATATTTAAATGTCAGTACATATATAAATTTTGATACAAGATTTTGCCGGTGGCTTTGCCTGAATGTCTCTAGGTTATTGCGACATTGAAAAGCCTGTACTTAATCAAAAATTAAAGTATCTCCATGCCAAATTTCATTGAAATCGGTGCAGCAGTCTAGATATAAAAGCGTAATAGACAGATAAACAGAGAGCGGATATTTACTTGTACTTATCATGGAACCTACTAAACGTAGTGGAAAATTCGATAGTGTACAAAAAACTGTATTCAATTGAATACAGTTTTTATTATAAATTAAAATGTTCACCTCATAAAAATATAGGTATCCCAAAAGTGAATATTGATAATTTTATGCTGAATATTTTATTCCTGTATTGCCTCTACGTACGATAGAGGATATTAGCGTTGGCGCTTTGTGGTATCGTTATAGTTTTAATTTCAGTAAGTACGGGCGTTAACTGGTGGACCGCAGTTACTGCATAGTGTTGTGCATAAGGTAGGTAAATATATGAATATAGTATGCAATACCGAGTGCAAACACAATTCCACTCAGAGCTTGAGTGTGAGTGCACTCTCTTTTGTTTGTTACGCGATTAATTAATTAATATGTATTGTCTATGTAATTAATATGTATGTATTGTATAATACCTGGATCCCTGTTTTGTTTGCTGTACGTTTTAATGTTATATTCATGTGTTGATTTAGTAATGTTAGTGTAATGATTAATTTGAAAACTGCCTCGTTGGTCTAGTGGTTAGCGTAAGCGACTGCAAATCAAGAGGTCTCGGGTTCAATTCCCGGGTCGGACTGCTGTTGGCTTTTTCCTTTTTACAAGAAATTCCTAATAGCAGCCCGGAGTATGGATGATGGCAGTGTTTCCTGCCCGTGCTTCGGAGAGCACGTTAAGCCGTCGGTCCCGGTTGTCATGAACATCTATGGCAATCGTTATTGGGAAGTCAGTCCCTCAAATATACTGACAACTAGTTCAACCTTCGAATTCAGTTCGCCCTCAGGGTTGCGGAGGTCAGATGCCGGTCGCTCTGTGTAAAAACTGATATTCAGGTAAAACCGGTTGAACTGGTAGCGGACCCCAAATATTGGGAATAATAAAGGCTAGGAAGATGATGAGTGTAATGATAAATTTGACAATTATTACGGTTTTTTTTTAATGAAATAAAGTATTAAAGGTTTTCTACTACGGATGTGTTATTCAAAGAGTTTCTTCAACATCAAAAATACCTGCTTAGTAAGAAACAGTTTTAGTAGACACAGAAAGCAAAGGGTTATGTTTCTATATGCTGCTGCCTCGGTGGCGCGAGTGGTAGCGTAAGCGACTGCTGTGCTTGAGGTCTCGGGTTCGATTCCCGGGTCGGACCAAATGTTTGTATGATCTGCAAATATTTGTTTCGAAGTTTGGGTGTTTTCTATGTATAATATGTTTGTATTTACATAAAAAAAAGTAAATATATATTTATATCAGTTGTCTAGTACCCATAAAACAAGCTCTGCTTGGCTTGGGACTAGACGGCGTTGTGTGTTAAATTGTCCGAAATATTTAAAAAATTATTACGATTAGGTGACTAATAGAATAATAGGACTTTCAAGCTTTCATTCACACACACGCACAGGGACCAACTTTCTTTTCCAACAACTTCCTTTTTTCATCTATGGTTTCAATTTCGATAAAATCTGCTTGCATTATTCTACATTCCCACAATTTCAAAATAAAGCCACTGTGTTAATTTCTATCACCCTCATATAACCTTTGTGACTTCTAAAATTATGTGTATCTAGCTAACCCTTCGAGATACCGCCATACCTAAGTTTCGGAAACTTGTTTTAGTATTATATACACCTCAGGTATTCAAGGGTAGTGTACAATCGCGGACTAATAAAATATAACCATATATATGTATATTTTTTTTTACTTACTTTTTTACTACACAAACCTTATCCTAACAGTAAAAAAATAATTGTCCAATTTGGTGCAGGCGATTGAAAGTTATGCACGTACGTTTATTTCGGTGATTCGTTTTTATTTCTATAACATTTGTATAGGTTATGCATTATTTAAAAAAAGCTTCAATTTGAGACATTGTTTAGCACAATATACAAGTTTTATTTACAATTTCCCCGCTGCTTCACATAATTATGTTCGTCTGACCCCGACGTTGCCATCTACAAAATATTTTATAAATTTGCGACGAGCGACGAAAAAGTTCACTTTGAAATTCCTCTTTTAAAATAAAATGTTAGTAACATATAAAGTTAAATTATAGTAAGACGTAGAATAATAGGAGAGTGTTACTGTATCCACACAGAGAAGAGAAACAAACCTGCATGCTGATATCGAGTATCAGGCAGATATTTTCTTATGCAGAAACATCTAGATATTCAACGAACGCTATTTGATTATAATAAAAAAAGTAATATACAATTGATATTTCGTTTTTAGTCTCTCAGATATATTTCCTGCTTTATAATTTCTTCTCTAATATTTGAACAGTCCAAAGTTTTTCTTTATGATTTTATCTTTGTCTACACTTCAATTCTTATACAAGTACAAGTTTATGCTTCGATTTGTGTTCACTGTAATTATCTTAGCCATGTGCGTCAGATACCCTTATAATATAGTTATAGTGCTTATGTATTTGTATATAGAGTTTATGTATCTGTTGTATTTATATATAGACTTATGTATTTAATGCTTTGTTATGCATTTTTGGTTGTTTAAGTATGTACTTTATGTGCGTCTACCGTACAAGATTTCTGCACAACACAAAGGTTGACTGGTAGAGAATGCCTTGGTTATTAATTCGGCCGATGTATAAAAGTGCATAAATAAATAAGTTATTAAATACTCTACCTACCCCTCTGGGCAATAAGCGTGACTCTATGTATGTATGTGAATATTATGTATGTATGTATATTTATATTCCAAAACGATAAAGAAGTCATTCAATTTAAAACTATACTTACAATCTTGTATTTCTATTTCTATGTGGGTATGTCCAATAGAGTAATCATAGGTGTCTACTGCCCTGCCCTACACGAACTTACAATTTATGAATGACAAGATATATTCGCATTCAATGGACAAAAAACTAATTTCTTTAACCCAAGACATTCTCTGTTAAAAACAAAGTTCACTCTGGTTGTAAATTATTAAGAAAAATGAGTTATTGAGCAAACTATGTATAAACGCAAAGCATACCATATCATTGCTAAGAGAATGTGAAATGAAATAAAGTTGAATGTTACGTAAAGCTTTTCCTAACGAACGATTTTAAAAGATGCCTTAACACGTATATGCTGAAGGCACATTAACAAAAGTAGTGTACACGGTGCAATTTGTAGCCCACAACCCAATGTACGCTAATGTTCAAGAACATTAAGTCGGCGGATTATCTGGCTAAAGCCCTAAAGTCTATGGTCGCCTTCAATGTTCATAAGATCTTATAATACCTTTTAACCTTTTTTGATCATCACTGGAGTTTATTAAGTAGATTACGTTTAAGATTCTCGGCTTTAGCTCGCTTTAGTTATATATGGTAGAGAAATATGATTGTCGATGAAATATTTACACCTGTAAATTAAGTTTAGATCATATTATACAGCTGTGACTATTTTTTAATACTAATTCTTAATTCTAGTAGGTAGGTATATATACTTAATTATAAAATTTAATTAATTTTTTCAAGCTTTTATTTAGTTTCACCTGTCCCGATGGTTGTTTGTAATCAAATCTTGCAAGTTAAATGTGATCCACTTCCCGATTTCCGATTGAGTTGAAATATGATATATACTCGTATCATATTAGTTCTGATGGCAATGCAATGAAGAATAACAAAATGGCGGCGTACATATTTCTGAACAACACATCCAATATGGGTATAAAATGAAAGGGTTTAAAGTTATTTTTTATTAACAAGTAATAAAAGCTTGTTTTAAAAAAAACTTTTTAAATTAATCACTTGTTTAATGATGACCTCCGTTTTACAGTTTTGTGACTTTTAGACATACTCATGGTTTTTCTTCACCCTCTTCTCGTAACAACCAATGGTATGACCAATAGGAAACGTTGAGAAATAAAACCTTTTAAATAATTTTATCGCGTTACTTCATTGGCGGAACTTGTTAATTAGATTAAAATTGCATAAGTCTAGTTTTATAGTTCATTTTTGATGAAGACATCCAGCTGCGAATCTAACTTTAATTCAAGTGTTCTTGTAATGATGTTTTAATATTACATCGTAATTGTATCTATAACCTAAAAGCATAATCCAAGTATATATATAAATTAAAGGCACCTAATCTAACACTTTGTGGAAAAACTCTCGCTCTTACTGTTCGTGTTTAATTTTGCATCAATTTTCATTACCCACAATTTAAGGCCTCTATTTCCTTATTTAATCATACTTCAAAACACTCCCGGATCGAGCGTTCCCCTAATCCCGGCTAACATAAAATTGATATTCTCCTAACAAAGCCTTTTAAACCGCATGAAAAGTGGATGATAAATGGTGATCGCGCTATTATGTACCAGTGTACCTACCTTCGCATTCAGCGCTAATAGAAATAGAAGGAAGGAATAGAAGAGCTGGCGGCCCGATGCACTTTGTGTCCCCCTCCCGCTTTATAGCTTGCGGTTCAGTGATGAGATCAGAGGGGAAACTGCGTGATAATCTTTTGACCACAACACTGGAAAAATTTCGAATGAGCTCTTTGTACGGAGGACTAAACTTTCGACAAATTGCTGCAAAATTCTTTGTTAACTTTGACTGCCGTACAAGAAGGATCTTTTGCTATTAGTCGATTTATTTCATACTGGCAGCTTTTCAACTTGTGTTTTTTTATTTTAGTTTTAAGTTTTATATTACTTTGTTTAGCGGTGTATTAAAATATCATGAATATTATAAATACTTTTTAGGGTTCCGTACCTCTAAAGGAAAAAATTAAACCCTTATAAGATGACTTTATTGTCCGTCTGTCTGTCTGTCTGTCTGCCTGTCTGTCTGTCTGTCAAGATCCTTTTCTCAGGAACCCGTGGAGGTATCAAGCTGAAATTAATATCAATTACTCAAGTCTACTGTCCCTTGGAGCTGTGAGAAAGCTAAACTTCTAAGCCAACGCAATCAAAAGATACAGCCGTTTAGGTATGCTGCAAATTTTCGACACTCGCAAGGGAATCAACTTTGACTCAGAATCTTTAAACTTGTTTTACGGAACCCTCAGTGCGCGAGTCCGACTCGCACTTAGACGATTTTTTATTTCAGTTCTTGTTTGGCATATTAAATTGCATAGGGCGGACTAAATACCAACGGACATTTTCTACAATTCATCCTAAAGAACATGGTCATGGTCATTCAGTCATGCTATTTTTAAGCATAAGGAAGAAGTCTTTGGCAACTCGTGAGCTTATTATTAACGTCATTAACGTATTTCATTAATAAGTGTATATGCAGTAGTCTAAAATACATTATATCAATCTTTCCAAAGAGTCAGGTGTGTCGTATTTTGAACCAGTTGAAGAGCCGCTAAATACATAACACTCACGGGAGTCAAATCGTATCTCCATAAAACAAATATTAATACTTGCGTGTCCTGGTTTTATCCTAAAATTAAAACTAACAGTATAATAAACTCTTGAGTAACTTAAATAAATAGCTATAGCTTAGCTTTATTTGAACATCAGGTTATTACGAATATACACAATAAATGTAATGTACGCGTCCTTATCGTTTAAATTATTTCTTTTAAACAATTTTAGATGGACGGCATTCATTTGCAACTGGTGCTAGGTAAATAAAAGTTCGAGTGATAAATAAGATATTATACCTATAAGGTATTGAAATTTATAATACATGAATTTAATTAATATAAAAAGTAGTGTATCAACCGTGGGAGAGCCACGATTCGGCATGCATGGGCCGCCTCACAGAAAACCGGTGTGAAACAACGCCTGCGCTGTGTTTCACCGCGTGAGTGAAGACACCGGAGGCCTATACCCCCATTCCTCTCCCCATCCCCAAAGACCGGCAATGCACTTGTGACGCTTCAGGTGTTGCGGGTGTCTATGGGCGGCGGCGTCTGCTCGTTTTCCCTATTACATAATAAAAGGTAAATAAATGAAATCAAATTCTAAACTTAGTAGTAAACGATTGCATAAACTGACAGTGATTTAAATACATAACGCAGTATGGAGTTACATAAATGATTAACCGTACCATATCTCACTAAACAATAAATATTAGTGCCGGCACATTCAGTTTGAATGTCAAAATATGTGTGTTTAGTTATGAATAAGTGGGTAATTATGTAAATCGATGCTGTATTTACGCCGGTCGTCGGATTATATGAATACAAACGCCTACAGGTTTTATGATAATATTGAAATGTATTACACTTAAGGACCTCACTTTTACGTTGTACCTGACAGTATAACAATTTTAGGATCATGAAAACCCTACCTTTCTCCCTTGAACACTTTTTCTCTATACTTCAATATTTAATTTTATGTTAAAAGGTAGCATTCAAAAAAGGTTTATAGTTGAAAACGTTATGTCTGTAGGCGAATCTGGCATTTTTCTCAGACCTCAATATATACGTTAACTGAAAGGCTGTCATGTTAAAGTGAACGTGGTTCCGAGCTATAAATATTTTGTAATATTTAAATAAAGCTGCAGTTGTGAAACTAAGTAACATTTTGGCGTCAGGTTTGGAGTTCAGGAAAAACTTGTATACAAATGATCTCGAAACAATGAAAGCAACTTTAACGATTTCACGTATAAAACGAGAAGAGCATTCTCTTTTATTTCTGTTTGTATCCAATACTATCGGATTTCGTTACACGCGCGCCTCGCTACGATTTTACAATATCTCGAATTTTCCAATGTGCATGTCACATCTGGTTTGATGGCGGCAAGTTTTTATATATAATATATATTAAAACTTTCCGCCATAAAAACAGATAGCGGATTTTTTGGTTAAATTTATTTCAAGTGTGTATTTTTAATTTGCACTTCAAGATATCAGTCAAAAGATATAACATTAATGATGGTAATCGCCTCCCTCTTGTTGCTGATGAGATCCTTTCCATTCAAAACATACTTTATTAATAAAAAATCCGTAACAAAATGTGCTCGTCTTTTGACCGTTGCCGTTCTTCATAGTTTCAGTTATTCATCGCAACGCCGACTAATGCCAAGAGCCCTTCTCGCGAGGGTTGCCTTTGAAATCATCTCACTGACGGCCTCTTTGCTACTAAAAAGTAAATGACGTTGTGAAACGTAGACTTCAGTCATACATTGCATTCACACGGACTCCCGGACGGCTGTACAACCTAGTTTTGTCACTTCGCTTTTCAAACTAATTGCCTCTTTCAGTTTTAAAGGCTGAAGTGCATCATTATTTTAAGAAATAATTTATTTCAAATATTTCTCTTCTCACTAATTAGTACTTTGAAAAATTGCAACTGCATTACGGTGAAGATCATTCAGAGGCTTGTGTTAATTCAAATAGAACAACTCTGTTAGTGTTTAAGGAATAGCATACTAGGTGGTTTAACGCATTTCATGACTTTTTTACGTAACGTTAAATATGAAATTTGAACATCAAACAACGTTTATATAAAAATCAGTTGTCAATACCAAACACGCCAACAGCGCTCCTAGATGGAGCAAACATTGGAATCCAGATATACGTTTTATTTATTGACATCTGGCTTCTACGACGCATCGTGGGATAAGCCACATTACTTTTCTCCAATCCTATACTGATATGTCGTTATTCCAATATACTTATAGTCTGTAATTTAGCTTTTCTTTTTCGTCTGAATTTCTAGAAACTTGCTCCCTGTTCTCGATAAAGAGATTTGTGTACTTTGTAATTTAACACCTCGTAGTCGTACTTGTAGTAGCTTTGTAGTCGACATTATTATGCTTCGACCTATCAGTGTTGCAATCAAAGCAGTATTTTCTAAATTTTTGTGTTACACGGTATTATTTTGTATTTGTATGTCGAAGAATGCACTTAATAACAAAAATGTAAGCTTTCCACGAAATGATTTTAAAATACTAACAACATGGTTGTGGAGGTTTGTGTTTGCTATTTGAAATTAAAAAAAAAAAAAAACTGGCTATATTTTTGCTTTAGTTATTCGTAGTTTGTTGGCTGAGCACAATCCAATGAAAACTAGAGGTATCACGTCCATTATATCGAAGTGAGCATTGAACGAGTTCAGATATCGGAAATAAAACGTTGTCGGGAATGAGAGCGGTTTCCGATATTAGGCGATGCGTCATACAGGCGCACATTTGTAATGTATTCATCGCATCACGACCCCAACCGTGGTAATTCGAACTGAACTCGATTTATATTGAGTTGCACCTTACAGGTGTTGCCTTAATCTGTGGAGTGGGAATTGTAATAAAAACTCGACTTCATTTCCCATTCAGGGGTAGGTGAAATCTAATTGAGTACTGATCACCTTAATTATGAGATGAAAAAATTCAGAGAGACTCACTAAAAATACACGAATGTACATGAATCGACATAAAAGGAAGATTTTAGAAATCAAAACTATTTAAATGCTCATTACAGTAAACCAATAGATTTCCTGAGTAATAGAATAATAGTATGAGTTTAAGTAATCTCGATTGATTAAGTACCTACATATTAGTACATCAAACTAGAACGGAATGTGTTAATCCTTTATGTATGACTCTGTCAAAGCCTCAATGAGAATTAGTTCCAATTACAAATCATAATTTGGCAGACGATATTATAACAACATAATTGGACATTTGATCATCCTCCGTCGAATTAGTATTAGCATCTATTAATTGCTATCTATAGTATATAATATACAGTTTCTTAGTTAGTAGTATATAGTCATTTACTTTCTTCAAGAGTTTGTCTTATTAGAAGCGTTGCTTACTATCAGAAAATATTATGTTGAATGCGTTTACTCGTTTTAAAGTAGCACATTATCTAATGTGGTAGAGCATCCCGTGATTCGGGGTAAGGGGGGAGAAGAGGCTCGTTAACCCCCCTAAAAACAATAAAACTAATTTTTGTGCCGCCTGAACATTTAATCAAACCACATGATACGAAGTTCGAATAACCGAAGTATACAATCATTTGATTGAATTCTAGAGAATTCTTGAAACATTATGGGTCAATCTAATATATAAAATTCTCGTGTCGCGGTGATTGTTACAAAACTCCTCCGAAATTGCTGGAACGATTTTTATGAAATTTTGTGTGCATATCTGATAGGTCTGAGAATCGGCCAATATCTATTTTTCATACCCCTAAACGATAAGGGTGACCCCTAATTATTTTTTATGGCAAAACAACGATTTCCTCCCGGTCAGCTAGTATTCTTATAAAATTTTATCTTCGTGAAGAAATAACGACGCGCTGTATTCAAGTTTCAATTGAAGAAATCAATAAGTTTGTGTCAAGGAATTGCCCATTACTGTATCGTGTCCTTACAACATATAAAACAGTATTCTATTTTGTAGTTTGTATATATGTACCATAATATGCATACTTTATTTCAAAAGCAACGAACACGTTTCCTTGTGAAACTAGACAGAATTTGTTTTGTACTTTTTAGTGTATTTGATAGCAGCTGTCGCAAATGTAACACGGAGAGCAGAAAATTGCATACATATTACAGAGACTATTTTTATTTATATCGATACTTTTATTGATGAAACCATTGTTTTTTTATGGAAAGGGGGACAACGAGCATGCGTATGAAGTATGGTATGACGGCGTCACAAGTGCGTTGCCCGCCTTTGAAGAAGGAGTATGCTCTCTCACGAAGATTTATTGAATCGTTTTAGGCATTAGCCGAAACAAACAGACGTATAGAGAAAATTTATGTATTTTTTAAAATTATTTTTAAAGTACTATGTTATCCTTGGTTGCCTAAGTAAATAGGTTAAGTAAGATAGTTTAGGTTAGCAATCAACTTTGGGTGACAACTTGAAAAATGTGTTTAAAATTCAAGATTAAGTTTTCATTCTAGACTAAAATTTTTACTTACTTTAATGAATATTTTAGTAGTCGCCTGCTCCCGTATTAGATTTACTCTCTACGTGTCTGAATACGTTGTACATCTGATATTATTCGGAAAAAAGATCTTTCGGAGTTCATCATCATAATCAAGCATTCAACTTCTGAACATATCTCTCCTATTGCACAACGCTCTAATCTATTTTAGGCTTCTCGCATCCAACTCGAAAAAAGAAAGTAATATGTTCAATTTGATTTGTTATACTGGTTTACATTTACCAGTCTGTAATATTATAATTAAAAAAATAAGCAAAAAGTGAAACTGCATCGGCCGGGAATCGAACCCGGGCCGCCCGCGTGGCAGGCGAGCATTCTACCACTGAACCACCGATGCTTGTGTTATATATGCGAATTAATCTGTTACATTATTACTTATTATTTTTCAGAGCAATCATCTGTTAAATTAAAATATCATTAAATACAAGTCTACTTGAACAATACGGCTTAGATTAGATCTAATAACTTTAGTTTATTTTACTACTGTTCTCAGAAATTGATGGATTTTTCAAAATCTTTTATTAATTCGTTCAATCGGGCCTGATTGATTTTTTATTACCAAACCTATCTCGTTTTTCCGCTGTATCATGGTCAAAATTGAATAAGAACCTATGATTCAGAAACGTGTTGTATTTAGGTTTTTTATTCGACGTCACGTACAGAATTTCATTTATACGTCGAATTTGTACATACACATAAAGATTTGTACGTATGTATATACATAAAATTTATACATATATACGTAAGGATTTGTACAACTACATATAAAAGTTTTAATGTTTCTACCATTAAGTACATGCTTTATGCTATATCATTTGTGTTAAAATGAACTCATTACTTTGAGTCGTAGTATACCTAGAATTGCTTTGTAGAAGCTCTGTAATGTCAGTGTTATTACTCGCAATTCACTAATATTTGTCTTGAACAAGCCAGAGTATGCCATACGTCACTAGCTAAATATTAAACCTAGAACATCCCAGCAGAGATTAATTTGTCGTCACTCGCACTTTACGAATGCGCCGCGTAGCAGATGTAACTGTTGGTGTGTGTCATAAGCGGTAGCGGGTATGAGGAGCGTTTAAAACTAGGTGAGCCGGTGAACTTCGTAACCATCTACATAGGTATATTTGTGTTATTTGCAAATTTCTAAACGCACCTATAAATGTTTGAAAACCAAGTGACAAAGTTTTATTTCTAAAAAAACTAAAGACGACCAATGTTTCACGGCACACAGTAAATTTGTATTGGATAATTAAATTGTAGTCTTTAGTATTTTTGATTCTCATCGGTTAAACCTTCCCTGAACTTTCATAAATATTTCAAGATCGAAATTAGGTAAATAGGTCCAGCCATTCTCGAGTTTTAGCTAGACAAACGAATAGCAATTCATTTTCATATATATATGGATAGATTTGTCACCAGAACATTTAAGGTGCTAGCTGCTATATAATACCTCACAAAAAGTTATAATAATAGTGTTTCGAATTTTGTAAACGTTTTATAGAGACTACTCCAACAAAACCATACCACACGTAAAAAAACTATTTCGAAGTTTATATACCTATAGCACTTGTTTCTGATTGTGCTGAAATTTTAAATAAACCATTAGTTCTAAAGAGAATGAAGTTGTATATAATTGATATAATTATTAATCCAAAATGACCGCTGTAACAAAATGGCGGCAAACATGTTTCTGACCAACTTAAAGCTATTTTTTTATTAACAAGTAACTAAATTTTGTTTTTAATTTTTTTTTAAATTAATCACGTGTTAACAAACCTAGATAGACCAAGATAACTCTCTCTCAAGTTTGAATGTGAAGGTTTGTATTGGTTTGGTAAGCGTGAGGTAGTAAATGTTGAATGCGTTATACAATATGCAAATAACACTTACACTAGTGTTATATGACCTTATGTGTGACCTATGACTATAGGTTACAATTAGGCATTGAATTAATCTTATTTCTTCCACAACGTAACGCTTGTATAATACATACACGGCAACTTATTATAGTACTAACCATGAAACTTACTCCATTAGTGCTTTATATAAATTTATATAAATTTTTCTTGTCCTACAAATTTTGCACGTAACTAGAGTACATTTAGGCAAGTAAACTTTTAATGTTGTTACTTTTATGTACTGTAAAACGTAGTTTAGATGGATGGCCAAAGTTAGTACTAATGTAGAATAAAATTATACACGTGAACGTATATGTATATGTTTTTCATTAAATTTTAAATTAAACTGTATTATATGTTAATGTTAATATCACCTTTTTAAATTAGGACTGCACGGTTGGCCTAGTGGTTAAGCGATCACTACACCGCTTGCTATGCGCCTAGTGCCGTGGGTTCGAATCCCACGTAGGATATCACTTTGTGTGATCCACAAAATGTTTTCCCGAGTCTGGGTGTTCTTTGTGTCCGTTACATGTATGTTTGTAAAGTCCCCCGCGACACAGGATGTAAATTCCTAAAGCGGGTGTTGTCTTTTTGAAAAATAAATAAATAACCGTTTTACCTAAAGCAATTGTAGCAATTTGCGTTAAATATTATGAATATTGTTTTACGTCTGATGCTCACACCTTATGGCAAGGGCCAAACACGGGTAGGGTCTTCGTCGTTGGCCTCCGCTGACAAGGGTCCAAATCAGAGATATTAATTTGTTGGGTGCGCTGTAAATTAACGGTCGCGAGTTCGTGTAACCGAGTTACATCACACAGTCCACAGAGGGCCGGATAATTTGTAACGCGAGCGAGTAATAATTTCCGGTGGTTGTCCCTTTAGTACGACGTGTGTAGGATTAGATGTTAAGAAGGGTAAATAGTTCTCGCTACCTATTTTCGTGTGTGTAGTTTTGTTTGGAAATCGGTAGAGGTATGTTGCTAAGCGCGTTAGAAGATTTGTGTACCGATAACCAAAAAATATCGTTTTCTTTTGGCGAAGGATCGAGATCTCTTTTTTTAACCGACTTCAAAAGAAGGAGGTTATCAATTCGACTGTATTTTTTTAATTTGTTACCTCATTACTTTTGACTGGTTGAACTGATTTCGATGATAGATTTTATTTGTAAACTGTTTCTTCCCGTGTGGTCCCATTTGAATTTAGTCTAGTTCTTAAAGTCGGTTTTTTGTTTAGATTTGTGATTTTTATTTTATTTATAAGTAGCGGGGTCGTTGTACAACATATTCATAAAACTAATTAAATTTCAAAGTGTTGTATAAATGTTCAAAGAGTATAAAATACAAGGTGTCTCAAAAGAAATTTCATATGTAGTGGATTGATTAAAAAAAAAGGAAGCGGTATATAGAAAAAATGTTTATTTATTGTTAAAATACACTTTTTGGGAATTCATTTCTTAAAAATAATATCGTCTAAATGTAAACCCTCACGTTGTTGGCACTCATTTAATCGAACAGTAAAATTACTTATGACTGCTCGACAGGTGGAGTGAGGGATGGCTGCCATTTCGTGACGGATATTTTCTTTCAAATGCGCCAGTGAAGTTGGTTTATTGGCGTAAACTTTAGATTTAAGATAACCCCATAGGAAAAAGTCCATAGGGGTTAAATCTGGGCTACGTGGAGGCCAATTTATGTCACCTCTCCGGGAGATCAATTTTCCTGAGAAAATTTCACGAACACGTGGCAGAGATATATTGGACATGTGTGAAGTTGCTCCGTCCTGTTGAAACCATGTTCTTTGGTTATAGCCAGGAAAGTTTTGCAGTTCAGGTACCAAGAAGTTGTCTAACATCTCCACATAACGCTCTGAATTCACTGTAACTGTACGCCCCATTTCGTCTTCAAAAAAGTAAGGGCCGATAATTCCTCGCGCCGACATGGCAGCCCATACGGTCACTTTAGGCGAGTGTAGGGGTTTCTGATGTTTGCGTTTCGGATTGGCTGAACTCCAGTAGCAGCAGTTTTGCTTATTTACGTGGCCATTAAGATGAAAATGAGCTTCATCCGAAAACAAAATGTTGGTAAACGTTGAAAATCGCTCAATCATCTGATTTACGAAATTAAGCCTCTGACCGGCATCTTGGGGCTTTAATTCTTGCACCAATTGAATTTTGTAGGGGTGCAGCTTTAGATCTTTGTGCATAATGCGATGTAATGATGATCTATGCACATTTAAAGCACTCGCGCGCTTCCGAATTGAAAGGCTCGGGTCGTCACGTACAGATTGATTAACACTCTCCACGTTTTCTACCGTTCTTGATGACCTAGGTCGCCCGGATTTTGATTTATCCAGCGTTGATCCAGTCTCTTCAAACTTTTTAACCCAATGTCGAATGAGAGGAAGGCTTGGCGCATCATTTAAGTGGCGAAAACCTCGAATACTGCAGAATTTTCTACGCGCGACAGTTGTCGAATCACCGTTCTTGTAAAACTCTCGCACGCACAACGCGCGGTCTGCTCCCGAGAAACGCTCCATAGCGACTGAATCCCCAAGAGCCAAGCTACCAATTGACATAACCCCCGCACCCCTCAAGTACGCAGCGTTCACGCAGTAAGCTAAACAAATATAAAATTTCTTTTGAGACACCCTGTAGTAGTTTTTGAAAATAATGAAGTCACACATTGAAAAAAAAGTGTATATTTATATCTATATCTATTCGTAACAGGTGTTTAAAACCCTTGTTTTTTTAATTTAGTGAGAGTATTTTAAATTCTGTCTACTTAGGGTTATTTACTCAACGTATTTTCTAAAACTTATTATAAAGAGTTGTTGTACTGTATTTAGTCATCAATAGAACCTAAGAGATATATATTATTTAATTATTTTACTAACATTTTAAAGATTTATTTCATCGATCAATCGCGTTACGATAAGGATAGTTAAAATTCGGCCTTCGAGAAAGTAATAAAATTTATATTAGGTCGTCAAAAACTCAACAAATGGACGTATTAGAACCTTAAGGCTTAATCCAGAGTTGAGTTACAAGAGACTTGAGTATAGAAATATTAAGATTTCACTATTAATATCATTATTATATTAATGTTCTTCTGGTAGTTCAACAGTGAAGAAGTGATGAAAATAATTTTTATTTTTTGTTGAAGTCGTTATGGAAACAAGAAAAAAAATAGCGTTCTTTTCGTTTTTGAAATCTGAACTTTGAAATTAATTTGGCTATGTAATACAAAATGCTAAATGATTATCTAGTACTTATTAGTTACACTGTCTCTTTGTGACAATTGGAATCACATAAATTAGCACTAAAAGTTTCGTAGAATATTAATGTTATTGACAAACATTCCACCAATTTGACTTAATTCCAAAGTAGAACCAATCGCGTATTCCATGGTTTTAATTGAAATATTATTCTTTAAATAGTATAAATCAAATATCAAAGTGCTATAAAGTTCCATCGTGTTGTTTTGGTAGCGAACAATTTGAGTTATGCTCAGTGACTTGGAATTTTTGGAATGTAATGCGAATGCTCCTTCGAGCTCACTCTGGAACTTCGACAATTAATTAAAAGTTTTAAGAAGAGGCCCTCCCCAGTGTCTCGGCAGCTTGTGACTGATGGGTAACACCAACTATATACACTTTATTTCGCCGACATATTTACGATCTAAAGTTTAAACGAGTGATAAAAACTTTGGATTACGCTGTTGAATATCATTTATTTTATTGCAGGCCTCGGTGAGGGTGTAAAATGTAAATGAAGTTTATATTAGCATTAACTGCTGCTAATTTACTATTAGATAAATAAAGACGCACCGGAGACTCGTTTAATGGTTGAGGTTAATAGTTGAGAGATAAAGTCAAAGTTTAAATTGTCCATTATTAATTTACTTAGTACGAAGCAGTCATAATAATGTTCCTCTTTCGTGAAATCAGTTTAAGAGTTATTTGTGTATAAGCAGTTAGTTGTTAAGGTAATTGTACTAATCTCAGGTATAAACCCGGTTATAAACTTTGTACTTTCTAAATAACGTTTAGTATCGGGAGTGTGCGCTTTGTAACCACACAATATACTAATGTAGTACAGATAAACTTGTAATAGATTCAATGCTCACACGGGTTATGTTCAAATCACATATACTTTTACATGTTTGCCTGTTGCAATGGTTGCCTGTTGCAATAGTTGCCTGTTGCAATAGTTGCATGTTGCAATGGTTGCCTGTAAGAGATTGCATTCGGGCGATAAGGACGCCAATTGTACCTCTTAGTTTTAATTTTCTTTTTGAATTATCTGGTGTACAATAAAGCGATTATTAATAATAATAATTTATTATTTACATTGCTGCGCTTTACCTACAAAAAAATGTAAAAGTATTACTAGTCTATGTTTGTGTTACGCTTCTATTGCATTTTGATTGCTATGATATTAAATAAATTAGAATTTAAAAGCAAGAGCAAGTCTTTAAATATTGCATCACGTAAATTTCAAGGGTTCATTTCCTATCGAATGACTTACGATAAACTGTGACCCTTGTAATAAGCAAGTGACGAAGTTCAAAGATCCAATATTTCAACTCAAGATTGTCGATATTAATTTCTAATTTTGATTACAACTTCCAACGAGAAGGGTGCTCGGCATGAGGACTGCCCACTTGATATTATTCCACTTTATTATTGGCTACATATTTAAAAGGTCGCTGGGATTTTAATTAGTCTTTATCAACTTTTGAACTCTTAAATCATCTTTATGGCTATTTAATTTATTTCTCAGCTGCTCCCTTTTGAAATAAAATTTTCCTAATTTTGCGACATGGAAATGCTACCAATAAATACTAAAGCGTGCAAGCTGTGAAGTAATTCCAATAAAGTGAAGTCCATCAATTTGCCCTAAAATTATTTCGGAGAAAAATCAGTTACGCCTGACCGTAATCAAACTTTAACGGTACGGGTGACATCGCAACAATACTGTTAAGCACATAATAAGTTAATCTTGCGTCATACATTCGCTGCGGCGTTTCCAAACGAGGTGCATAAATAATGGGCGATGTAAAAAATAGACCTGACTGCGGCGTGCGGTGGCCAGACACTAGCGCCAGCCGAATTTTACAGGTAAACTAGAGAAACTATGTTATATTTAAAACCGTTTTAATACGATTGAGAGACTTTATTCCCGTTCATGTGCACATTACATATTCCATGTACTTTGCACATGTACGGGGTTAATGCGTTTACAATCACGTAACAAGTATTACATACATTTGAATTGTCTGATTTTTTAACCATGCGATGCTGACCTGGTGATGACAGGCTGAATATTATTGCAGTACGCTGTACCTACCAGCTATTGTTTGTGTGCATATTCTATGAATTACAACAATATGTGTTTATTGTCGTTATTTAAAACTGAAATATATAATTCTTTTTTGCAATATTCAAAATTTTCATTTTTTTATGTTCTTAGTCAGATACTTTTGACAGAGTAGTCTTGGCTGTTGATAGGTAAGGGTACGCTGTCGTCGCTCCATTTAAACCTGCTTACGCACCTGCAGTCGATTTCTTTCTTTACATAAGTATTAATAATAATAAAATTTTGTTTATTTTTATTTCAGTTTATTAGGGGTACGAATACAGACAAAATAGAGAACAATACAACGTCATACAAGTAATTTATTTACTATCCACAAATTTATTTATAATTTAGCAAAAAAAAGGGAATAAAGTTAAAATAATGTTGCATTTTTGAGTTGAACACGAGGATAGCGCTCATAGGATATTTGTCGTGTGTTATTTAGCGAATACACAAACGAATATATCACATGTACAGATCTGAACCTACTTACAATGCATCTTTTACTTTGCAACTTAGAAACAGTACCTACAATCTGAATCCACACGAACAAAGAATCTTCTCTACTACATTAAATATATCATAACTTCCACTTGGTAATAAACGTTTGAATATGAATCGTAAAGCTCTGTTATCTTCTTGTGCTTAACATAAAATTTTGTCTTGAGCTCAATCTATAACTGGACGTAGTAGCACGGTGTTACCGAGCATGATGTGAAGTCGTATAATATCACTTCAGTACTCTAGATACGAAGAATTGTGCGAGAGGGAAGGAATATCGGAGGGGGACTGGGTAATGGATATAAATCGTCTTTTGCTAAAGTGTCACTGCAGCAATTTAGGGACGTCGCGTCGGTTGCGTTCAGATTTTGGGGTGCAATATAATATAATTCGGAATTTTCCTGTTAGCAAAAACTTTCAGCTATTTCTTAAATAAACTTGTTACTTTCACGGTTAAGGCGATTGTGAATTCCAATCCGATTTATACAGTTCCCTTAAACACTTCATTTTGAGATTTTGATTTTTATTATACTGTATAGAAAAAAGAGGGGGCAAACAATTTGGATAGCAAGTCGGTTTTGTTTATAAAGTAGAAGATGACAGTAAACATAATAATAATTTTGCTCATGCATAGTGGAGTTATTAATAAGTATAATAACTTTTAAGATTAACGATATAGATAATTTAATATACGCAAAAGATTTTTGAATAAAAAACACAATTTATTTTCGAGATGGCGCGTGATTTTGTCACTATTTAGGAGTGTCTGAAGTAAATGGCTTCAGTTTCTTTTTATTGCGGTTGAAATAACACAAGTACCGCATCCTCAACTTTCTACGATGTGTACCATGACATCATGCAATGCTATTTAATGATATTCGTTTTACAGTCCAACGCGTTACATTTGCATCTGGTTTTATCGCAGTGCCAACTTAAAACGCAATGGAACGTGAAAAGCCGACCGAGTCTTGTTTCGCACATTTGCTGCAGATATCTGAATCCACGGTATATTCAGTTCAATAAGAATTTATGCCCTCATATTTCGTATCATCAATACCGTTTATTTTCCACACGTTTTCCTTGTCGGTTCAGTCGGGCGGCGAGAATACATTTCAACGAATTTTTCTCTTACAAAAGATAGGGCTAATTTTGCATAGGTGTTCTTTCAGTATTGTAATATTAAATTCCCGATAGTGACATCGGAAAAAGACATATTGTCATACTGTATCCAGCTTAAGTGGTTTATGTGAAACCTTTGACATTTTCTATTTTCATATTTCTATACACTTTGTAATTTTGTTCATACAATGTTTAGAATAAAAACTGAAATATGCTAAAACTATGTCCTCATGTTGTTTTACACGTAACATGTGTTTGTTGATACTATTTTTTGTTATATTTCTTACTTTGCTAGTATGATGATGATTAATGATTGTAAAAAAATAAAAGATTTTAATACAAAATAATTAAGAATTATCTAATTTTTATTTCTTTACGTCATTTATTCCTCTTTAATGATTTAAATTTAAATCTTTACAAAACATAAAATTGGTTTAAAAAACTCAAAAACACAGTTGTTTACAAAAAAAGAAACATACAAGCAAAGCAAAATAAAAGACCAAAACTCTTGGATTCTGCTTACGCTTTACATCAGACAGTACTCAGTCAATTTGGCATAAAAAATATATAAAATAAGATTAAACTAATTTACTTATACATTAATTTAAGTTTTAGTCACAAATAGTTAACGACCTAATGACATCCTTATTATTATCAGTTTTATAAATAAATTCAGTAGTTGATATATAATACACAAATAACTTAATATATTTAATATGTACCAAGCATATAACATATTCCAAACTTTATACAAAGAACGTGATAACATTTACAGTATCAAGAAATAGCCATCCATGAAACAGCTCAAATTCCAGAGGCAAACTACAAAGCCCCCTTCATTACTCATAAAACCCTTGTAAATTCATCAGTGAAATAAAAAAGTGCTGCAATACAGCGCACGTCTAAAACGAAAGCTTTATAGTCATAGTTATGGCCCAATAAAGGTAATAGAGCAATAGTTTCTCACGCGAAAAATCCCCATCCACATAAATGTAAGTAGTTAAATGTTTCGTTTTCACCAGGAAATTTTGTTGTACAACGCTTTAGCTATTCATCATGCAATATAAAGTAACGTAATGTAAAACAGGGAAGCCTTGGAGTATAAACACAAACAACAACACTATGACTTCATAGTCAACGTTATGGCTGAATAAAGAAAGAAAGAAAGATAGAAAGAAAGAAAGAAAAAACGTTTATTCTGACAAACACAGGACAGAGTATGGTTCTGAACAGAGTTTACTTTAAAGGATGTAATAAACGCAATAAGTCCCTTTTTTTCATCTTAAAATTGTAGTTGCATGTCTTATTTGTTCTATTTTTTACATAACTTAGAATTTTTGTATCGTATGCACAGAGTACTAATCGGTTCTAAGATTATTACGGAGCCATAATTAAGATTTGATTATGTTTTTTAAGTATCGTATTTTTTTGTATTTCAAGTAATTTTGTGTAAAAAGGGATTACATGCTATTATACCCTGAATTAAATTTTTGTTATGATTTCGAATCAACATTCTAGTACTTCGTCATCCATTATCAGCCCATTGCAGTCCACTCCTAGACATAGGCCTCCCCTAAGGAACAACACAGAGCCCGGTCTGTATGCGTTTCGCATCCAGTCGCCGCCAGCTCTCCTATGCATAAGTCGTCCCGCCATCTGGCTATAGGGCGTCCCACACTACGATTGCCAAGACGCAGTCTCCACTCCAGAACGCTTACTCCAGTGGGCTTACATCATACATTTTTGTTTACGTTGAACAATAAATCATCAGCTAATACTTACAGTGTACAAAATGGCAATAAAAAAGATTATTTCGACATACAGTTGTTGATATTATTCAGAAAATACCGATGCATTAAATGATATTTTATATTGTTATATCGACCTGAATTCAATTCAGTTATTTACCGAAACTGTGAACTAACGAATAAAATAGCTCTTCAACAATTTTATGTTACAAACGAATGTCAATATGATGCTTATGGTCCAATAAATACACACATTACTAACTATATATTGCGTTATTGCTATCTATTGTAAAGCCATTCAAAACTAAATAATATATTATACATCGGTATATAGATTGGCCAACATTATACTACCTAAGGATATTATATGTTAGGCTACCAATAATAGAATAATTGCTTTCTTTTCTTCTTCGCATTCGAAACTGTTTAACGCTGCTTTTATGTAGGGACGTAAAATCATATTGTATAGATTATTTTTTAAGAAAACTCTCGCTGTAATCACCAAATACATCCCGTTTCGTGGGGAACTTAATAAATATGAAAAACAAAACGCAAAATGTCCTTCTTATCCTTTGTTGGTAGAGTTGGATCAATAATTATGTGGATCACTTGAAGGTATTGTGGGGATCAAATCGAAGAAGGGGATGACGAAGTGTAATCCATGCAGTCAATTCCGGTCAAGCCGGCTCATGTGTGTTAAAGCATGTGTGTTTCACGCTAAATATATGTCAGACATATATATAAGATCTCTGTACAATTACGATCACTGGTAATCAGGAAGCGATGGCTTTGATTGATCTGCCCGAAGCATTAACGTGCTTGAAAAAACGTGACACTCATACCAATTATACCTATGAGTAAATAAGCTTTAAATTATTGTGTATACACATAAGATTGAGGAAATAGCATATCTCTAATTATTCATAAACAGAAAATTTTCTTTGTATTTATATAAATTTCTTATTATCGTTTTTTTTTACATACATAAGAGCTGCCAAAATTACTCTTCTCTGCCTGGCGGAAAGCATGAGCAGAATCCAAGAGTGGTGGTCAGTCTAGTGAAATGCGGATAAGATGTATCAAAAACCATAGGGGTACTGAATCCAAGAGTGGTGGTCAGTCTAGTGAAATGCGGATAAGATGTATCAAAAACCATAGGGGTACTGACCAACCTAGCTTAGAAATTATAATTATTGATAGTACTCGTAGTACATTTAATATAAGCCTTAGTTCTGTAAATAATGTGTAACTTTATGAATAAATAAAACATTATTATCATTATCACGTTATAAATTAACTGTGTGAAACTATAATGGACAATTCAATAGACATTTATAATAGACAATTAACAATACGGAGTGTCATTCCTATTCGTGGGTATCTTAAGACAGCGTAGGGAAAGAAAACGTGTAGTAGGCCCAAAACCTCTTTTCAAAAGTACTATTAAAGGATTGGTGATAATGGATAATAAATAACAATAAATATTCCGGACATCTAACACACAACGTCATCTAGTCCCAAGCTAAGCAGAGCTTGAGTTATGGGTACTAGACAACTGATATGAATACATATACATATGTATATACTTTTTTTTGTAAATACATACATACATATAAAACACTCAAACTCCGAAAAAAATATTTGTAGATCACACAAACATTTAGTCCGACTCAGGATTTGAACCCGAGACCTCAAACATAGCAGCCGCATTTACTACCACTGCGCCACCGAGGCAGTCAAATATAAAAAGAATTGGGTTACTATGTTTCCTGTTTAGAGTAGTTATACGTTTATTGGAAAATCCCCAATATAGCGGTTGATTTGTGATTCTAAATCTGCACGAAGCGCGATCGAACAGCGATGTCCTGACTACATTTGAACTTTGTTCTAGTCGAACCCGATACCTACGTGACATGCCATCGGTTGTATTCTGGTTGGTCTTTAAATATGATATTTTCACGAAATAAGGTATCAAATTACGTATTCTATTACAATAGCCTTTGAATTATTAGATATTTATGAGACCTGCAATTTTTTTGCGTGCCGACATAATGTGCCACAGCAAAGAAAGAAATAACCGACTATATACCACTAAATAACTAGTGGCTTTTGGACCTGGGTGCGTTGCATTAGCAATTACGAAACATGAGCTACCATTAAATATAAATAAATAAATAAATATTCCGGACATCTAACACACAACGCCATCTAGTCCCAAGCTAAGCTGAGCTTGTATTATGGGTACTAGACAACTGATATAAATACTTATATACTTTTTTTTTTGTAAATACATACATATTATACATAGAAAACACCCAAACTCCGAAACAAATATTTGCAATAATATAAGTAGTTGTTACATTTTCATTTCGAAAAACTTTAGTTTATGTGGTGTATAATACGTAATACAAAAATTTACAGTCAAATAAATTCAACTTGGTGAATTATAACAGAAAGGATAATAAACGCGACGTCAGCTATTAAAACAGTGTTTTATTAATAAGAAGAGATTAAGTCGTACGCCTTGTTAAGTTACACTTGCGAGTAATCCTTCACAAACCTGAATTTTGAAGTCAATTGCGAAATATACAGACACATCTACACCTTATCTTCTATATAAGGCCCTTTCAGGTACGTTAAGGTTCCCTGTTAGTTAATAGGCGAACGTTAAAGCCCCCGACCTCGTAAAACATCGGTACGTGAGCCGCCAAATAATTTAATCCCACTTCTATTTCGGCCAAACACTGTCAGCCGAGACGAATTTCGCCTGAATCTTAATATAGGAGCAAGAACATTTTGCTTGTGACTTTGCCATATATTTATTGCAAACCAAGTGTGTCCCAAAGGTTTAAATTTATATATTTGACGGTTCACTGTTATGCACCATGGCGTTAGGAAAATAAATTATTTTGGCTTAGATTTATGATCGCTAACAACTAATCCAATAGACACGTGTGTTATCTATTTATATTTCTATATACCTATCCAAAACTATGTACATATACGTAACCCAGTATGGTTGGTTTATCCCAGGACTTGGTTATAACAATAGCCTCTGTAGAGAGCCCTCCAAATGTGTTTGTATACCTAGACCAAATACACAATTTAATTTAATAAAAAGCAACTCTGTTTGTACTTTTTATGTCATATTTATAAATATAACAAAATGTTGTTATTCTAGCTTTTGATTGTTTGATTTTCTTTTTGTATAATATATTAGAGAACACAAAGCAACAGGTATTTTATTGTAAGGAGTATTTTATCTGTATTTTTTTTAGGCATGTATTGTTTTTCTTTGTTTTTATGTATGACTCTTCTCTGCCTGATGGAAAGCATAAGCAGAATCTAAGAGTAGTGGCCACTATTCTCATTGCTCGTGCAGACTCGATTGTTCGTTCGTTTTGTGCAGAATTAAGTAATGCAGCATGGTGACCCACACTATAGCCACTAAGGGTCGTACCACCCCGGTCGCGTCGCCTCGTTCGAGCCGCCCCGTTCGTGCTGAAATGAGCGTGGCTCTATTACCTGTGTTAATATAAAAATATATAAATTGTAATATATTTATTGCTCCTTAATTTTGAATTGTTTTTTAAACTTGAAGAAGATACATGGTGAGGGTATTAAATTTAACTTATCGAATCTTTAAAAGGAAAAGTAAATAGAAATTACTAAATCGATGATTACGAGGTTCAATCGTGTGTAGGATGAAATGAATGTTTTCTTAAAATAGTAATTTGTCTCATCTTATTCAAATCAAAATGACCACAACTAATTTAAGTATTGTGCACACATCTTATAGTTGTCTATGCATGTGTTGTTACCTATGGTGAATGCCTTTTAGGCAGAATGTAATGAATGTTATTATTAGTTATTTTATTGTACTGTAGTATTAAGTGCAAGAAATAATGCATAACTAGCTTGTCAGGGACAAAGTTTTGTAGGACCACAAGAAGATCTACTAATCACCTGAAAAATGAACTTAATCTTACTAAATAACTTGTATAATTTAGTTCCGTCACAAGTTCAGTATAAACATGCAAAATAATGATTACAATGATAATAACAAGCCATAAAAGTGTTCTACATAAAAATTGTAACGGTACCTTATCGGCCCTATAGCTGTTTTAACGCCCTTCAGAGGCGGATCGGATCGCGTGCCCTCGATTTATTAAAGTCAGTAAAATATTTACTGAAAATAATACTGCCCTCGAAGGTACTAATTCAGAAAAGCAATAGGAATAAATTACTATACGTAATGTTTCATACTGTAAAAGCCTCCAACGGCCCTTGATTGTTGCTCAGGAAATAAACTCGCGATAAGGCTCGGATAGTTTTGCTAGGTCGTTACGAAATTCGAATAGCCTTCGCATAAATGTCATTTAGGGGAAATGTAGACTTGCCGTGTATAAAAATTGTTATTAAGTCCTCCCTTACCCTCTGCGAATAAAAGAGATTTTCTTTAGATAACGGGAAATACCTATCCTTTGTTAATACATTTACTGGCTATTATAGCCCGGTTTTATTCAGCTCCGTTGTTGGGAATTTATGTAAAACAGTTGTTGTTTATCATTTCAACAGTAAAGTTTTATGAAAACTTTAGAACTATTACTTTAAACGATTTTATTTGTTGTTTCAGATTGGTTCGCTGAAGAACTACTACTTGCTGTCACATCACGAAATCCACAAGCGATCTACGGAGCCGAGCCACAAACACCACCTCAAATTAAATGACGAACCACAGGTAAAAGCTTGCGTCTGATTTTTTTTCTCATAGTTATGACACGACATAATAAACACCCTACTAAGTTGACATTAAGTAAAATATTTTCTTAAAGAAAAAAGGACCGCACAGCAGTGATGATAAGCGATAACCAAACGCTCATAGGCACATGCAACCTTAAGACCTTAAGATCTCTCTCCCCACCAGAATAAAGGACTGGGGAAAAGTTAGGTTCTTGTTGTCCCA
Organism: Spilarctia lutea; assembly: GCA_916048165.1. Lineage (NCBI taxonomy): Eukaryota > Metazoa > Arthropoda > Insecta > Lepidoptera > Erebidae > Spilarctia > Spilarctia lutea. The sequence continues at coordinate 14,333,150 of OU696487.1, forward strand.
CCCAGTTAATGAAAGGTGGACTGCAAAGTTTCCGATCTGAACGTAAAGATAGCATCATTCTTTAATACAATACTTGTGATGTAGTTCTTCATCTTTGCATTTGCATTGAGACGCTTTGTATTTGTATCGCTTGGAGAAGTTTGTAAAGTTCAAAAATCAAAAGAAAAAAAAAGAAAAAGGTATGTAATATCTTTAGGTCGGCAACTTTTTGGACCATACACGTATAAGATTGTTGAGTAGTGTTTTTTTGAGGTCGTGGTATTATCCACGGTCAAATAGGCTTTAACAAGAAAAGGGTAGAGAGAAGCTGTTCTCGTGCGATTAAAATCAAGATGCCTAACTCTTTTACTTAAGAATATCTAATATCCTTATTAATGCTCCCATCACTTATTTGCTAAGGTAAAATGCAGATAACTTGAATTTCAATAAAATTCTTTCTTTGCACTCAAACTAATCAGTTTATCACTTCAAAAATCTTAACCTAATTATTTACTGATACCCTGACCCATTGAATGTTACTATTCTAATAAACATATTTACAAATGTAATAGAGAAAACATCGTCCAGAATCATCCGAACTTCTATCCTCGAAGTAAATATTTCACTAGCACAATGGTGCGTGAGTCGCGAGTGTACACAAGTAAGCGAGTATTCGTGTGTAGTGGTACTGTCAAAAGTTCTCCGCCCACCCAACCCTTCTGCTAATCCGCGACCTCACTTAATCTTTTTGTCATCCAACGCGCGTCTACTACGCTCCCATCACTTTATCTCGTTCCACTTGCACAATATGTTTCCGTGTTCTGGTAATTCCATCCTATTTCTATATGTATCACTCCAAATCCAATTTTGTATACGCTCACGTTATGTATGTTTCTACATTAAATTTTAAGATTATAAAGATTCGTAATAGGGTGCCATTTCTTTTGAGATGACAACGTCGAGGCAGCTCAGTGCGGACGTCGTAACGTTTTTATGGTTTGCTTTGTGTAAAATGAGTGTTTTTGTAGACTTTTTATACTTGAATGAAACAAGGATTCAAACTTTGTTCTACTTATATAAGTATCACGTAATTGGGTATACTGTCGAGACCTTCTTTATTAAAACGTTAAAGTGTTATATCAAACATTAAGGAATCATTTTTAACCCCCGACGCAAGAAGAGGGGTGTTATAAGTTTGACGCGGTCAAACGGATGGACCGATTTAGATGCAATTTTGCGGTCCTTGCGGTGGTTCTTTGATATGTTTGGTTAATATCGGTCCAGCAGTGTAAGAGTATCAGCTCTTTTCCAAAATGATGTGATTAAGTGCTTTCGTAGGAGGTTAATTTTTGAAATTTAAGTTATATATTACTGAAATTACTTCAACGCCATATAATTTATATACTTATCTACCATCTCTTTGTTTGCGCTTTAATACCTTTTAATGTTAATCAAAACATAACATCCTTTGTGTAAAAGATATCCGAAATTGCTTTTCCTGTTTTCTTTCAGTCTCGTTTCATTAATTAATTCATCTAGTAAAATTAAATTGGTAGGCCTACTTATACTTTGTGTTTAATTATGTTTTAGCTTTTGTAGGAACTCCGTTATTTCTACATTCTGTTATCCCGTAGGAGTTGTATGATAACATTCCTTTTTATGTAGACAGTCTTAATGTTTAATGCTGTGCAACATTAGATCTTCTTAACAAGGAATAACTAAACCCATCATTCTTAATTTGCATCAGTGTAGTCTCTCCGATGTCTATATATTTAAGATATATCTCCAAACAACTGACCCTCGCAACCTCGTTTACGTCTACTATTGCCCTTCTTCTATACATTCTTCATTGGGGCTCCGCTTTTATTGGTCTTAGCGTGATGATATATATAGCCTATAAATGGACTATCCAACACTGAAAAAAAATTTTGTGGTTCCTGAGATTAATCAAACAAACTCTTCAGCTTTATAATATTAGTATAAGCGTCGATTTACCAACTATATCTTTATCTGTAACTGTATATTTCGTTCAGCGTAAAAGTTTCCTGTAACAGTATTGACCCAGAAAATCCTCAGTGTAACAGATAAACTAGTGGATTGTGGAGATAACGCATCAAAAACTTATTACTTAGACCCATTCGGATTATAGGCTTTTTTTCTTTGATGTAGACCCGTGGTGCGTGACAAAGCAAAGAGGGCGAAATATCACCAATCTACATTAGTTGCGGGGCAGCACGTTTCTCTGGCCTTTTTTTAGATATTTTTAAGAATACGAAACTTATAGTATAGTAGCGTAGTGTTTGTATTTTGGCGAACTGGCTTCTTGAAATTCTATTCTGAACGTTACCCAACAAATGTGACATTTATAATCATTAAAGTGTGAGGAGTACGTTGCGTTCAGATTGCCGAGAATATGCAAGCTGTATTCTTGCAAGAATGTCTTGGACGAAATGTCCTTGCAGCATGTGCCGTCTTTTCGTTTTGCGCTCACTCTGCAACTGAGTTGAGCATTTTTCACTCGTATGAAATTAAACTCTGCGCTGAATAGAAAATGTGAAGTTTCCTTAGAAAAATGAATGTCTGTATTCAATAAAATAAATCATGTCTGTGGTTGTAACTAGTATATGTCATTGTTATAGAGTTGAGTCGAGATTTGAAGATAACTCATCCACTAATGATAACAATTTTTTATTACTAGTGTGAAGTAATACATTATATTTATCATTTTGTTAATTAAATATTTTTTAAATAATTGTTTTTTTGCAAGGAATAAATTTATCTTTAATCTAAATTCTTAAATATATCTAGGTTTTAAGTCCTCATAAATATTAAAATGATTAAAACGTGAGGTGGTTTGTATTATTTAATATCCGTTCACGGCTTAGTTTCTCAACAGATTATTATTAAGTTGTCAGAAGTTTAAATAAGTACTTAAGTACCTTGAATTCAATGGAACAGTACTTTTCTCAGAGATAAAATACCTCAACAATATTGATGTGTTGATATATTGATATACACAATATTTCATGATACAGATTTAATGAAGCTGAACATGTGTGCAACATAATTTCGATTGATGTGAATAGATAATCTTCCAAACAGAAAGTTTATCTTTCCTGTGAATACGAAAAAAATAAATTTCTCAATTTTTTTTATGTATGTGACTGCCAAAATGACACTACTCTACCTGATGGAAAGCAAAAGCTGAATCCAAGAGTGGCGGTCACCATACTCATTGCGAATGCAGACAATGCAACATTGCACCATGGCCTCCGGTCTTGTTCTCATCAACAAAACACGACAGCACTAATGCTTTCATTTTACGTTGATCTTCTGTGTGAGGGTAGTACTGCCCCGGTCGAGCCGGCCCGTTCGTGCTGAAATCAGCGTGGCTCTCATTAACAACTTATGATGTCCCACTGCTGGGCTCGGGTATCCTCTCAGAAGAGGGTTAGCGTGGCTCTACTTACTACCTTGAAAATATATTTTCCCGACAAAAGTTAAAGTTAGTTTTAAGAGTGTATAGGTAACCTGAAATAATGTGACGAACTTAACTCATACGTAACATATATTAAGTTAATGGATTATTTGATATATTTATGTAAAACAAAACCATTGTAACCACATGTGCCCGCTGAGTAAAGTTACTTGCGAGCGTTAGGCAGCGCACTCTCGGAAATACAGATGTAATAGGTAGCTTTTCCAACAACAATATTATTTAATAAACAGCAGTGACTGCGTTTCGGCTTTTTATACTATCTTCATAACCTTTTTATCGTAATTTTGAAGTTGCTTCTTAAGAAACAGTTTTGAAACTCAAGGCCTGTCTTCAAGCTCTTAAAGTCTCTAGTAACCCTATTAAAATTTGAATCCCAATTTACCTTAATTGTCTGTCCTATCTTATTTATTGATAATACTTAAGTAAAAGCTTAAAAAAGGAATAATACAATACTAAAAGTGTCATTATCCAGACGCTGTATAAAACTCACTGTCCTTTCGTTTATTCTCAACTATACAAGGACACTGGCATATGTCTTACATTTTTACATATTTCGCTACGACTTTACACCGTCACTGGGGTTATCCTTAAGGGTACGAGAAAGGAATACAAATGTTATCCGCTGTTCAACAGACGAACATCGGTGCCGCCCCCACTGGGACAGAAACTTTGTAGTAAATTTTAAACGGCATGTCTAAAGAGTTTTAAACGATATACTGATTATAGTGCGACAGGTCGATGATGATTTAATAAATAAATAAATATTTCGGACATCTAACACACAACGCCATCTAGTCCCAAGCTAAGCAGTGCTTGTGTTATGGGTACTAGACAACTGATATAAATACTTATATTTACTTTTTTTTGTAAATACATACATATTATATATAGAAAACACCCAAACTCCGAAACAAATATTTGTAGATTCCACAAACATTTGGTCCGACCCAGGATTTGAACCCGAGACCTCAAGCTTAGCAGTCGCATACGCGTACCACTACGCCACCGAGGCAGTCAAGCATTTTCCATTAAGTACATAACTTAATGCTTATCGTGTGCGTGTTAAACATATCCCGTAAGCATAGTTATAGTCCATCTGATATATGAAGTACCGTATGATAGTTCTGACAGATTATAGAATAGGGAGGGTGTCAAAGACAGATTACCCCCTGTGTCAAAGAAATCGATTACTATATTACCCGTCGGAAATATCTGCGTACCCGGCTTGAATACGCTTCACCTATCTAGTACCGTTACCAACGCCAGCGCCGACGCACGCGTATTATTTTTGCTTTCGTAATCTCATTCTTGTTTATTGTTTCTCTGTTCAGCGAAATATTAACTCACTAGTTTGCATGACGACGACGACGGTTTGTAATACCAGATTCTCTATATTATTTCCATATACCTATTTACAAATCGATTTCAGTTTGAATCCATATTTTTTCCGTGTGGAAACTCCCACGGGCCTTCATCCCACCGGTTTGCGGCGGGGCAGTGTGTCGGCATCGGACCCACTAAAACCACACGGTATGCCACTCTGCGCCTGAGACGGGAGGGATCCGGGAATTGCTGTTATTAACACATCCGCACCCCTCCTACCCGCACTGAAGCGGGCACCGTCTGCTGTTAACTCTCTATTTAGGCGACGTACGGCACACGCGTACGTCGTCTCCTCGCGGCTGGCCTCTAAAGCGGATGGAAGGGAAAACCCGTCCCGACCATTCGCGGCCAAACTCAGGGCGGCAGAAGCGCGCCTTATTCTGGGCGGTCAGAGCCGCCACTCACACCGGTGATCCATACAGCGCTATCGAGCGGTCAACCCTCGTATAGAGGTGTCAACTTGAAAAACCTCTATACCAACTCATCTGACCGGTATAGTAGACCAAAACCTCATTTCTAATGAGAGGCCTATGCCCGGCATGGACTGTAAAAGATTGATGTTGTAGCGAACTAGTTCGAACAAATAAAAAATCATCTTAAAAATGTCAATAAAATATAATGAATAGATAAGTAGCAAGAAAATACCTACCCAATGATGTCACATGTGATTGACATTCGTACGAGTCAAGCTGTCAAATAATGCAAACTTGCAAATATCATTCCGAATTTTTCATATAAGCGTAGCTTTTAATAATATCAAAGAATCCGTATCGCTAAGGGGACAGCGTTGCTTTCCAAAATATTAAAGTAGACCTAGCAAAGTAATATATTTTTAGTAAGAATATTACAAGTTTTAATATATACCAAGAATAATAAAATATCATTTCAGACAGCATGTTTCATCAACGTCATTATATTATGTCAACCTATGAGTCGCCTGGGTTGGTTTAAAATGTTAACTAAAGTAGCGTTGATATTTAAAAAATATAAGAATTTACTGTTAACATATAGTTTTTATTGTAGAAGGTATTGTAACCTTTAAATTGTTTTATCATGAATAAATCCCGCGATACAACGAAAATTATAGAAACCAAGCCTGTATTTTTCTACCCAGTTAATGTACTAAGGATTGTAAGATTACCCAGTGTCATTCATTAAACAGCGTCACTTTCGACTGCCTCGGTGGCGCGGTGATAGTGAAAGCGACTGCTGTGCTTGAGGTCTTGGGTTCAAATCCTGGGTCGGACCGAGTGTTTCTGTGTTCTACAAATATTTGTTTCGGAGTTTGGGTGTGTTCTATGTATAATATGTATGTATTTACAAAAAAAAGTAAATATATATATTTATATCAGTTGTGTAGTACCCATAACACAAGCTCTGCTTAGCTTGGGACTAGATGGCGTTGTGTGTTAGCTGTCTGAAATATTTATTTATTTCACATGGTCACGTAATCAAGTGAACAGACTTTACTTTCATGCAGAACAGCCCAGGCGCCTCCTATGCTGGACTCACGTCTATGTTAGAGAGTCATGCACTCCACCCTCTATTTGTCCAAAGTCAACAGACCACTCTTTGCTTATAATAAAAGTGCGAGTAGATAGATATAAGTGCATATTTTTATGTAGGTACGTATAATGTATTTTTATTGCCAAATAGTATTCACAGTCCGTCCATATCGTTGTAGAAAAAGAGACGTGTAAGCATTTCAAAGTATATATTCTTATAAGAATATAAAGAATTAAATATAAAAGTAACAAGACAAACACGTGTGGAGCATCATTTTCAGTATCATATTTAGTTCCCATTGAACGAGCTGCAATAATAACGAGATTTCTCTCCGGGAATTGCCCTTTTAACCTTTTTTTTGGGGGAAATGACATCATTCCGTCAGATGGCTTATATTGTTATAACCCTCTATATGTTTTGCCAGTGAATCTGTTGAAATTGTACCCATATGTCATTTCTATATTGGCCATGCGAAGCAAATTTTATCATAAACGATGTCGTTTATATTCATCATGCTTTAGACACTTTGTGTTTAGTGTTAATTCATGAAGTGATTTAGGGGAAGTTATTGGAGGAATCGCTTTTTTTTTATTATATAGGGCAAACGAGCAAACGTATCGCCTGATGGTAAGCGGCGGCAACACCAGGGGCGCCACAAGTGCGTTGCCGGCCTTCGCTTTCACGGTTATGCCAATTAACAAACTCTCTCTGTTGGCTTCCACGGTTAAACCGTTGAATCGATTGGGATAAATTTCGGTATAGACAAGATTGAAACTTGGATAAGAACTCCTTTCTGTCCAATAACTGACAAAGAGGCGGGCGGGGCCGCGGCTGAAAACTAGAAGTTGATATACAAGTTCGTGAATTAATATTGCAACTAACAGAACTATTATAGTCTTATAAAGTCTACTGTGTCCCGAAACAGAAAGTAATTATGTTATACGCCAATAAACACGAAAGCAATATCGTATGTACAAATACGTGACCAGTGGCATGGTTTAAACGTGTAAATATTAGGGCCGGGTTATTTGTATCAGTGGTCAGATTTATTACATACAAAAGTTTCGTTCACCATCGTACCATGACGGTTTTGTGTCTTTGTGGCTGTAACAAGGCGAGTTTAGGTCGACTTGGGCGGGCAACTGTGAACTAATAAAACTGTGGGGCGTGCCAGACCCCTCCGTTCGTCCTTTCTCATGTTGATGAGACCAAAACCAACAGCACATAGTTGCATATCACTATAGTTTATTAACACCGTCTTGTCCGTCACTTGTTATCTAATATCATCAAGCGAGCATCATTAATACATTTAGACTGGTTCTAGTGGTTAGTGACCCTGAACCTGGTGGGTTCGATTCCCACCAGGCACAAATATTTGTGTGATGAGCATCGTCATTTATTTTATGTCTGGGTGTTATTTATCTACAATATATGTATGTAAGTATTATTAGAAATATATATGTTATCAATAGTCTAGTTACTATAGTAAAGATTCTGTCTGGTTTGTGATCTGACTGCTACGTATCAAATGTGTAAGAATATTATCATATTAATATTTTTTCTTTTCAAAGCACTCGCGAGATGAACCTAATAATAATAGGTCTTTACCTATGAAATTGCGTTTCTTCAGTACTGGTCATTTCAAATAAAAAAAAGTTTGTAATGGCTCTGTATTCTAAATTCAAATTAATGTTGTTTTAAAACCATGACATTCTATTTACAAACTCAGTCTTTTGTTTTTTGATTAGCGTTGTATTTTCATTACATTTGAACATTTTTCGTCATAATGGATACTTTAAAAATTCGTGTAATTATGGAATATGAGTTCCGTCGTGGCACCAACGCGACACAAACGGCACGTAACATCAAAAACGTTTACGGAGAGAACTGTACAAACGAACGCACAACCCTTTATTGGTTTTCCCGGTTCCGTTCTGGAAATTTTGACTTGAAAAATGAAGCTCGTGGTCGTCCGGAGACTTTGGTTAACAATAATGAATTAAAGGCGATTGTGGAAGCTGATGAAACTCAATCTACAGCTGAGCTAGCAGCAGCTTTTAATGTAAGCATCAAAACAATATTGATCCATTTGCGACAAATTGGCAAGGTAAAAAAGCTTGATAGATGGGTGCCCCATGACCTTAACGATCGCCAGCGCAACGTACGCGTCGAGACCTGCCTTTCGCTGCTCAACAGGTAAAGAAATGAAGGAATTTTGAAACGAATAGTTACGTGCGACGAAAAATGGATTCTGTTCGACAATCGAAAGCGCTCAGCAAGTTGGTTAGACCCTGGTTCAGCACCAAAGCAATGCCCTAAACCAAAAATGACCCCTAAAAAGGTGATGGTCACTGTTTGGTGGTCTAGTGCGGGTGTGATTCACCACAGCTTTGTACAAAACGGCATGAGCATTAATGCAGATGTGTACTGTGAAGAACTGGAGAGAATGATGGAGAAGCTTGCACATCTGCAACCAGCTTTGGTCAATCGGTCGTCCCCACTGCTCCTTCACGACAACGCGCGACCCCATACTGCGCAACAGACAGTCTCCAAGCTGCAAGAGCTGGGGTTGGAAGCTCTCCCTCATCCGCCATATTCACCAGACCTTGACCACTTGACCAATTTCATAGGTAAAGACCTAATATACCCCAGGTATTTACCAAATCCCAAAGCCTTTGTACACAATACGTTATTTGTTCTAAGATAATTGAAAACCATGTAAGTTCATATATTACTTGTCCCATAGAATTACGCAGAACCTCTATAACTCAATAATGTATTTATTTTTTCTAACATGACCTTTTTACAAATTAAACTTGTAATGAATCGATATATTGTTTTGACCGTCAAAGAAAAACACCTCTTATGTAACACCACGGATGAGAAGCAAACAGGGATATTCGAGTTTAATGATAACGACGGCTCGCTTTGAACAGCTAATGTTCTTAAGTATAATATTGATCTGAATTTTAGATGGTGAGTTGTACCTTCATAATAAAACTTTTATATATAGCTCTGTGGCTTTAGTATACTGTTGCATATATCTATTTCATAAAAAAATGTAGTTTTGGCCTACAATACCCCGCTGGCCAGAAAGGTTGGTATAGGGGTTGTTTCAAGTTTTTCTTGTTTTAGTTAACTTTTTTTTTATTTAATGATGGTAAGCGATTACCGCCGCCTATGGACCCCGCAACACCAGAGGCGTCACAAGTGCGTTGCCGACTTTTAAGAAGGAGTACGCTCTTTTTTTGAAGGTTCGAAGATCGCATTGGTCCGGAAATACCGCAGGCGACAGTTCATTCCACAGTTTTGTTGTGCGAGGCAGATTAACTTCTTTTGGTTTTTTATTTAGTTTCTATGTATACTAAGTAAGCACTTCTGCAGTTGGAGCCATATTAGGCCCTAATGTTTTTTGAAAATCCATATACCTACGCAAAGTATTTAGAATGCCCTTTAACACGATTCTTCCTTCTATTGTAATTTTAACCTTTTCAGTAGTTGATTTACTCAGTAGTTGGTTCCGATTTTAATGAATTTCTTTCATGTTTTCTAGCATTATCCGACTTGATTTTATTTGTTTAAATGCTCACATATTTAGTTATGCTAACGAAAGTATTTATAATTAAAATTTCCATATTTCCCGGTACAACATCACCAGTAATTGATTTACTTGTATTTTTGGGATAAAACAATAGGCTAACTAAATTACAACTCTTCTGTATACCCTGCCCCGACATTCGCTTACAAATATTTATAACAAAACCCTTTAATTAAGGGTTGTCTACATTATCATAATTAACTACAAGCAAGATTTTTAATTAGCTTCGAAAACAAATACGTTCGCCGGTTTGCAAATGAGACCGCGTTACAAAAGGGGACGGTCAACCGCGTAGATGAAGTGCGTTTCTTTTACGTGTAAATTTGTTTAAATCCTTCATGAAACGTAGACTTGTGTCGCGGGTGCCCATAATAAACCCCTCAGTCTATTAATTTAGGACCCTATTACGCCGCGGTGTGCTACTACAAAGGAGCTTTATTAAAGCTCATTCGGTACGTTTAGTTCTAGTGACGACTTTTTGTCGTTGTCCCAAGTCGGAGGATAACTATGTTTGGTTTGCACGACATCCGTTGTTTGTTCAGCTGAATGTACGCGCAAAAAAACAATATGTGAGGCACAAATGTTTGTATGAAGCAAAAACTGATTTTTATCAACGTCAGCTGAATAAAAAATATTGTTTACCAGACGAATAGAAGCCATGTACCTCGTAGACTCGTCCTCTATTATTGGAACGTGTTGATGTAACGATAAAAACTCTATTTAATGTCTACCATCCAAGGGACAAACTTTCTGTTTTCTTAGAAAATTTCGAAGAAGTATTTTAGACTTTACGTAATATTGTTACTGAAATATTAAAAAAATAATACGTTATCCCGTTTAACGATATTTATTTCGTACGTGAGTAGCAAGGTAATAATATCTAGAAAATTCAAGTGCAACAACATCATTTCTTTTCTGTATGCATATACGTTATAAACAGCGTCGGGGAGAGCGAGAATTTTTTATTAAATTACACTAGCACTGTGGTGTTGTGACAAATAGTCAGTGTTTTGCTCCTGAGTCGTTCACGTGCTGGTGCGACCGCTCCAATAAAATACGTGTGACATTTCCCCCCACACTCCCCTCAGAGTCCACCTCAAACCACCTAAAGCTTTTTGTACCATTTCAATTGTGTACGAAAACATTTTACCGTCGTATTTCGCTTGAATTGCTCAATAAATAAGAATTTAAAATATAAAACGATTAAAACCGGCTTAATTGTAGACTTTTGCAAATAAGAATCACGTTAATGGCCTAAATCGGTATTATATTATCGAATAACAAACAGCTTTTGGTTTATTGTTTTGTGGCGACTTCCACATACAACACAACAGTAACCTACTACAGCGCGATCTACCGAAGTTACACTGAACTACGGAGTAGCCTACAATACGAAGAAACTACCAATTCTGAATCGCGCAATTAAAGTTCTCGCGCCGATTATCATATATACAACATCCCAACATCAACTGTTGGGCAGTGGCCCGCCAGGCATGATCACCTCGCCTGGTCGGAGGATCCTCCCTTTGTGTTGGAGGGACATGATACCCGTTCTTCCACAGTTTTTATAAGTTGAATAATCTAATATATTAGTACTTGAAGCAATATATTTATACCGCTTTTAACGAAAATTACATGAACGAATAAATATGACGTTTTGCACAGTTAAAGTTTGTATGCACGAGGAGTGCAGAATTAAAAAAAAATTAAAAAAACTATGAATTATGGTCGAATATTAATCACTCGGCAACCACTAGTTATTATGAAGTGCATCCAAATTAGTTTAAATTGTACTATAAAAGTCGAATATAAATAAAGTGACCAAGTGCGAGTCGGACTCGCGCACGAAGGGTTCCGTACCATGAAGTCCGTACGTAGTTTCGTTCTGTTTCTTAGTATAGTTGTTATAGTGGCAACAGAAATAATCATTTGTGAAAATTTTAACAGTCTAACTATCATTGTTCAAGAGATAATGACTGCCTACTTTAGTTATGTACCTAGTCTTATACAACATTTTATTTTTTTAAAAGAATAAACTTTTCTGCTCGTCTAAATAATTTTATTCGAGGTGAGAATATTATGTACTCGTAGCTTATGAACAAGCTCTCCAATTTACTAACCACTGCGTTTGAAAACAATTAAAATCTTTATTTAAAAACATGAGAAGATTTTAAAATGCCTTTTTCTTCTGTACAATGGTATGCATCTAGAAGTCCTTTGTTTCTCATAAGATATTTTTTTATTTCTATTATTTAAACCCAATATACCTGTGAAACAAGAAAAATAATAAAAAAGTGTTTTGTAATAAATTTCGACAATTAAATAAATAAATAAATGTTTCGTACATCTAACACACAACGCCATCTAGTCCCAAACTAAGCAGAGCTTGTGTTATGGGTACTAGACAACCGATATTAATATAATATAAACTTTTTTTTATTGTAAATACATACATTTTGTAAGTAGAAAACACCCAACTCCGAAACAAACATTTGCAGATCATACAAACATTTGGTCCAACCCGGGAATCGAACCCGAGACCTCAAGCACAGACCTCGCATACGCTACCACTGCGCCACTGAGGCAGCCATATATATAGTTAATATACATATAATTAGGTGACATTAATTTAATTCGAAAAAAGTTTTATTCCTGAAATTCGGCTAGTTTTATGATAGGGCCTTTATCTTTATTCCATATCTATGCTAATATTATAAAGCTGAACAGTTGGTTTGTTTGTTTGAACGCACTAATCTCAGGAATCGCTGGTCCGATTTGAGTAATTCTTTCAGAGTTAGATAGTTCATTTATCGAGGAAGGCTATATATCATCACGCTAATACTAATAGGAACAGAGTACCAATGAAGAATGTTTCAAAAACGGTTGAAATTTTTCATCCTACGGACAATAGAAGACGTAAACGAGGTTGCGTGGGTCAGCTAGTCTTTAATATATTCGTATGACCGGGTGAATGAAGCTATATTAACTTTGACAATATTTTTAACATACTTAAGTCATAGTTCTTTGAACGTTTACTTGTTAACAGTTAATTGTTTCAACTATTATTTAACATGCGTGTATAATTTTCTTACACCAACAACAGTTAAGGGAACGTATGAAAGAACATAAATCTAATTTTAAAGCGCCCTTTCAATTTATTTATGTTACACCGGAAAAGGCACGTTGCAAGTTTTCATACGTAATACCTTGACCCCATTATAATCTCGTGAAACGAATTGTTTATTAAGCAGTTCAAAAACACAGTGTCATAAAGGGCTGAGCCTAATTTATTTTGTTGTTTTTTATTATCAAAGTTTAATTAAAAACTGTTAGGAAGGTTCTAAAGGAGTATATCGTTAAGACCGATAAGGTTGAATCGAGAAAAATCGACAAGATTTTCTTTTTTCCTGTCTATGAAGGTGTCGGGTAGTTTAATAAGTAATTGTATTCCGTAATATCGTATTGCAGTAGTCGATATGGTACCACGGCAGACGATATTATCTCATCAACGTTATATCGACTAAATTTTGTTGTTTCGATTGGCACCAAGATTTAGTAAATGTATTTTTCTTGATTGCAATTCGTCATTCAAAAAATTTACAAAATTGCATTACAATAACATTTAACGCTAGAAGTTAACTGAGATATTTCGATACATTGATATCACACTTTAACCATATATTTAACTGCCTCGGTGGCATATACGACTACTGTGCTTGAAGTCTCGAGTTTGATTCCCGGGTCGGACTAATGTTTGTATCATACAAACATTTGGTCCGACCTGCAAATATTTGTTCCGGTGTTTGAGCGTTTTCGATGTATAATGTATAACTGTAGTTTTAATTCTTAATCTATCTGTCTAATACCTTTAAACGAAAAATTATTATAGGTATATATGTAGTCTGAAACTCGGAAACGGCTCAATTCAAATCGGAATTTTCATGAAATTCAGCATGCAGGGAGGTTACAGGAGCAATAAATCGATCTAGCTAGGATTAATTTTAAGATTTCAAAAAAAATAAATGGTCATCCAGTTCGAAATTTAAATCTGAAATTAAATACTATTTTATATAAGACAATGTCAGCTTATGAGCAGTGTTTGTCTCATGTTTGACGTCCATCCAAACGAGTGCAAGACCGTTATAATTACATCTTATGGCGTTCTAACTGTATGTTACATGTCCTCTAATCTTTGTGCTACTAATATATCAAGTCTCGGCTGATACATATTTTTATTTAAACTTTTTTGTTCTACCCTCTTTTTTTGGCTAGTTTACAAAGGTTTCTGTACCATTGTTTGTAGTTGATACTCTTCCATCGGAAGCATGGATAACAGTTTAAAAGTAATTTGTTTCCAAGGATGTAGAAACCATTTTGTTTCGAATCTGAGATTGTTCACGACCAAAACAGCATCGACAGATGGCGTTGTACAATTTGCCTGAATCGCGCTGTTATTTGTTTACCTCTAGAAGTATAAGATATTTTTATATTTTTTAATAAACGAGACCAAGCTAAACTGCTACATGAGCTTTACTTGTTAGATATGAATACAGTTGTGGTTTAATTTTTCGGAACTTTCTAGTATATCGTTACAGGTCAATCAGGTCATATTTACTTTAGTCGTAACAGAGACATATATTTTTAGGATCGAAAGTATAATAAAAACAAATAATTACACAAGAAACTACCTTTTATTTATGTTGGAATAGAAATAATTACATTTGATCTCTAACTCCAATGAAAGTAAATCACTTACATGACACGCAGTTCTTACTTTACAATTTGATAATATAAATTATATTGATAATAAAGATCACAACAAGTTCCTTCTGAGTTGTTACCACACCGAGCGCAGAATGAGAACTGTGCCATGAGTAGGCGCGCGCTGCATTTTATAGTTATATCTTATTAGATATCTAATAATATATATATATATATATATATATATATATATATATATATATATATATATATATATATATATATATATATATATATGTATATATATACTATATATGAAAGTTTTGATACACACAAATTCAGTAGATAATGATATTGGTTACGAAAACCTATGTAGAAAAGAAATGCCTGCAACCTTGTTTAAATATTTTGTACTCTTGTCGCGGACGATGCCTCTTGATATTCAGATTTGTTACAGGTTTATTGAATAAAAATTAGCCTATGTGTTAATCACGGATATCAGTTATCGAGTATACAGTTACATAGTAATAAAGATTTATAATTAGCTTTTGTTTGCGGCTCTGCCTATGTATGTCGGTAGTTGCTGTGAAGAGTAATGTATGTCCTCCCTCAAGAGTTAAAATATCTTTATAAATATTTCATTGGAACTGGTGCAGCGATGGAACCGTGATAGCCGTGAATATTAGTATGGATTTCCGTATGATTTCACAGAGGCATTCAAAATCAAACTTTCAAATTGTTTCAGGTGCGATGGTTCGAACAACAGCGCGAAAAACGGCGAGTGAAACGCGACTATTCGCCGTACGAACGAGCCTCATTTTCACAACTCTCGCGACGGCTGCAGTCACACCGTCCACATTATCGAGCACTGAGTTCCGGCTTGTTCTTCCCTGATCCACTGTTCAAGGAGCAGTGGTACTTGGTACGTAGATTTTTTCCATTATTTTAAAACTATCTCTTCGTTACGTAAGCACTGAGCAATTCTATTACAGATCTTACATGCTTACATAATTTTTTGCGCTATAAAGTAAGATTGTTTTTTTGCATGCAAAAAGGTTTGTTGAATTTATAAAATACATAAAAATTGGTTTATTTATATAATTTTATAAAGATAACTAAAGGTAGGATACATATATGGTTGTATGGTATACAATGTAGAACTGACATACCCCTCGAAATAAAAGTAAAAAATACAAGAACCTTCGTATTGCCTATTTAAATAATTATGAAAAAATATGTAAAATCGCTCGAAGGGTTAAACAATGTGTTATTATTATTAATGATAATATTGAAATATTTTTTTTGTTATTATTATTATACTCTCAGCGAATATTCCCCTGAATGAGAGCAATCTTATTGTTTTTTTTCACCCATATTGCTTAAAATCTCCTTTTACTAACCTAAGATAATGAAGATGTCAGCACGAGACTTATTGAAGACTTAAGAAGACGATTTCGTTCACCAGTAGACGTTCTATAGCTGAGGTGATCTTATTACATATAGAAGTATTCTTCCTTCAAAGTCTTCGTATCTATGTAGTGTTTTTATAAATATTTGTGTTTCATACAGAACGGAGGCGCGAAAGATGGGCTAGACATGAACGTGTCACCGGCATGGCAGAAAGGATACACGGGCAAAGGTGTAGTTGTGTCGATCTTAGATGACGGAATACAGACCAACCACCCTGACTTGCTGCAAAACTATGTGAGTAACCTACCATAGATATAAGTGCTACTTATAAAAATAATATTAACGCTGAGTTTGAAAATAAGTAACTAAACAATTTTTATTTAACATTTGACCCTACTTTATGGTGTTACTAGCTGAACCACGCGGTGTTACCCCCGTTTATTGTTGTAACGCTGGTAATGCCGCGGGGCAAAACTCGTCCATAAAAAGCTGAGTTACTCCTTATATCATCAGCTACCTATCAGTGAAAATCCAGTCAAAATCGGTCCAGCCGTTCCAGAGATTAGCCGGAACAAACAGATTGACAAAAATTGTAAAAAACGTTATTTTGGTATTTTTACCGTGTATACATACATACATATGCATTTAGTAAAAAGCGGTTATTTTAATATTAGAAACATATTGTCTTGTGTATTAATTAAGTTATAAGCTACAAGTTTTAGCGCGTGGCTCCGGCCCGCATGCATGTTGGATTTCGCGGTAAAAAGTAACCTATGTCCATCTTTAAGAGTCCAAGTATCTCCTTGTCAAACTTCATATTTTTAGATTTAAAACATTAGAATAAAGAGAAAAGTAAATAAGAAAATATAAAACAAATGATCGTTGCTGTTCTTTAATAAATTATATAAAAACTAAATGATAACTAGTACACGAAGTTCCTTTTGCCAAAAGCCGTCAAAATAACAAAGTACCTACGCGTTTTTAATCTCTCTGCTAGCACTTTTCGATTGTTCTTTTAAATAATTTTAAGGCCAGTGAACCGTACAGACAAAGGAAACAAAAAGTTAAGCCATGTAAAGTACATTCCATGAATTATGTATATTTTTTTAATTATGGCTGAACATCCAAATGCTTTCCTCTATTTATTTGTACAGATTGTAACTCAAAGCCAGTCAGATTTTTATGAGACCGTTTTGTTGAAAGGCTCACACACCAGTAACATAAACAATAACTTGAAGCCATTACACGAGGAAAGAGAGCAATGAAAAAGTTGTATTTTTTATTTAGCCATATTTCATTTGAATTGCGAAAATAAATATAATAAATAATAAATATTTCGGACAATTTAACACACAACGCCGTCTAGTCCCAAGCTAAGCAGAGCTTGTGTTATGGGGTACTAGACAACTGATATAAATACATATATACTTTTTTTTTTGTAAATACATACATATTATACATAGAAAACACCCAAACTTCGAAACAAATATTTGCAGATCATACAAACATTTGGACCGACCCGGGAATCGAACCCGAGACCTCAAGCACAGCAGTCGCTTACGCTACCACTCGCGCCACCGAGGCAGTCAAAATCGCGTGTGTGTGTGTGCTTGAAATGTAACATAAAACGAATACGTCGAAGTATTGAATTACATAACAGGTTATGTTCGAATTTCTAACTATTTTTACTTGATTTAGGGCCAGTTTCTGATAGAATAGATAAACGTTACAATTACATTACATTACATTATATGTGACATATAAACCGAATTCTGAAGTTATTTTACAGACAAGTTTTCGTTAGTCTATCAGGACTAGATAGACTAACGAAAACGGCACATACTGAAGCGTGGTACAGTGGGAGAGCCACGCTTCGTCATGCATAGGCCGGCTCGACCGGAGTTATACCACGGCCTTACAGAAAACCGGTGTGAAATAGCGCCTGCGCTGTGTTTCACCGAGTGAGTGAGGTTATCGGAGACCCATATCCCTAGATCCATTTCCCCATCCCCCAAATGCCGGCAACGCACCTGTGACGCCCCCGGTGTTGCTGGTGTCCACGGGGGGCGGTAATCGTTTACCATCAGGCAGTACATTTGCTCGTTTGCCACCTACTCAATAAAAAAAAGTATCTTTATCAGCAAGTTGTGAAACTACCCATTACGTAATTAAAATTATTTAAAATTGAAAATTATTATTTAACTGAAAGTTAAATGTTTGTTAATCCGACGAGCCGATACCACTTACCGATGGTCCATAGAAGTTTCATAAAATGGATATGAAAAAAAAAAGTTTACAAAATACCTGCCATCAAAAAAGCCAGACGTATATTTATTTATTTAGAAACATATATTTCATATTGTATAAACATTTTTATCGTTTAATAAAAGCAATGAATAATTTAGTATCTCTTAATATCGCTTTATTATCTCGACAAGCAAAAAAATATAGAAACAATTTTTAATGTTAGCATTTTAGACGGTATTTTTATTCAAAATCTAATTATTCCCAATATGACATATGGTGATAACACCTTTAGATGTTGAATAGAAAGAAGGTTCTGCAGTGGTGACACTCGTAATTATTAGTACACAGTACGTAAGTAACACAGACAATATTGCATCTACTTGTATATAATTGTATCTCTTAATAGATTTGACAGCTTAATCATGAGTATGCGTGTTCTCAGAATAATTAACTATGCCCACAGTCTCGGTCATAGCAAATTGTTCCCAGAACTGTCATATCTCAGAAAGATCGACAAACGTTATACATATATATAATGTTATCCAACAGCTGTTGTAGAGGCCTAGACCGCTTAAGATAAGCTGCCCGCATATTAACTATGAACTTTGTAGGCTTTGACATAAATTAATATTGCTAAATTTGTCAGTAATATATGGATAGTAATTACTTTTTGAATACTATATATAACTAAATATAGTGTAAGAAACTTCGTGATCCAACTTGATTACTTCATGCGTTCATAGTAGGCGATATGAATATACCGCACATTATTTAATGTGGGTGTCCAATTTCTACGTGGGTAAAATTAACATTTATTATCCTTAAAACGGAATACCACCATCATAAATTGGTCTGTCGGGGTAAAATATTCGTAATGCCCTTGCTAATTTTAGTAAAATCTACCTACGTAATGTTGTTTATGTACGTTTTAAAATAGCGTCGGCAACTGTAGGAGTGCAAGTTGCTTTTTAAGATTTTTTTTTAATCGGACGAACAATCTTCTCGTAATACGCGAAAGTTTGTGAGTATGTAAGTGAGTATGTTTGTTGCTCTTTCACGCAAAATCTACCGAAGGGACATCAGAATAACACGTAGGCTACAATTTATAAAGATACTAGCTTCGCCTCGCGGCGTTGGCCGCGGTTATTGTCGTACCACGAGTCGCACCGCGGGTTTCAGCTAGTAACTGCTAAGTTGGATAGTGTATGTTTCATGTTAGTATGCACCAGTTATGCACCGATTATACCTAAATTTTGATAGGCTTCAAAGATTTTTATTTTGCATATACCATAGGTATGCCACAGCGATTGTTACTGTAGCAAGGTACAGTTAATGCCGTATCTAAATTTTGAATGGCCATAATCCATCCAGGTGAACTAATTAGCAGGAGGACGCCCCGGGGTCGGGACCCGAATAAACTCTTGTGGAAATAATAATAATTGATATGAAGAAATAATGGAAAGTGTATGTGAATGAAATCTACCTTTTGTTTAAGTCCTCGTAATGTTTTTCAGTGAGTAAATAGGTTCAAAAAAAGGTGTAAAATAGTGCTTGCCTATGTTTCACCGAGTGAGTGAGTATACCGAAGGCCCATACCTCAACCCCTCCCTCCATCCCCCTTCCCATCCCTCAAAGGTCGGCAACGCACTTTTGACGCCTCTGGTGTTGCGGGTGTCCATGGGCGGCGGTTATCGGTTGCCATCAGGTGACACGTATGCTATTTTGCCCACTATTTAATAAAAAAAAATCTGCTATGAACTAAATCAATAAACTTCACATCAACAGCCTTTGGCAGTCCACTGCTGGACATAGGCCTCTCCTGAAAACTAAATTAAGGCATCTTAATTTTGATGTAGACAAAATGTAATTTGAAGTTTGAATCGAGATCGCGATCATTAAATTGAACTACATTTCTTGAATTCAATTAACGAAAACAAGGGCTCTATGAGATGAATTGAAATTCATGGAATTAATTTTATCCTCGAATTCAACGACTCGTGAAATTTACATTGACAATATTGACATAGCCGTCACTATTGGGATTTTTGACAATTACCTATTTATATATTTTGTATGTTCGGTGTTGAAATAGCCTGTTTCAAATTAGCTTCCCGCATATCGCACCCACACTTGTGGATCCACTTTTCCGAATGCTATTCTATGTATTTTTCTCGTTTTATTCAAAGTTACAATTTATTTTTGCATCTAATTTGGCTTATTATATTTAAGCCACGAACAGAAATAAGTAGTAATTAAAATATTATTACATTTTTAAACAAATTTTACCAAATTACCTATCAGCAGAAAAAAAAATGAAAATTAAATACAAATTCAACTAAACCAATAAATTAACACAGCCTTCTCGTGATAAATATACTAATTACTCTCTTATTCCTCAAAAGCATGGAAGTACATTAACAGTTGGTATTTCTACATATATCAGTAGAATTTAAAAAAACCATGTTCATAATATTGGCTAAGCGAGGTACTTAGTATACTTAAAATTTAAATGACTACTTTTGCTCTGATAAATAATAACTATCCCGTTGTATGACATTTACAAGAGTAATATTTTGTTTCAGGACCCGAACGCGTCTACTGATATTAATGGCAATGATGATGATCCTATGCCCCAAGACAACGGAGACAATAAGCACGGAACAAGATGTGCGGGGGAGGTTGCTGCAGTTGCATACAACCAGTATTGTGGCGTTGGTATCGCTTACAATGCTAGCATTGGCGGTGTTAGAATGTTGGACGGAGTCGTAAATGATGCCGTTGAAGCCAGAGCTTTGGGTCTGAACCCAGATCATATAGATATCTACAGTGCTTCATGGGGACCTGAAGATGATGGCAAAACCGTTGATGGTCCTGGGCCATTAGCAAGGAGGTAAGTATTAAATTCCTTTAAAAACAGCGACTCAACGGTAATTAAATAAATAAATATAATTTTATTTTGTAGAGCTTTCATCTACGGCGTTACCAGTGGGCGACGTGGCAAGGGATCTATTTTCGTGTGGGCATCAGGAAATGGCGGAAGACATACAGATTCTTGCAACTGCGACGGTTATACAAATAGTATATTCACTTTATCAATTTCCAGTGCAACACAAGGTGGATATAAACCTTGGTATCTAGAAGAATGTTCATCTACTCTAGCTAGTACATACAGTTCAGGAACCCCAGGACATGACAAAAGTGTTGCTACTGTAGACATGGACGGCCGATTACGCTCTGATCATATTTGCACAGTAGAACATACTGGAACTTCAGCTTCAGCTCCTCTAGCTGCTGGTATCTGTGCCTTAGCCATAGAAGCAAACCCAAATTTAACTTGGAGGGATATGCAATACTTAGTAGTCATGACATCAAGGCCACAACCATTAGAAAAAGAGGGAGGTTGGATTGTAAACGGTGTCAAGAGAAAAGTTAGTCACAAATTTGGTTATGGTCTCATGGACGCCTCAGAAATGGTTAGCTTAGCAGAACAGTGGGTTACAGTACCACCGCAGCATATTTGTAAGTCACAAGAAATCAGTGAAGATAAACAAATAGATTCTACATTTGGATACACCTTATCCACACATATGGACGTAAACGGATGTAGTTCAACTGTTAACGAAGTGCGATATCTTGAACATGTCCAATGTAAAATCTCATTGAGATTCTTTCCTAGAGGTAATTTACGTATTTTATTAACATCACCAATGGGAACTATTTCAACTCTTCTATTTGAGAGACCACGTGATGTCGTCAGTTCTAACTTTGACGATTGGCCTTTTCTAAGCGTCCATTTCTGGGGTGAACACGCTGAAGGTCGATGGAAATTGCAAATCGTTAACGGTGGAAACAGACATGTAAATCAACCTGGTATTCTAAAGAAATGGCAACTAATTTTCTACGGAACAGCCGTTGATCCCATTAGACTAAAATCGAAAAGACCATCACAAGGTGCCCCGCCATTTGCATTCCCAACAGCTGCAGACGGCTATGAAGCCATGGGTGATTCTTTTTACAACACGGACGCATTCGCTAACTATCAAAACTTTCCTAATTTATTCGCCGCGGGTTCAGATCCTGAAAAGGCTGTAGCGAGTCTTGATGGCCACAATGTCCCTTCTCCGCATGGAGAAAACGTTCTTGCTGATAGTAATGATAAACGTGTCATGCACGATTGTGATCCTGAATGTGATGCTCAAGGATGCTATGGAAAAGGTCCCACTCAATGCATTGCTTGCAAAAACTGCCGTTTAGATGACGCATGTGTTTCTCGATGCCCACCACGTAGCTATGCTAATAAAGGTGGCGTGTGCTGGCCATGTCATGAATCTTGTGAAACTTGTGTTGGGCCCGGACAGGATTCATGCTTAACCTGTGCTCCGGCTCACTTATTAGTGGGTGATTTAGCAGTATGTCTTCAACAATGTCCGGATGGCTACTGGGAGGATACGGATTCTTCTGTTTGTCGGCCATGCGCTGCCCACTGCGCAACTTGTTCAGAAAGAGCTGACGGTTGCACATCTTGTGAACACCACTTAGTTCTTCACGATGGAACATGTTTAGCTTCATGCCCAGCCTCTCATTTTGAAACAGAAGATTATATGTGTGCAAAATGCCATGAATCGTGCGACACCTGTGAAGGGTCTGGAGAAGCTCAGTGCGTGACGTGTCACCCGTCGACCTATTCATTAGAGGGACGATGTGTTTCGTCGTGTCCATCAGGATATTATGCCGACAAAAAGAGAAAGGAATGCATGAGGTTTGTAACTATTAATTGAAAGCTACTTTTGATGTTAATTTTTAGTACGGAAAAATCATAATCTCTAATATTTTTAGGTGCCCTGTCGGTTGTTCAACATGTACTACCGCATTCTGCTTAACATGTGAATCGAATTGGGAACTTAATAAAAAAGGCAAATGCGTACATGCCGGCACTGACAAATGTAGTGCGGGTGAATATTCTGACGGACAAATATGCAAAAGATGTAACGATGCCTGCGATTCTTGTTATGGTGAAAACGACAACGATTGTTTGACCTGTCCAAATTCTAATTTAATCCAGGATTACAAGTGAGTTAAAATTCTTTACAACTGTATTTTTAGTAGACCGATTTTGTAAATAAATATTATAGTTATCTTGCAGTTGATGTTTATCCAAAATCATGCTACGATACACATAATTCAGAAAATGAAATTGCACGTTCATATTCAATTTCAACTCAGACTTACACCTTATAATGTTTTAATATTAGCGTGTTTAACAAATTTTGCATCTGTCTATAGATGTGTGTCAGAGTGCAGCAGAGGTTACTACCCGGAGGCAGGACGCTGTGCACGCTGCATGCACGGCTGTTCGGATTGCGTATCACGCCTGAACTGTACGTTATGCGGAGGATCCTTACGTCTGCAGTCTGGAGCTTGTCGAACATCCTGCGCTGATGGGTATGTTGCAAATATATTTGTTATATGTAATGGATGACCTGGTTTTTAGACCATTTAATGCAAGCAAGTCAATTTAAGCCCTATTCCACACTAAACGAGATTACATTAACATTATTTTTACTCGTATTTTAACTAATTTAACAGGGGATATAAAGAAACAATACGTTCTAAACTTTGTTTTATAAATTATTAATAAAGCAAATTATATTTTAGCTGAAAATTTGTATAAGAGAAAATTATGTGTACCAAACTTAACTTGTTTAGTAGTTTTTTTTTGTTTCTCGTTAATAGTATTTAGTTTTCATAGACAAGGTGTGACGTCTTAACAACGACGTGTATAAAATATTTTTTTATAATGCTGTTCTGTATGCTTTAAATGAGCATCCTTTCTTTCTTAAAATAGATATCATGAACTAGTTTCTCAATGTATTGTAGGTATACGTTTTCGCAAATGAAATTTGTTCAAAAGTAAGAACGGTTTTGCTACGAATAATTTTCACTCAGCGCTGTCCTTAACAAAGCGGTCCGATGAATGTTTCCAAGAGTTATTTTAGCCGTTTTCCTCAAATATGTTTTTGTTCGGTTTCCATCATTCCCCATCCACAGTACGTTTCACTTCAATCGAAACCTCAATTCTTTTTTATTTCTTTGTTAAATTTTTGTTCTTTTTACGCACACAAACCTTCAATTCGTATGGTTTTCAAAAGAAACCAGGTTAGATTAAAGCATAAATATAAATCAATACAGATTTCTGCTTCAAGTGAACCGGGTGAGGTTGTACCTATATGTTACAAAGGGCTCAAAGTATAATGGGCTTTGGGTTTTGATTATTGTGATCACTAAAAATAAAATAATAACAACTTACCGTTAAAAACTTCTGTCGGGGCATTAAATGTTCATGTCGACCAGCATGTAGATTTTACATGCTGATCGACTGAGTCAAAAAAACGGTAGATAAAGTTTGCATATGAAAGGAAACTGACATTGTTCATAACAACGAGATCGTGGCTAAGAAGAGAACATCTTTAGAATTGGTTTGTTTTCTGAAAACAAAAGATCGCGTAATTAATTTCGAAAGTATAAAGAAAATACAGATATAGCTTTGGATTGTACTGTGATTTTTCTTTAGATGTTAATGCTTCATTTTGTAAATGTTTTCATTTTATTACTTGGTAAATACAGTAATGCAAACTAAGCAAGTTCTCTTTTAAATGGGTTTGTTCGATACGCCTGTGTGATTTTATTCCGTACGTTTTCGTTAGGATAAAATATTTTTTTGTCCCTTGCTCTAAAAAAACTTGAAATATAAGGTTAGATTTAGCTTCTGGACATAAAGGAGAAGATACCTACGTGAGTTTATAAGTGCTAAAATCATTTCTGTTCATAAATCTTTGTCGTCAATGACATGAGTCATTTGAAAAAATACGACCACCGAGTTATTGCTAGTAATATGTTTTTATAACCTTTTAAATTAGAGGCAGTGGAATCCCTACAGAGTTAAATATACAACATCATTAACAACCTTTAATAGCCTGTGTTCTTAGAAAGGAGGTTAAAAATAAGATAATTATAAATACACATGTACTGTACTATGCTGTATAATATCTAATATCTATCTATAATATCTAATATACTTGTACTACTGTATAATATATAATATAATTCGACTGCACGGTTGGCCTAGTGGTTTAAGCGGTCACTACGCCGCTTGCTACTGCACCAAGTGCCGTGGGTTCGGATCCCACGTGGGACATCACTTTGTGTGATCCACAAAGTGTTGTCCTGAGTCTGGGTGTTCTTTGTGTCCGTCACATGTATGTTTGTAAAGTCCCCCGCAACACAGAATGTATATTCCTAATGCGGGAGTTGTCTTTTAAAAAAAAAAAAAAAATATGATGCAAAAAAAAGGATTTTTTTACTGTTGTAAAATTCCTAGTCATATTATTGATGCTACGGTTTCACATCAATTAAGCAGTCGCGCGTTTTATTCTAATGAATAGAATTATATTGAACTGACCTTGAAGGTAACGGCGCGGGGCAGCAGCCAATTTACTATGCCCCGCGTCCGCTGACTTCGAGACCGCGGCTGTAATGGTAGATACTTATCATCTTCCTAGCCTTTATTATTCTCAAGATTATTTGGGGCTGGCTACTAGTTCAACCGTTTTTCTGGCATCAGTCCTCCGCAACCCTTAGGGTGAACTGACCGAAGATCGCTCGCCTCAAATTCTACTTGTTGCCGAGGATGAGTACTCGCCAGTACGGCTTTATGCCCCAGAAGAGCACCGAGGACGCCCTCTATGACCTTATGGGGCACATAAGGACTAAACTCCGTGAGAGGAGGATGGTCACTATGGTCTCCTTGGACATAGAGGGCGCCTTCGATAGCGCCTGGTGGCCGGCTATTAAGCTACGTTTGGCTGAGGAAAAGTGTCCAGCAAATTTGAGACGAGCGATCGGCAGCTACCTCAGGGATAGGGCTGTACGGCTAAGATACGCGGGGATAGAAGTCTATCAAAAGACCGAAAAAGGTTGCGTCCAGGGGTCGATCGGGGGACCCCTACTGTGGAACCTCCTATTGGACCCCTTACTTAAAGATTTAGAGTGTTGGGGGATATATGTGCAAGCGTTCGCGGACGACGTGGTGCTTGTGTTCGATGGGGACACAGCGTTGGAAGTTGAGGGACAGGCCAATGCCTCTCTCGGGCGTGTGCGGGAGTGGGGGATCGAAATGAAGCTGAAATTCGCACCGCATAAAACTTGTGCGATGGTAATCACGCGGAAGCTTAAGTACGATCTCCCGCGCCTCAGCATGGGCGGGATAGACATTGGGCTGTCCAAACAGATCAAAATCCTGGGGCTCACCATCGACCACAAACTCACCCTCAACACACACGTGACAAACATTTGTAAAAAGGCGATCGGGATCTACAACAAGCTGGCGAGGATGGCCCGGATCAGCTGGGGGTTACACCCCGAGGTGATCCGAGTCATCTACGTTGCGGCTGTGGAGCCCACGATCTTGTATTGCGCCAGCAGCTGGGCCGCGGCGGCAAAGGGACTTGGAGTCCGAAAACAGCTTAACGTGGTACAGCGGGGATTCGCCCAAAAGCTGTGCAAGAGCTACCGGACGGTCTCCCTGCACTCAGCACTAATCTTGGCGGGCATGCTCCCTCTAGACCTCCGAGTTCGTGAGGTGGCTTCGTTATACGAAGTCAAGAGAGGCGTGTACCAGTCATGGTTGGGGGACAGGGAGATAGAACGGAGAGCTCCGGCTTTAGAGGCACCTCACCCCGCAGAGCGTGTGGCGCTTGAGTTCCGAAACCTGGTGGACGAGGAACACTTACAGCGCACCGACAACATCCAGGTGCGCATATATACAGACGGGAGCAGGATTGAGGGCCGGGTCGGAGCCGCACTGTCCATGTGGAAGGGCGAGGCCGAAATCAGGGCCCTCAAGCTTGCTCTATCGTCTCATTGCACCGTCTACCAGGCTGAGCTTCTGGCCATACGCAAAGCGGCCAGTGAGGTTCTCAGGCGAGGCGAAGCCACGTTCGGTATCTACAGCGATAGCAGAGCCGCTCTCCAGACTATTACCAACTGCCACACCTTCCATCCCCTTGCTGTGGAAACCAGGTTAGCCATTCAACAAGGCATGGCCCAGGGTAAGGAAATTTTCCTATTCTGGGTCAAGGCCCACGCAGGGTTGAGTGGCAACGAGCGGGCTGACCAGCTCGATAAGGAAGCGGCTCTGGGTCTGAAGAGAGCACCGGACTACGGTCTGTGCCCTGTCTCGTTCGTAAAGAGAGGCCTAAGGCGGGCCTCTCTTGACGAATGGAACAGGAGATACAGAGAGGGCGAGACCGCCTCCGTTACCAGGCTCTTTTTCCCCTGCGCTTTATCTGCTTACGGCGTAGTGCGTAAGATGGAGATCGCCGGCATCACCACTCAACTGTTCACGGGGCCGTGAACCCACCGTGGTTCTCCGAATACTTGACGCGTTTCAAGTGTAAGGAGAACCCATCGTGCATTTGCGACCCGATCGCAATGGAAACAGTCCCTCACCTCGTGGTGGAGTGCCCGGTGTTCGGCAGGCAGAGGCATGACATAGAAATAAAAATTAATAGTAAAATAACGGTAGCGAATTTAAGTATAATTGTAAACAGTAAAGATAGCAAAGTGTTCATAGACTTTTGTATAGATATGGTAAAAATAGTAAATAAGAGAAATAGCACGTAAGATGTATACTCCATAATAATATAATATTATTAACCTGTAGTATAGCAAAAACAGTAATTAATAAATGTAAAATACAGTGTCATAGGAATAAATAATTAGAAATAATATTAGCTAAGTAATCCACAAATAAAATATTGTATGTTAATTAAATAATTAAGTTAGAATAAGAAATTTTCAAAAATAAACCAAATACCTCTGTGTCAAAACATTTATTACCCCCCAGAAAAAGGAAAGCAGACATATAAACAAATAATAATAGTATAATAAATAATAGTATAATTTAAAATAGTTCAGAAAAGAATAATATAATACAGGCATCCCACCTGGAACAAAGCATGAAAGGCAGAGTGAGAGAAAGAATAAGTATGTGGAATAGAAGTACGAGAGGCATAAAAGCGAGAACTTGTATGGAAGGATTAGTTTTAAAGTAGGCTCCAAATTAACATTGGAGGTGATAGTATTTAAAAAAAAAAAAAAAAAGAACTGACCGAAGATTAAACTAGTTGTCAGTTTATTTGCGGGCACTGACTTCTGAATAACGTAGACAATTAAGAATTTATTGTAAGAAAACAATATAGTAGTATAGTACAGTATAGTTCTTTATCAGGTGCCAATATTATTTATCTATGCAGGTACTATGCTGACCGCGGCACTTGTTCGAAGTGTTACCTGTCTTGCCGCACATGCATGGGTCCGCGACGGGACCAGTGTGCCTCATGTCCTGAAGGATGGAGGCTCGCCGCAGGAGAGTGCCATCCAGAGTGTCCCCAAGGTAATAACTAATTGTTATACACCATACTTTCAAGCGTGCAATTCTAAGTTTAAATTCTTGAGATTGCTTAAGAATTTAAACTTGAATTGCATCCTCAGTACGCCACACTTTGGTATGGTGTATTGAGGATAAACATAATTGAATAAAACACTAAATGTAAATACCAAAAATTAGTTGGTTATTTCTTTTTTGAACCGTTTGAGGTCGAGACGCTAGGTTCATGGGGTCCGAGTGCTCGCACTATGTTTAAACACCTAACTAAACAACTGATCGACGCTTCTTGTGACTTTAAGGTTGTCGTTTTGACGCACAGATAATTATTAGCATTGTCATTCAACGCTAATAATTATAATTATCTGTGCGTCAAAACAACAACCAATGCTTTTGGGAACGCTATCAGTGCGGCGGGCGGACGATGATGTGGAGGAATCTTTTGTTTTTAGTGTTTAATAAATTGAAATTGTGAAATAAAAGTGACATTAATTGCTCGACAATAAAAAAATATAATCTGTTAAACTTAAAACTAGTTTAAGTTGTAAATCGAATATGAGATAGCTTCCGTTGCCAAACTAGGTAGAAACGTGTATTTCGGCTCACGGCTCCATTCCCCACGGGAATTTCAATTTAACTAGTAGGTATTGATTACAAAATAAAGTTTAATAAATCTAAAATAAGAAGAACAAAAATAAAAGTGTGATGTGAACCTCTATATGTACGCAAAAGTGTATGTTTAGGTGGTTATGGCTGAATAAAAAGAAATTTAAAATATGTTTTCAAAATATAATATTTTACTGATAACATAAATTTAAAATAAATGAAATGCTTTGGCATGCCACATGGTACTTTGTTCTAAGTGGGGATCAAACTCCCGACTCCCGACTTCACCAGTCATTATCACCAACCACTAGATCGTATCGTATCGTCGATCTAGTAAGATTTAATACCACAAACACGAAATAAAAATACAATCAATTTCCTTTACTTCCTTACTTGTAACATGACACAGTTGTATCACAATCGAAGAGATTTAAAACTAACTATTATATAGAATATTTCTTAGAAACTATTAATAATTCCGCAATAGTAGAATACAATAAGAAACAAATAGGAATAAGAAGACAATCAATGATTTCCTCATAACTCAATCTAACAATAGTAAAAGGTTCAAGCGAGCTCTCTGCGAGCCATTGTCGACGAGAATATCACATAATAAATATGTGTTTATCCCGGGTTAACCGAATGATTAGCGGTCGATGTGTAACACAATAGATTAAATTAATGGAGATGTTTCGGCAAACAACAAAGCGGATTATGATATAGATAAATAAATGGACAGCTTCGCGTGGGAATGGCAAGCCTACGTTGTGTCTGCTTAATCCTTTATATATAGAAATATTTATTTAATATAATCGTGTAATTCGATATATGCTTGTCGTAATTCCGGTATAGAAGATACTTGCGAATCATAAAAATGTACAAAGAGCTCTATGGCTTTATAACTTAATGTTTTTTTTTAAATATACATTGAATGCAACTATAGATTTTATAAATAGAATAAATATATAAATATTTTGGACATCTAACACACAACGCCGTCTAGTCCCAAGCTAAGCAGAGCTTGTGTTATAGCTACTAGACAACTGATGTGAATACATATAATTATTTACTTTTTTTGGAAATACATACATATTATACATAGACAACACCCAAACTCCGAAACAAATATTTGCAGATCATACAAAAATTTGGTCCGACATGGGAATCGAACCAGAGACAGCAGTCGCATACGCTACCACTGTGCCACCGAGATAGTTTTGTTTTCGATAGTTTTAAATACGTTAATCGATGTGTTTTTCTTACTTGGAATAAGTTTCATAGGTATCATTACTTTTCCTGTCTCTGATCCAAATTGCTTTTATTGAACATAACATCCATCTCCGACTAGAAGTCTGCTTCTGTACTTCTTTGTAAGTGTTCTTTTCATTAGAATTTTCCTTCAGTGTCCTTATTTTTTTTAAAACTAGATATAAGCTCAGTTTGTAATGTAAATTGTATCCTCTCAGGTTTCTATCAAAGTCTTGGCGGTTGTAGACACTGTCACCACTACTGCCGAGAGTGCGACGGCTCAGGACCTCTTCACTGCAAGTCGTGCCCGCCCCGTTTCATGTTAGACGGTGGAGTTTGTATGGAATGCCTCGGCTCCCAATATTACGAAGTGAGCAGTGGAAAGTGTAAAAGCTGTGATGGAACTTGTAGAACATGTTCAGGCCCGGGACAGTTCAGTTGTACAACGTGTTCAAGACCACTTAGATTAGACAGGTGAGTTGAATTCTAATAGAGAGCGCCTCTCCAGCACTTCGAAGGTTAACAATGTTTGTCGAGGTTCGAAGATATTAAGAAACAATTGATAGGTCTTTTAGCAATTATATCTCAATGACTAACACATTGAAAGTGCTAAAATTTTCGCCTTCTTTTTAAAATTTATAATCCAATAATGAATAAATTTCAGTAATATTTCTTTGTAGAAGTTATAATTAAATTGAAATGGATCATTTACGCATAATCCATTAGCATTTTAATGACTGCAAACAATCTTGTGTTAATGATTGAGCTTCATAGAAATTGTGCTACATGGTAACTTCCGACTTGTTAAAAGTCGATGTTTATTTAATTAAATCAACTGCAAAGTACTATTAACACACTCCTTAAATTTTACTACCGTTATAAAAACTACATCTGATTTTTCCAAGAAAAAAAATAAACAAAGGTGTGATATCGATTCATGAGTATGGAAGTGTGCTAGTCGATGTTTTTTCTTTAGCAACATTCAGCGTAAAATACAGATAATCCAATAGAATTAACTTCATGACAGTGCAGCCGGTTTAAACTATATTAACAGGAGGTTCATAATGGGTTGAGTTCAAAAACAATGCATGAAATACAGAAGCATTTTATAAGGAACTAGCTGACC
The DNA here is from genome assembly GCA_916048165.1 of Spilarctia lutea. NCBI lineage: Eukaryota > Metazoa > Arthropoda > Insecta > Lepidoptera > Erebidae > Spilarctia > Spilarctia lutea. The sequence goes on from OU696487.1 coordinate 14,364,897, forward strand.
CACGCAACTTGGTTGCTTCTTCTATTGCCCGTAGCGTGAAATTTTTCACCCGTTTTTGATACATTCTTCATTGGTGCTCCGCTCCTATTAGTATTAGCGTGATGATATATAGCTTATAGCCTTCCTCGATAAATGGACTATTAAACACTAAAATATTTTTTCAAATCGGACCAGCGGTTCCTGAGATTAGAGCGTTCAAATAAACAAACTCTACAGCTGTATACTATTAGTATAGATAGTATTTAGACAAGGGGCTCTATAGTCCTTAAAATATTACTTGATCATTGTTATCATTAGTCACAAGTGTCATTTTAGAACTTACTTAGTACATTTTGGGTGTGAATTTTATATTTTTTACGCTTGGTCCTTGTTACTTTATCCATTTCGTAGTCACAAAGATCAAGATCTATTTTAACGGACTTGTGTTCTATAAACTTTGACTAAGTAAAAAATAATAACACCCAGAATGGTTTGGCCCAGAAATTTTGAGAGCGCTTTGAAAGAGTGATGCAACCAGTGTGTAGAACTTACACATAATATATTATGGTTGTGGTAAAATAGTATGTTTAACCACAACACAGTTGTTCGTTTTAGTCCAATATACCGAAGTAAATTAAGTGAACGAGTTTTCCGTTCACGAATAGTTCGTTTGAAAGTTTAGTGTTAGATCCTTTTACCGGTTTCTAAAAATGGACGGCTTGCGGTTCAATTCTGTTCTTATAAATGTTCGTGGCCCACGCTATTTGAGTCGTTTTCATTACTTGTATTATAATAACTACAAATAATGACATGAACACTTGATTGCCTGCCCGTACCAGATTTCGATTGAAGTTTGACACTTCACAACCATAAAAATAATTTTGTATTGTAAAAGAGACAGTGTTAACAGCGGGTGGAAGTTCCTCAGTAATTGAAGGACTGCTCTTAACGTTAGCGGGACAGAGACCTCACATTGAATGCTTTGATTGTCTTGGGTTTTGAAGCACACTTTAAGTGCCTTTAACAAATCTGTTTCAAATTGACACGTTCGAGTTTTTCATGTTTAAAAATCACGGGATTGTTGATCTTTTATAAAATAATAGTAATAAATAAATATTTCGGATATCTAACATACAACGCCATCTAGTCCCAAGCTAAGCAGAGCTTGTGTTATGGTTTTTTTGTGTAAATACATACATATTATACATAGAAAACACCCAAACTCCGAAACAAATACTTGTAGATCACACAAACACTTGTCGGTCCAACCCAGGATTTGAACCCGAGACCTCAAGCACAGCAGTCGCATTCACTACCACTGCGCCACCGCGGCAGTTGAAAACTTACACAAACTTAAACAAAACAACTCCTGTGATCGGATAATGCATTTCTTATTTTAAATATGCGTGGTGTACCTATTACTTCATATTTTTGTAACATCATAGACTCATTATCAAAATTTAGAAGACTATGAAGGCAAACGGTAAAGAGAGCCTGCTGGAAATATAATGATTTGTAACGTTTTCTACTTTTTCGCAGACTAAACAATCAATGTGTGCCGTGTTGCCCCGAGCGCGGCGCAACTAACTCCACTCCAGGAAATGACTGCTGCCACTGTCACCCAGAGTCAGGTATTATTCATAATTATCGCTTTAAACTTTAAAAAAGACTTAGACTGTAAAGATAACGGACAATTTATAATATATAGGTACATCAATGCGTTAATGATAGACTTAGTTGGAAATTATATGATTCCAATGAGTTTTACTGTAGCCGATGTGTAAAATTTGTAATTCTACATAAAATCTGATGATCAATTTTATTCTAGTATCGTACGCGCGACATTATAAATAATAATAAATGAATATTTCGGGCATCTAACACACAACGCCATCTAGTCCCAAGCTAAGCAGAGCTTGTGTTATGGGTACTAGACAACTGATATGAATACATACATACTTTTTCTTTTGTAAATACATACATATTATACATAGAAAGCACCTAAACTCTGAAACAAATATTTGTTCCGACCCAGAATTTGAACCCGAGACCAATCAAGCACAGAAGTCGCATTCACTACCACTGCGCCACCGAGGCAGTCGACATTGGTCAAATCAAATAGCTGTTGTTTTGTCCCTTTTCATGAAACTACTTAAACAAGTTGCAGGGAATTGATAGATAGAAATACGTTACCGAAATATTATAAAATGTATATTTCGTGTAGGTGAATGTATAAATTCTTCCGTGGCGGGTAAGCGTCGCATCGCGGAATGGAGCGCGCTGCACGCCGACCCCCACACGGCGGGCGCGCCGCGCGCTGCTGTCGTGACCCTCGCGGTCTGTGCCGCCGCCATCGGACTGTTCGTGGCGGTACTCATGGTCTTGCAGGTAATACCCATCGTAAAGTCAACTGACAATACACATACACACAGAGACGCCTACTACCTATTGCAGAAGTAGGTAAACGTCGAACCTTTTGCGAACTATAATATTACTTCCCTCTTACTCATTATTATGTTTTTTTTGTTTTGAATGACAATTCTCGTACTAGGAATAATCCTGTGTCACGGGGACGTTACAAACATACGTGAAATGGACACAAATAACATCAAGACTCAGAACGACAATTTTTGGATCATACAAAGTTTTCCGTGTGGGGTTTGAACCCGCTATAGAAAGCGACAAGGTGACAGCTTAAACCACTGCGCCATTCGTGCAGTCGATAGATTATTATCAGCAGCCTTAATAATACACTATTAGACATAAGCATCTCTTTAGAACGGAGGTTTTGTATGATGGAGGGCTTATCTCAATTTTAATAAGAGATAAGCGTGTTGTCGTCGACGTACTTTCAAAAATGAGTTAGACACAATAATGATTTTATATGTCAGTACTAATGCAGAAACTTATTTCATAGTTTCTTAGTAGTAGTTCTAGTGCTTACATTTAATCTTTAATTTTAAAATTGTCTAAATATCAATGACCTTTAATATCTTGCCTTTTAGAAGAGTTTATAAATGTCCATAAAACATTTCTCTTAGTCCTTTTTATACCGTACAATTAATTCCAGTGCTTACATTTAATCTTTAATTTTAACATTGTCTAAATATCAATGACTTTTAATATCTTGCCTTTTAGAAGAGTTTATAAATATACTTGGAACATTTCGCTTTCAAATCGTAGTATTTATTGTGAATTGTAAGTTGATACGAGTACTTTTATTAAATACTAGCTGAACCCGCGGTGCTACCCAGGTACGACAATAATCACAGGCAACATCGCGAGGCGAAGCTAGTATCTTTATAAATTATAGCCTACGTGTTATTCTGATGTATAAGCTATATTATGTAAATCGTAAAATAAGTAACTTTTCTGGTTGATTTTTTACACCTTGTTTCTTGAAAAACGCAAATATTTTACGGAACCCTATTTTTTCCAAAATAAAATATAGCCTATGTTACTCGTGGATAATGTAGCTTTCGGATGGTGAAATAATTTTTAAAATCGGTCCAGTACTTTTTGAGTTTATTCGTTACATACAAAAATACAAATATTTCCTCTTTATAATATTAGTGTAGATACTAAAGTTTAAAAACTGTTCATCTTGATCGTAATACTAGCATATAAAGTCCGAAATAATATCTTTGTAACACACAGTAGATGAATTTGTCCGGTAATGAAATTGCGGCTTATCTATGATCGAGACTTGAGGGGTGGTGCCCACCGTGCGAGCTTAATTTAGAAGCTGATAGCTTACTTTGTAATAAAGAGAGCTTTTATCCCTTTAGCTTATCAATTTTAATACGTTTTTAGTAAAAATGTTAAGTGAATTTTAATAGAACGCTCTGACGTCATGCGTGTATTACATTTGTACTACACTAATATTGATCATAAATATCACATCACATCATCAAAAGTCCACTGCTGGACATAGGTTTCTCTTTAGAAAGTAGGTTTTGGCCAGACAGTTGTTTTTTTTTAATTTTATTATATAGGGTCCAAACGAGCAGACGATATTGTTGCTTTTGCCAATGATTTTGTCCGAGATAAATAATATGTTATGTTCTAAAAAGTTATCTATATCTCCACCAAACTTAATCCAATTGACTGCAGTGGTTGGCCTAGTGGCTTCAGCGGTCACCACGCCGCTTGCTACAGCGCCAAAGGTCGTGGGTCCAAATCCCATGCGGTACAACACTTTGTGTGATCACAGTAAAGTCCCACAGAATGTTTATTCCTAATGTGGGAGTTGTCGTTTTAAGAAAGAGAAAATATTTTGTTCATCCATTATGTCGTGATTAAGTAGCAAACATACCTCTATCCGTCTATTAAAACTATCACAAATAAAATATTGGTACAGATGAAATCATGTAATATTTGTGTCGATTTTTATTTCGGTCCCCTAAATATTTAAGAATTTTATCATTTTATATCTTGTTTGATTTAAGTGTTACTTATATTTGCAGAAGATACGGTTTAATATGTGCATAAACCACAGGAATAGCATTATATACATGAATATACGACTGCAATCTTAACGTCTACGTTGAGAATAATACAACGCTAAAATCCTCCACAGACAAAACAACACACAATAAACCACCCAACTGTCATAAACTCAATCATATAGCAACATTAATCCAGTGTTGCCAACACAAATAAAAGATCATCGATAAAACATGTTGTTATTATATGTAGAATATATAGTCAGCTACCATGTTTTCCCCATAACGTCTTGTTAATAAATTATATGATATTCTATGTACATAAACATTTTCTTTATTGTTCTCATTATATATTCGTATTGACATTCTCATCCTGCTGAATGACATTGCAAATAATACGCTTCATTATGCCCACAATAATAAAAGATGAATGTTTTATTATTGTGGGCATA